>ONZH01001613.1:0-399835 GCA_900303285.1 Rhinella marina
TACCTCCTCCCTGATGGTCCGGAGGAGCTCCTGCCCACTGTGTCTCCTTTCACCCAGGCTCACCAAATGGAGGACAGCCTGAGAGCCCCAGGGCCTGACATCGGTGGTAAGACACCGGGGCAGAAGAAGCGGCGGATGTTTGCAAGGTGGTGGAGGCAGAACTTCTGCTTCCCGCTGCTGGCCCCCTAAAGCACTGTGGAGGTGACAGTGGCAAGAATGGGCCAACTTCCTGATGGTCTTCTGGGAGGATGTTGACCCAATGGGCAGTAACAGACATGTACTGCCCTTGCCCATAATTTGAGGACCAGACATCAGCACTCAGGTGCACGGTCTTGGACACCGAGAGTCCCCATGAGTCGCCCACCTTTTTCTGCACATAACTATGCAGTTATGGGACAGCTTTTTCCAGAGATGTAGTGGCGCCTGGGGACTCGCCATCTGGGGTGCGCACACGCCATGAAATCCCTGAAAGGCTGGGAGTCCATGAGGTTGAAGGGCAGGACTGAAGCACCAGCAGCTTAACCAGGTGTCCGGTCAGTTTCTGGGCCATGGGATGGCTGCTGGAATACACCTGACGTCTGCCCATGGACTCAGTCAGGGATTGCTGCCTCATTAGCGGTGTACATGGCAGTGACACTGTGCTGCTGCTGGCAACTGAGGCTGACGAGCCCTGAGTTCCAGTGAAGAGGATGCTGCATGATGGATCTGCAGTGTATTGTGCATCCTGACAGGAGGTGGTATTGGGGTCACGTTTCTTCCAGGCCTGTTGGGTGTTGCCTTTTCATATGCTTTCGCATGGATGTTGTCCTGAGATTATCACCCCTACCACGACTGACCCTCTCATTGCACAGCAGGCACAAAGCGATATGCTTATCTGTCCCCAGGCGGAAGAACTAAGAACTGCCAGACAACTGAGGACCGTGGTTTGCTGACAGCCACGGGGGGTCTTGCTGGCTGTTGACTGCCACTGCTGCCCGAGGGTGCCCTCTCAGGACCAAGGCTTTGAGAGGGTGATCTCTGCCTGGTAGCTTCTCTTCTACCCCTCCCTCTTGTGCCTCGGTTGCTTGCAACAGTGGGATGTTGCTGCGTCGGTGGCACCTCTATTTCCTCCACCAATGATGCTGAGGATAATGCTGCTTGAGGGCGCCATGTCCGATCAGCGACATCATCATCAAAGTCAGGACCACTTCTACTTTCCTCCGGTGGCTGGGACAGAATATCAGGTGTGGCACTGGATGCCCCTCCCTGGCTCTGTTGACTGCTTACAGCCAACACCTCCTCTGGAGTCCCAGTACGTTCCACCCGCTGACTTTGGTGGACTTCCTCCTCCTCCTCCTCATCATCACTAAAAAGTGGTAGAGACTCCAAGGGCAGATCAAGGTTTGCAAAGAGTTCCCTGGCAGAAGGTGCCCCAAAGGAGAGTGGCATTCTAATAACAGGGGACGGGGCAGAGGACTCTCGCTGACCGTCCCATGTAAGGGTGGTGTCGGATGATCCAGCCGATGCTTGACTCCTCGTTTGGGAGCTTTGGGCGGTGGAACTGGAGGATTGGGTAAGCCAATCTAGAACTGCTAGCTGTGTGGTTCTTACTTGACAGTGGCCGTCAGGCCGGGTAGCTGCACCTGCTGCCACGCCTGTTACCCCGGCTGCCACTGCGGCCTTGTGCTGCTACTTTCTCCTACCCTCACCGCCTGGTGTTGCACTCCTTGCCTGGGAAGTGCTGGAAGTAGGACGCTTGGACATATTTTATTGTGTGGGGGAAAATTAAATTATGTATTTTTTTTAATACTTTTTTAAACTTTATTTTTTTTTATAACTTTTTTACCTTTTTTTTAACTTTTTTAAACCTTCTTTTTTTTTTTTAAACTTTTTTTGTTGCGGCTAAACGGGGTTGACGGCACCCAGCTGAGCAGCAACGTGTAGCGTGTACGGTCACGGAACAGGATGCTACCTGCTCCTGACTCTTTTCTCTCCACTATTTTTTTTTTCTCACCCTATCTCTCCCTAGATGTCACAATTTTTTTATTTATATGACTTCCTCTCCATATCTCTACCTATCTCTTGCTTTCTCAGCCTCTTTCCCTATCTATCACCTTAACTTCTATATCTAGCTTTCTCTTCCTCTCTCCTGCTTCTCTCACTAACCCTTTCTATTTCTTCTCTATCTCTCCCTGTATCTATCTACTTGTTTGACTATCTATCTATCTATCTATCTATCTATCTATCTATCTATCTATCTCTTTTCCCTCTCTATCTATGGAGCTCCTTTCTCTCGGATGTCTGAAGACGCACTGACAAAATGTCGGCGCGCTCAGGCACTTCCGGGGCTGTGGGGGTGACGTCACACATCTTGTTTTTTCACAGAAAACCAGGATACAAGGGATTATAGGAGTAATAATCCCTTGTATCCTGGTCTAGTCTGTGAAAGAAGTACAGTTTTACGTCGCCGTTTTTTTTTTTACCAGATTCGTTATGGTTCGGTTCGCTCAAAATAACGACGACGCAAAATATACGCATATTTGAGAATGTACACTAATGCGTGTACACATTAGTGAACATTCTCAAATATGCGTATATTTAGGGTATGGAATATTCCATACCCTAAATATAAGCATATTTGAGAATGTTCGCTAATGTGTACGCATTTTATGAATTCATACGCATTAGCGTACATTCTCAATAAATATGCGTATATTTTGCGTCGCCGTTATTTTAACCAGATTCGTTACGAACTTTCTCAAAATTCGGTTCGGTGACAAACCGAACTTTTGGGAAAGTTCGTAACGAATCTGGTTCGTTACGGTTCGGTTCGCTCATCCCTAGCTGTAAGCCATAATCATCAACATTAACAGAAATAAACAGTTGAAAAAGTTCACTCTGTTAATGACTCTATATAATATATGTGTTTCACATTTTGAACTGAATTACTAAATAAAAAACAACTTTTTGATGATATTCTAATTTATTGAGATTCACTTGTAATAGTATGGCTCCAAACAAAACTGATCTGCATGGCCTTTTTGTGAAAGTATTTTTTTACATATGGTATTATGTATATATGATTTCTTTAGAGGAGATGGATATTATGGAATAAATAGGCAGCAAAGCCCTGAAGCCTTGCAATATCATTTGCACTTAAAGGGAACCTGTCATCTCCGAAACACCTCCTGAACTAGAGTAAGCGGTGTATAGTGTAAGTGATGCTGAATCTGAATATATAAGTTTTATCTTCATACTCACTTCCATTCAGACGCTGTGCTCCCACAAACCAGCAGTAAAATGCATTGAGAGGACTCTTCTTTGAGTCCTCTCCATTATGTGAATGAGCACTGGAGTCCAGTGAGTGCATTTTACTGCATGTTTGTGGGAGCACAGCGTCAGAATGGAAGTGAGTACGAAGATAAAACTTTCATATTCGGATTCAGCATCACTTACACTATACAACGCTTACTCTAGTTCAGGGGGTGTTTCGGAGATGACAGGTTCCCTTTAAGGCCCCTTTACGTGGGCCGATGATCAGAGCATTGTTCCTGATAACTGTAAAGGTGCTTGTCCATCACTGGTGCAGACACCAAAATCATTGTTTCTGGGCAGCAGATCGTCATGAGTGAACAGGGATCTGCTGTCCAGAAATAATCAGCAATTGCTCATCCTCATACAGTGGAGGTGATGACTGAATGTAAATGCAGCTCTCACCTCCTCTGACAAGCAGGCGATTATCAGGAAAAAATGGTTTGTTCCCGACATTTGCCTGCTGAGTAGCAAGTGTAAAAGGTCCTTTATTTTATGCATGTCTGCTTTAGGGTACATGCACACGAATGTATTTTCTTTCCATGTCCGTTCTTTTTTTTTTTTTTTTTTTTGCAGACCGTATGTGGAACCATTCATTTCAAAGGTTCCGCAAAAAAAATTGAAGTTGCTCCATGTGCATTCTGTTTCCTTATGTCCGTTTCACAAAAAATAGAAAATGTCCTAATATTGTCCGCATTATGGAAAAGGATAGGACTGTTCTATTAGGGGCCAGCTGTTCTGTTCCGCAAAATACGGAATGCACACGGACGTCATCTGTATTTATTGCGCACTGAAAAATACATACGGTCATGTGCATGAGCCCTTAAGGTGTGTTCATCTTAGCTTGAGCAGCTTTGCAAATAAAGGTCAATTTCTCTGGATAACTTTGGCAAACTATGAGTGATGACCGTGGCCCGAGCCAAGAAGAACAACAATTATATCAAGTCTTATGCACTGCAGTTGCCACAAGTGGTGGTTTACCAAAATTTAGCATTGAACATGATGCCATGAAGTTTAAATGTATGAAGGGATCTCGCCAGTGTTGTCAGTCCTTCTGAATGGCCTAACCATGGGTGATATTACAGGGTAGCAGGCATAGCAATTTAGCGAGTCCAACTCCCTTTAAAAAAGCTTCAGAGGTGGGTGAGGGTAATCACTATATTTTATGGCACTTGGTTGACCTTTATGGATCAACGCTACTTGACCAAATCTCTAAAAACCTTTTAATGGAAAATGTCATTGATGATTGACATTCCATTGAAAATGACTACAGGAAACTCTCTTCATATGAATGGATACTAGCCCTGCTGTGTTGTATCGCTGATGAATATGCTCCTAACCTTCATCGCTGCTTCTAATTATAGAGACCCAGATTTCTGAAAGTCTGGACTATTAGCAAGATAAATTAAATACAAGCAAATAGAAGTACAGTAACAGGCAAGAAGGGTTTCCTGAACGATGTTCCCCAACCTCAAGGTTCTCAAAGGACTAATTGACCACAACCGCTATATTCAGTTTTAGATGAATTCTCTGTGCAAATTGCTAGTCCATTAGACAAGATTGATATCAGCAAGGATAAGTATCTCACTGTAGAAATTAAAGTCTTTACGTAGTGCAAGTCCTTTTTATGAGATCCACAAATAAGGATATCTACTGTATGTTCTCCGGGTTGTAAACATCCTTCTGAAATGGCATATTGACCATTTCATCCTAATGGCCCCCATAAAAAGGTCAGTATTGTACGTAATACGCGTGGAGACCTCCCAACTCTCATCTTAAAGGGGTATTCTCATCTTAGACAATGGGGGCATATCACTTGGATATGCTGCCATTGTCTTATAGGTGCGGGTCTCACCGCTGGGACCCGCACCTATATCGAGATCGGAGGGAGGAGCGCTGCACCTGGAAAACCCCAGCTCCCCTCTGCTCCCATAGAAATTAATGGGAGCGCACCGCGCATGCGCGGCCACCGCTCCCATTCATTTCTATGTAGCCGACGGAAATAGCCGAGCCAGTACTCGGCTAGTTTTGCCGGCCCCATAGAAATGAATGGAGGGCGGCTGTGCATGCGCAGTTCACCCTCCTTTACTTTGGGGGCCCCATTCTCAATATAGGTGCGGGTCTCAGTGGTGGGACCCGCACCTATAAGACAATGGGGGCATATGCTAGCGATATGCCCCCATTGTCTAAGATGAGAATAACCCTTTAAGTCGAAGGAGAGAAGGATTAGGCTAACTGATTTTTTTTTTTGCCTGATCTTTTTGTTTTCCCAAGTGATAAACTGCTCAGAATAGGTTGTCAATATCGGATAGGCGGGGGTCCTGCTCCCGCCACCAACTCCAAGCAGCTCTTTGAAGAGAAGGCACATCTCAGCCACCCTATTCACTTCAATGGGATGGCCCCTTCCTATTCTAGTGAATAACTATTGGACAGTTTTCATAATCAGAATTCCAGTATATAATAAGCACCCTGCTATTATACCATGATGATATACTAGCTGACAATCCTAATAATTATAAATTATGAGATAGAGGTCATGGGGTTTTATTACTTTGCTGATATCTTTATCCAGCATCATGAAAATCAACATTCAGAGCCATAAGAAGGAAGAATGTCAATAAAAGTTGACCTCCAGTAACTGAGATAAGTGATATTTCTCTCTTGCCAAGATGATACATGTTTGTGCTGATGAGCAAGAAGCGTGAGAGAGACAACTATCGCTGTGGTTGATTGACACATATATAATGACTTGATAAAAAGGACTAAATTGACCTTCAATCTGCAACACAGCCAGTGCCAGACTAAAGCCACTTTCACATCGTCAGTGTTTGCTCAGCATTTTTCATCAGTATTGTGAAGCCAAAACCGGGAGTGGGTCCAAAACACAGACGAGGTGCACATCTTTCCATTATACCTTTCCTTTGTAGGCTCACCTCCTGGTTTTAGCTTACAAATATGATTGCAAAATGCTAACCAAATACTGACTATTTGGACTAGGCCTTAGCCCAAGGGTCAAAAGTCAAGGTAGTAAGGTTCAACCTCTTGAAAGGTTTCTCTTACAAAGGCTTTAGTGGGGCATATGGACATCATAGAGGGACTGATGCCCTGTCTATAAACCAGAGTAGACCGCCGATAATATCCAGTAGTTCTGCCCAGGTGGACTATATACCGTATGTATCTCCAACATCATAATTTGGAAATAAATTTGGCATTCATTCTTTGATAAATTAGATATCAATGGAAAATTGTGGGGTACTGCAAACCTGCATCAATTCTAAATTTCATGTGTTGAACTTATCAAATGCTTCTTTTTTTCTTTCAATCATTTGGGGGCTTGTTGGATAAATATGTAAGTTGGCATGGTTAAATAAAATAAATTTAGGGCAAAAAGGAATACTTTATACCATCATGATCATAGTGTTAGGCTACTTTCACATCTGCGTTTTTGCTGTCCGGTTTTGAGATCTGGAATGGGAGCAAAACGCTTCTGTTATAATAATACAACCAGCTGCATCCGGTTTATTCAGTTTTGTCCCCATTGACAATAAATGGGGAGAAACTGAAGCATTGTGCTGCGGTTTTGAAACCCTGTGGAATAATGGAGGGTAAAACCTACTTTCACTTTCAGCTTTATTCCCTGCATCACGATTTCTATAAGTGATATCTTCCCATGTCCTGAACACATTGCTATCATTCTGGTATTGTTTGAAAGCTTGAAATGTCAGCTTTCAAACAATACAAAGCATAGATGGTACCAAACCAGAGATATGAGCAGCTGAACCCCCCCCCCCAACTTTGTCAGTTTGGAGTATGAGGGAGCCGTTTCAGAGCTGACAGGAGGAGAGAAAAAACAGTAAAAATATATAGAAATGCGACATTATCATCAATGTACTGACCCACATAATAAAATTATATTATTTTTACCACACAGTGAATGCCATAAAAAAATTGCACAAAGTAATGTAAAAATTGCTGTTTTTATCTAAAAAAAACTACTATCCTGCAAAATAAAAATAAAAAAAAATAGGAAAAAAAATTAAAACTGCTAGAAAGGGTGAAATATTATTGGTCACTAAGTGGTTAAAATGCAATAGTGTCCCCTTACTTGTGAACCAAAAAGATTTACTTCAGACACATCTACAACAAAAAAGTGACATTTTTGAGAGGGTTTTTCCAATTTTAACGTGACTGTTAGGAGATTCAATGGAATGAGTTATCAGAAAATGATTAAATATTTAGGTCAAACACGTTTTCTAAGAATTTTTTGTGATTTTATTTTTTTAATTTTCCTTTTCTATATTTAAAACTCATTCAGTTTCCACAGTGATCACTAGGCCTAAAATATGTTAAGGCATTTTGTTTTTTGACAACAGCTACATGGGCCAAAGACACATATCTATTGACTTCTTTGACTTCGGATAGAGTTTTCTAGGCATGCTCTGTGACATGTGCAGTGGTCAGGAGGAAGCTGATAAGCTGTGATATCACCTATTGTGAATGGCGGATTCTGTGTTATCTATACAGAGGTGTTGCTGTCACTGTAATTCTGCCTGTGGTGATAATTGTAATGGCTACTGAAAAATTATGATGTAGTAGCCAATGTGAAAATTGCACGATTATATGTATTTTTTAAAAATAGATAATGACATGGAAAATTTAAGGAAAACTAACCCAAAATTCTAAAAAATATATGTTTCACATTAAAATATGATTTAAATGTTTAATTCTATGTGTCATCATAAAACGAAACCTCATAAAATGTTTTATTTTATGTGACACATTCCTTTTAAGGAATTTATTTTGGACACAAATGATCAGGTAAAAATCCATTTGTTAGGTCAACGATCCGTGCCAGCCGCTGCCATGCTAGAGCATCCTCTGCAAGCTTCTGTCTGTCTCCAGTCCCTGGACTGTCTGTGGTTTCTTAAAGGGCCAGTGCAATCCTCTGCAAATCCTTCCTCAGCCAATGGCTTATGGTCCCTTAAGATACTGTCTCCAGGCAGAGAGTGCCTGATCAAGAGTTTGGAAGATTCTCTTGCATTATCCAGTCAGTGTTCCTGCCCTGTACCCATCTTGCCTGTGTACTCCTGACCTTACAGTTCAACTTACAGAATGTGATGGTAGGCAGGCAGACGGCAGCTGTGGCATGATGGGGCACCATCATCAAGGGTGGATCTATTCATTAGCCTCGTCTGAAGGAGTGAGTAAATCCTCACAAATCCAAGCCTTGTTTATTTTGACAAGTGATGTTTTTTTACAATGTTACCATGTTGAAAAACCTCTCTGACATGAAACTGGAGGCTGGACAAAACAGAACAGAGAGAATACTGGGCCAGTTCAGGCAACTGTTCCAATCTGCCTGCCCAGAAAGGACAGAGTTCATGTAGGACTGAACCTTGGAGTAGAAGCGCTATGTCTCCATTTGCTAATATGCATAGCCTGGCGCAATACATGAAAAAATTGTTTCATCATGTTGATGATAGTGAACTGGCTGCTGCTGCTGAGTACATAACAGACGTATCTGATGAACTGCCATTGCCTGACCTCGAAACCACACATGCTCCCTTGCTGAGGAGCTTGGTGCTTGACAAAATCATTCATCACTTTACGCAGCTCATACAAACACTCGAGCATATTCAAGGTGGAATTTCAGTGAGCTGGCAGTCAGTCTACTGACGCGTGACTAAATTGATTACATGCACCATACAGGGAACATGTGTTAAGCTTACGCACCAGTGTAAGTGATGATGCCCACCAGCAGTAAATGATGATGACAAGGACACTGTACTGCATGTAGATGTGGCTTGGCTGCCGCAAAGTAGACCGGGAAAAGGAGGACTCTCCTGCTGCGCCAGCCACTTCTGTTTTTCCACACTAACTGGTCATGCCACTTCATGTCATTCAGTAGAGCCTATGTTTGTGTTTGAACGGCCATGGCTTATTTTAATACTTCATGTCTTGCACACAGCAATGTTTTTGTCTTCCGGCATTGTGGAGAAAACCTGCCAGATGGGATATACACAGAGCCAGTGGCAGTCAAGCTTGGCCTAGGTCAGGCACATTTTGAACCTGCGCCCACAGTATCAGTGGCATCACCAGTTCCCGAGCAGACCACAATAGAAGTAGATCTGGCCCTGGCAGTTTTTGGAAGGTTCTGGCTGTACATCGCCCATGTTCTTTATTGCTGCTGATGCCAGCACCCTCCTCCTCTGAAGTTAGCGCCTGCTCAGCCCCCCAGATCCGGCTCCCAGGTCCAACACACAATCATCGTCAAAGTCCTCACCCAGCCCACCAATTTTATTAGACTTTTATATGTTATTGTGGGCTCCTTGGCCCCTCTCCAGATTCCCTGCTCCGAAATACCACTGTGGCCCTACTGCTACCACCGTGGCTACAGGTACCACTGCTAACACCAACACAGCTATGTATTGGGTCACCCACCTCCCCCTGAGCCTCTTCCTCATGAAAGTCTAAACACTGACTGTTCTCTCCACAGGGAGACTCTCTTGGGTAACTTCCACAGTGTTTGGTGGGGTTTTGTGGCACTCTCTTAGAAGGGGGTAGTCAAGACAGAGGATGCAACTGAAAAGCTTCTCTAGGGTTGCAAAGAGGAAGAACAGGAGGAATGCTCTGACCTCTAGCACCAAGGCATGGTGTCACACTTAGAAGAGACCTCCTTGTCATCTTGTTGTGACTGAGAGGAGGAGTGAGCATTCCAGTACACAATCTTTGTCTGCATTAATAATATTGTGACTTTCAGAAGCCAGGGAGAACTGTGGCCTTCTACTTCTGGCTGCATGGTTGGTGCTGCTGCTGCTACCCACATTCGGCACTCTTCCATTTTTTTCAGGCATTTTAATATGAGACCTATAATTAAAAGTCGTGGGTTTCCCATAAATGAAAAGTCATGGGCTTCTGATGGTACTAGCAAAATTGCGTGTGTTTTCTGTAATTTGAAGACAAATGTGCAATTAAATGTCACTTCCCTTCTACAAACACATTGTAATATCACTTCAACAATTAACTTATTCTACTAAAATGTCTATGACAAAATGGTGTGATCTCTGCACAATGCAGTGTTTGCGATGCATTGTCTTTCAACTAGGCATTCAATAACACAGGTTTGAAAATGACATTATTGCTGTAAAATTCTTTTTCTATAATGCAACGCATTTAATAACATGGATTTAACACATTGAATATATAATATAATGCACTGAAAAAAATGTGCAATTGTTTAGCTTTGCAGCATAATGCCGTTGGGGTGCTGTGCTGGCAATAATGAACTGTAGAATCTTGAGGTTGTGAAAAAGCTGTTTCTGTTCATATAAATTAGTTTTTTCTTGTATGCGGTTGTTTTTGTAATGCAGACCAACTAGGCTGAGTTCCTGCAACAGCACAAACAGTGTGACTATCCCTTTACTCCCTCAAAACTTTCCCTGATCAAATTCCCTAAAACCTACTCAATTATATCTTTCTATTCTTTCCCTATAGTGTCTCTATCACACTACAATAGTTGCTTGTGATCGTAATTGTTTTTTTGTCAGATTCACTCATTCCTGGTCAGAAGCTGTACACGCTATGGTGCTTCTGCTGGTTCAGCATAGGCAGTTTCCTGCCTACTGGTCCCCTGATTGGATGATGAGACTCTCCCCTCCACTTCTGTCCAATAATAACAGTAAGATGACGACAGGCTCTGTTTTTATGCGATTCATAAAAGCCACTGGAGGCCACGCCCCCATGCTAAACTCCACCCACATTTTTAAAGTGTCAAACAGGACATAGAACAGTAGAAAGCCTCAAATGTGTGTGCAAATATTGACTTAGGCTACTTTCACACTAGCGGCAGCACAGATACGGCGGGTAAAGGGTCCCGCCGGATCCTTGCTGCCACAGGTGCACATGTGGGGCCGGAACCGCACTCCGGCCCTCACGTGTCAGACACATTCTCACTGTGTTACCCCCTAATAAAAATGGTTTTGGTGAGGGTACCAGTACAGTTGAAAGTGGTACTTGATTACTTACAGGCTCCCGGTGTCCGGTTGTCAAAGGCCCCACAGCGCCCTCTGCTGGAGGGAGGAGGGAGCTGTGTGGAAAAGTGCAAGGTGACGGATCCATCATGAACTTCATTGAAAGTCAATGGAGGACGGATCCGTTTACTATTGTGTCACAGCAAACAGATCTGTCCCCATTGACTTGCATTAGGGGTCATTCTGGATCCGTCTTCGCGCGGATGCCCAGACCGGAGAGCAAACCGCAGCATGTTGCGGTTTGCTCCCCGGTCTGTAGACTGAAGAGAACTGAACGGAATGCATTTAGGAGCCTTCCGTTCTCTTCAGTTCAGTTTTGTTCCCATTGACAATGAATGGGGACAAAACTGAAGCGTTTTATTCCGGTATTGAGCCCCTATGACGGAGCTCAATACCGAAATTTTATAAAACGCTAGTGTGAAAGTAGCCTTAGGCTAAAAAAACCGGTTGCCAATAATGCTACTATTATCCATGGCTTCATAAACATTCACTACGGTCGCGCTGATCTCAACATGATGATACAGTATCTGCCTGATAATCATCCATCTTGATAACCAGGCGCCTCTGTAATTGATCAATAAAGATAATTGTTGACTACGCAAGTGCAGCATACATAAATCACCAACTGCTTGTATTGTCTGATCTTGTGTGGCTTGTAGGGGCTCTACACTTGTCGTTAAAGGGGTTCTTCCCAAATAACTGATCGGCAGGGTCCCGGGTGCTGATGACCTATCCTAAAGGATAGATCATCAGTAAGAAACAAGTGCAAAACCCCTTTAAGGTTTAAGTCTTCAGTAAATATCAGGGAGACAAATGGTGTACGCTGGTGGGCTGTGTGACGAAATGAAGCTCAAGTCCTATGTGAGAGTGCTGTAAGGCCTCCTTTCTGTTTAGACGGACTGATAGCAACCTGTGCATCCACATTTTAGTCAGTCAGCCTGACTAGACTTTGGAGCCCTAGATTGTAGAACAGCGAAAAAAAATCTTTCCTTGGCTTTTCCATAATCCGCAGTTGATGCTACAGACACAGCTGGTGCCTCTAGAATATCCAGCCAGGCTGGCTAAGAACAATGCACATGCTTGCATATTTATGTGGCTTCTACAACCTGATCAGGGAGGAGATCTTAGTTTTTTTTATCCCTAGCGATTACATAAAAAAGTGCTTTTTGCTCATGGAAAGTATTTATGACGTAATTTTTAATTACTTATTTTTATTGGTTTATTTTGTATATTCACCTGGAGAACCCCTTTAATTTATTCATATCTCTTTAGGGCTATTGGGCTTAGAACCCTTTTCTATAATACAGAGCACCACATTCCCTACATGGACAGATAGTTAAAGGGGTATTCCAGCTTCAGAGTATTGATGGCCTATCCTTTGGTCAGTGGGAGTTGGTACTCTTGGTACCATCCCCAATGATCAGCTGTTTGAAAGAACCACAGCACTCTTGTAGTAGCAACTGTTCAGGTAATTATAACTTCTTCCTTTTTACCTGAATGGGCCGAAGTTGTAATTAGTGTACACTGCTGCTACTAAGTAAGCATTGAAGAGTCTGGAGCACTTTCCTGAGCACCATAGACCCTGGAAACAGCTGATCTGAAGGTTGCCAAGCATTGGACCCCATCAATCTGATATTGATGGCCTATACTGAGGACAAGCCAACATTTTTGTAAAGTTGGAAGAGCCCTTTAAAGAGGACCTGTCACCACTCCTGACATGCCTGTTTTAATAGCTACATGCTTTCCCCATCTAATAACAATTCAGGACCATCTAGTCCTATAGCTCTATGTTGTGCGATTACTTTATTATTCCTACTAGAAGTTATGAATGAATTGCTAGCAGTCTGCAGTAAGGGTACAGAGGGGAGGTAAGTTGGGGGGAGTGTACCTGCAAAGTCTGAAAATAGCAGCACTGATTGGATAGAGCAAGTCTGCGCAGGGGCACGCCTCCAACTGGTTTCCTCCCCTCTGTACCCTTACTGCAGACTGCTAGTAAGTCATTCATAACTTCTAGTAGAAATAATAAAGGAATGGCACAACATACAGACATAAGAATAGATGCTCCAGATTCGTTATTATATGGGGAATGCAAGTAGTTACGGAGAGGTGACAGGACCTCTTTAGGATAAAGCCGTTTTATAGAACGTAGCTTTGCAAGTAGTCAATGAATGCTAGCACTGACCAAGAGGAGTCATATGAAATGCTTGGTATGCAGGTTCTATAAAACTGCTTCTTTTTAATGCACCACTGACAAACCTCTAAAATAAGCAGGTGTGTCATTACATTATGCTGCCCTCCAAAACACCAGAATAAGGTAGCTGACAGGTTCTTTTAAATGATAAAAATTTGACTGCCTCCAGCCACCACTAGAGGGAGCTTTATTAGGTTCTCTATATAAACTGACCACACAAGGTGCAGCTTCAGAAGAGAGCAATAATTCAGAGCAGCTCCATCGAAGATACAACGGCTAGAAGCTGTGCGCTCCACCATGAGGCACGTTAGGCTTGACACGGCAGTGAATTGTTGCTGTACTGTATATGAACACTAATTTCAGCCTGATTGACGAGAGTCTGCACTTTGCAAGCTGAACTTTACTTCCCATAAAGCAGAAAGAAAGGTTAATTATTGGTTTATTTGAAGTAGAATTACCTGGAATGTGAAGATTGCAGATCAGGAGACTTGTGTGCTATCTGATGAACCCGTGACTGACTCCGGGAAAAAGCAAAATTCTGTGAATATTCTAGATGTGATCCACTAGCCGGTATTTCATTGTTTTAGTCACTTGTTCTGCGTTCCATACTGATGAGCTCTTCTTAAAGGGTTATTCTCATCTTAGACAATGGGGGCATATCGCTAGGATATGCCCCCATTGTCTTATAGGTGCGGGTCCCACCGCTGGGACCCGCACCTATAGCCAGAACGGAGCGGGGAGCGCTGCGCCTGGAGGACCCCAAGTTTCCGGGGGTCCGGCCACCACCAGGCGCAGCTCCCCGCACCGCTCATAGAAATGAATGGGAGCCGGGCCGTGCATGCGCGGTGCGCTCCCATTCATTTCTATGGAGCCGACGGAAGTAGCCGAGCCAGTGCTCGGCTATTTTCGGCGGCCCCATAGAAATGAATGGAGGGCGGCTGCGCATGCGCAGTGCGCCCTCATTCACTTTGGGGGCTCCGTTCTCGATATAGGTGCGGGTCCCAGCGGTGGGACCCGCACCTATAAGACAATGGGGGCATATCCTAGCGATATGCCCCCATTGTCTAAAATGAGAATAACCCTTTAAGGGGTTTTCCAATTTTATGTAAATTAAAGAGGAATTCCAGCAAAAACATTTTTTAATGATTCACTGGATATATGATAAGCAGGGCCGGTTTAACATATTGATAGGCCCAGCGCAAAGGTTTCATGAATGTTCCTTTACCAACATCAATAATTGATGATATCTACACTTTCAATCTAATGTCAGAAATGTATGTTCAGACGTAGCAGTCATGTCTCAGTTTGTTGCTGCCACTGCTTTTGCAAAATTGCAATAAAATAAAAAATATAAGATGAACACTGCATGTGAATATACTGTAAGGGCAACTCTATAAATTCTTACACAGTCAATTTCGCATTTCTTACACAAATTAATAGGTAAGACTTGGACTCTCACTGGATTCTTTTGCTCTCCCTTTTCTTCTCTTTCCAGCCCAGACCACCATAGTGACATCTAGCCATAACTCAATAGTGCCCCACAGTAGTACCAGATAGATAGCGATCCAAACAGCAATTGTGGCCTACACGGTAATAATGCCCCAAACAGTAAACATACGCTTGATGTGCTACACATAGTAATAGTGCCACTTTAGGTCTCACAAACTAACAGCAATCCCTTCAAGCCCAACAAAATCAAAGTGACCCCCTTTAGACCCCACACAGTAAAAATACACCATTTATGCCCCAACATACACAATCAATACCCCATTTTGTCTTCCGCCATAACTTATGATGGACTGTCAATGTCTTGTGCTGTCAGCGGACCGGCACAGGCAGTGGGACACCATAAGCTTATTACCAGCTCCCTGCTCCTCCATAGCTTTCAACCTGCATCCTCAGGAAAGGTACTGCCGCTGAAGGAACCAGATGCCAAGGTACCTGATGAAGGTACACGGTTCACCCTATCTAAAGCAGCCATGATGATACATTTTTGATCACTAGAACTGGGATACCCCGGCCCTCCACCACCGTGTTCATCTGTTTCCATCACTCCAATAGTTTGACATGCTTGACTTCCGCTTCATTCAAACTCGTTTTTGCCGTATTTTTGTGATCTGTGGATATCCCAGCGGTCAAACTTCCACTAATCTAACGTTTATCACCTGTCCAGTTTTGCAACTTTCTAATATACTCTTAATTGCTTGCTGTCAGTGAATGCAAATTCTTGTTTACATCTAGGGGCTGAAAGCATGTGCAGACCGGGTCTGATCAGATCCCTGGTAACGAGCCAAACCCCGGTGTCCATTTATTGATCAGAACCGTCTCTCCGTCTCTCGAGGATAACCTGAAGGTGTGCATTCCCACACAGAATTTTTTTAAGATACCAGGAAGCAGTCATGTTATGTTTCATTTACGGTAGGGATTTAAAAAAAAAAATCTGCTAAAAAGAACATTTTTTAAAAATTGTACGTAAAGTTTATATAATAGACGTATATATATAAGTTTACAACCATGGGTCTACTTTATGATTAGTGTCAAAGAGCAGCAGTGTGTGTGTCTTCACTAACAACACTGGAGCAAAGGTGAAAAGTCGTGTCTTTCGGTGTGTCCTTAGACTCAGCATTTATGAGGACAGATAGATTGCTTTGTGCTCACTCAGCAAATTATGTTCTGCTTTTCCGGTTGTTTTGAGCAACACGGTCATCATGTGACCTCCGCTGCCTGTCGCTATCATGAGATACCACGGGATCACACCATAATAATGACTCAATTCTAATTCTGTGGATACTAGAGTCTGTGCACAGCAAGATAGCGGGCAGGCAAATGTCATTTTTAACCCTTTTATCACCACTCAATATACTGTATATTAGCCAGCAATCTTTTATAGATAACAGTTTGCCATACCTCTGGACAAGCTGTAGGAAGTCCTCTGATCAAGCAGTAATGATAGCAAAATCAATAATGAAGTCAACAAAACTTTGACACGTATATGATGTGTAATACATAGTAACATAGTTTGTAAAGCAATAAAAAGACATCTGTCCATCCAGCAAGTTGGCAACAAAAAACGTGAAGTCGAAGCCAATTTTCCTCATTTTAGGGGAAAAAATAATGACATATAATTTTAGGGTGAAAAAGTAATGATATTGACAAGCACATGGCCTTATTACATGTCTGTCTGTAATCTTGTGCCATGATTGGCCTAATAACACTTCCAAACAGTTTCCTAAATAACACTGCTATAACAAGTCACCAGCACTGGAAAAGTAATACACATAAGGATGTACTACCATACAGCGCTCAAATAAAACCAACATAATGGGGGTCATTTACAAAGACCAACCATTTTAAGCCTGTTTTTCTTTCATCTTTGCTCTGCTGGAGGATGCTCCTGGTTTATGACATGGCTTGCACCTCATCATAAATTAAGCTCACCTCCGGCAGTCTGTGCGCCAGAATTTAAAACTGCTCCAGTCCCTCAGTGGATTTGGTTTTTTTTTGCCAAGATTTGCACCTGTTTCCAGGAGTAAATGTTGGCAACTCTTAAGGGCTGATGTCATGGCCCCCACCACTCCCTCCACAAAATATCGTCTGAGCAGCAGTCGTGGAATATGGATGACACATGGGGGGCATGACAAGGCAGAGAGCATTAAAAGAAATATTGCACCCTTATTGTTGGAATACTAAAGCTAGAAAACAAGGTGCAGCGTGAAGAAGATTGCTCCACAGAAGGAATGTTGGCTTGTTAAGTACTATACATACACGAGAACTGTAAGAAATTGTGGAAATTGCAAACTGTGAGAAAACTGCCAGTCCATGCATGCCGAGAACTGTGACTGCTGTATTGGGACTTTATGTGTCAGTAAGAAGTTGTTCTGCTGTTAAGATTACCTTATCTTTGCATGCACCCACACCTGCACTGCACCAGCATCATTTGCCTGGGACCCTGCCTTGCATCCCAAGAGACGTACCAACACCAAAGACACCCTAGCCAACATGAGACAGGAGACCCCCACATCACCAAAGTGAGAACAGCCATTGTAACTAGTAGCTCCATCATTGCCATTATCACTGCAGTCCTGCACCCAGCGCTTCCCCTGTGGGTTGCTGCATAAGTACAGCCATTGACCATTGACAAGAGGGAATTGTAATAAACAGGTGTTCACTTTTTGATACCTTTTAAAGAGGAGCAACCTATCCTAAGAGAATTAAGTAATGTCATAGCCAGACTCTTATTTCTAATATTTAAGGACTCTATACTGACAGGGAGTGTTCCACAGGATTGGCACATGGAAAATGTGGTGCCAATATTCAAAAAGGGTCCAAAAACAGAGCCCGGAAACTATAGGCCGGTAAGTTTAACATCTGTCGTGGGTAAACTGTTTGAAGGTTTTCTAAGAGATGCTATCTTGGAGTACCTCAATGAAATAAGCAAATAACTCCGTATCAGCATGGCTTCATGAGGGATCGGTCATGTCAAACTAATTTAATCAGTTTCTATGAGGAGGTCTAGACTTGACTGCGGCGAATCAATGGATGTCGTATATCTGGACTTCTCCAAAGCATTTGACACTACCACATAAAAGGTTAGTATATAAAATGAGAATGCTTGGCCTGGGAGAAAATGTCTGTATGTGGGTAAGTAACTGGCTCAGTGATAGAAAACAGAGGGTGGTTATTAATGGTACATACTCAGGTTGGGTCACTGTCACTAGTGGGGTACCACAGGGGTCAGTATTGGGCCCTATTCTCTTCAATATATTTATTAATGATCTTGTAGAAGGCTTGCACAGTCAAACAGCAATTTTTGCAGATGACACTAAACTGTGTAAAGTAATTAACACAGAAGAGGACAGTACACTGCTACAGATGGATCTGGATAGACTGGAGGCTTGGGCAGAGAAGTGGCAGATGAGGTTTAACACTGACAAATGTAAGGTTATGCATATGGGAAGGAATAATGCAAGTCACCAGTACATACAAAATGGTAAAACACTGAGTAACACTGACATGGAAAAGGACCTAGGGATTTTAGTGGACAGCAAACTAAGCTGCAGAAACCAGTGTCAGACAGCTGCTGCCAAGGCCAATAAGATAATGGGTTGCATCAAAAGGGGCTTAGAAGCCCATGATGTCCTGCACCTTTACAAATCACTAGTCAGACCACACACGGAGTACTGTGTACAGTTCTGGGCTCCTGTGAACAAGGCAGACATAGCAGAGCTGGAGAGGGTTCAGAGGAGGGCAACTAAAGTAATAACTGGAATGGGTGGACTACAGTACCCAGAAAGATTATCAAAATTAGGGTTATTCACTTTAGAAAAAAGACGACTGAGGGGAGATCTAATAACAATGTATAAATATATAAGGGGTCAGTACAGAGATCTCTCCCATCATCTACTTATCCCCAGGACTGTGACTGTGACGAGGGGACATCCTCTGCGTCTGGAGGAAAGAAGGTTTGTACATAAACATAGAAGAGGATTCTTTACGGTAAGAGCAGTGAGACTATGGAACTCTCTGCCTGAGGAGGTGGTGATGGTAAGTTCTCTAAAAGAGTTCAAGAGGGGCCTGGATGTATTTCTGGAGGGTAATAATATTACAGGTTATAGTTACTAGAGATGGGTCGTTGATCTATTCTGATTGTCTGATTAGAGGTGGGATGGATTTTTTCCCCCTAAAATGAGAAAAATTTGCTTCTACCTCACAGGGGTTTTATCTTCCTCTGGATAAAATTGCAGGATAACAGGCCGAACTAGATGGACAAATGTCTTTTTTCAGCCTTACAAACTGTAGGGGTCATTTATTATACTGAAATATGCCTATATTAGGCTTATTTCGGGTGTAGATAGAGATGCAACATTTACTTGCACTGCTATCGTGACTTTTCTCTGCTCACTCCGGTCTAAAATTGTGGGCGGAGAAGGGCTGGCAGGCCCGTCTCATTTACCACTTTCCACGCCAGTTTTAGGTGTAGAAAATTGTATAAATGTAAAACAGCTGTCTTATAGTTAGAACTGGGGCTGGACATTGCAGCAAAGAGGTCACATTGACACACGTGATCGCTGCAGTCAGTCACCGGCCATAGAGGTGTACTGCTGAAGCCAGTGATTGTCTTAAGTGGGCACATGTTGTGGGCGGTAGCACTGGATCTAGTGAGTAATGTTGCTTTTGTTATTTTACTGCATTTCCCAATGTTGTCCGGTCTTTTTTTTAAAAAAAAACAAAAAAAAACTGCATGACCTTTTTATGTTGCAAAAACATGAAAAAAAAATCTATTAGTGGCAGAGATCAGGTCAGTGTTATTTTCTGTAATTGTGATAACTGCACTTCGCAGACATGACCTGGACTAGAGAGCCTGCAATTATCTGTTCCAGCCAGATAAGGCCATATCCTGATAACCAGCAGTTTCTCTTCAGATGAACCTTGTAAACAGGCCCGTGCAATATCTGCACGTTCCCTCCTATGTGATACTGTTTTTAGAGATTTCATGTGACAGTAACCAAAATATCCTTACAGTGGGTGCATACCGCAAGTTCACTGAACCCTCAAATTACAATCTGCCTCATAATATTTAACCTACACAGATATTCTCCATCTTACAGTCTTTGAGTGCAAGGGACTGTGCGTTCCTTGGAAGAAGATCATGCAGCTGCAATGTGGACCTAGAGAGAGGGGATCCAGACCAGGCTGGTTACATTTCTTCATTTTTCAGAAATAGTGGTCTTTTTTAGAAGTGACCAAAATATTGCCAATGATAGTCCTCTTGTGGAACTATTAATTAGTTAAAAAAAAACTTTTCTTAAATTCTAAAAAAATTCCAATTCCATTGAAAAATGCTTTTCAAATGGAAAACATTGAAAAAATAAAATCCCTAAAATGTTGGCAAATGAAGATGTGGGAAATGAACCCTAGGACCATGGAAATCCTAGAACAACAAGTACAAAATCATTAAACAGGAGCCTCAACTACAGGGAGTGCCCTAAGGGAAAAAAAACAGTCCCCTCCTTTTCACTGCACCGGCCCTCGGGAGCAACAACTTGGGAGACCACTGTGATACATCCTTTTGTCGGGGCCACTACTACTCCCATGCTCTGCTTTGGTTCCTCAAGGGCTCTCTGCAGGTGCAACACAAACCACAGGGTCAGTTGTTACATCTTATAGGGACGGTGTCATATTTGTGTGTTGCCACATAAAGAGGCCGTGAACCAAATTATTCTTATGCCTCTAACTAAGCCCGTGCCTTTACTGAGAGACTGTGTGTGCCTCGTTCCTCCTGCCATCCAAAAGTGAGGAGCCACACTGACCATGCAAGGCCAAAAACATCGTTTTCTGTAAAGTCTGATCCCCCCTTACATGGGGCCATACCCTAATTCTTGCTTCCTCGATAATTTGAAATCATTATTCTGTTTTCGAACTAAACTAAAAAGATTTCCAAAATATTACTGTAATCACTATGAATTTCTACCTCGCCCATCTTCAGTCTGATCTTAGATTTTATAAGGTAGCCCAACATGGACTGCGGCCAGGATGGAAGCTGGCATCAAAGATGAATACAAATTCTCAAGGACTGATGTACAATAGTCATAACATTACTACCAGATAGGCATCTCTTTCTTCTTTGCGGAAATGTTATTTTTTTTGTCCGCCATTGTTATTTCCTTTGGGAAATGTTATATTGTTTGTCTATTTGTTTGTAAAATTTCATCAACAATGAAGAGATTTTCTAATATGACATACAAATGGGACCGGAAAACAAGATTTTTGTACTGTATAACTTTCCTGCCCAAACTCATGAATCACCTCCAAGACAAGTACCCCACCAAAAATGCAGAAACTTTAACATTTAAATAAGCAATGGGAAAGGTAAGGAAAAGTGGAGTAGTTGCCCATGGCAAACCAATCAGATTCCACTTTTCATTTTTTTGTCGACCTTTGTTTATTGGTTTATTGATAGCAGAATTGTCATTGGTTGCCATGAACAACTACTCTCCTATAGTGGATTTAAAAGGACCCTGCAAAATTGGTATTGTTGTCCATAGCAATCAGTAACATTGCAGGTTTTATTTTCCAGTTTGAGAAAAGGAAGCTGCACTATGACTGTGGGCAACCAGTTGTTTTGATGAATGAGGCTTATGGGGGAGATTTATCAAGGCTGACGCTAAGCATGCCTCTTAATAAATTAAGCAGATCTCTGTCCCTCCATGCGTCAGAAACTCGGCTGGCTAGGGGCTGGTGTAAGAAGGCTCAGACTTGACCACAGGGGAACAAGTGAATCACTTGGTCGGCCTTGAGCAAGGTGGGCCCCTAGTTCCCCACTCTCTACGCAAATGACACATGGCTTTGACTGCACTATATATAGATAAGCAGTGTACAGCATCTCACCCAGCCTGTGTTCATATTAAAAACTGGGTACATTATTTCATAAAGTTCCTAGTTTATTAATATAGATGTATCAGGTGGCTGAGAAGACATCTAGACACAGAGCTATACCAGTCAGTATCCTCTTTCCCCAGGGAACTTGCCTCTAAAAGTCTCTGCAGGGGCCCCAATAATCATCTTGTAGCATCTTGCTGATGTTGCCACTGTGAGCAGATAAAATTTGTATGTAGCTTTAATGTGGACCCCCAGAATGATTTTTATTGGTGGGCCCCAGGCAGCCCAGACTGACACTGGGTGTGGGCTTCAGCTATAACTGATGCCCAGCTTATGCCATAAATTATAGCAAATCTGGTGGACCACTGAGGTTCTGCCCCCTCCTCCTCTGCCCCCTCCCCCTTTTTCTGCCACTTTAGAAAAGTCACAAGAAGCACAGTTAGTCTCAAATTGTGACGCAAGTATGATGTGCTCTATAATTTGCGATTGTTTGCATCAAAAGTGGCATCAAAGCTTTGATAAATCTCCCCCGTGCTTAAATCAAGTTATCTCAGACATAACATTTTGCTCTATAACAGGGTTAAGGAAATAGGTATATAGGGGGAGATTTATCAAACTGGTGTAAAGTAGAACTGGCTCAGCTATCCATAGCAACCCAGACAGTTCTACTCTACACCAGTTTGATAAATCTCCCTCAATATTGTGTAAATGGCATTTCTCAACTATTCAAATGGGGACGATTGAACCCTGTCTTTGTGGCAGATAACAACCAATCATGTTTCAGCTTAAATCTTTTTGTAGTGCACTTGAAAAATTAAATCTGGGCTATGACTGGTTGCTATACGCAACATGGACATTTATCATCACCCCCTTCATGTTCAAACCACTGGCAGTATACATCTGACCAGTTCAACTTCTAGGACCATCTGATCTGGAGAACATCATTTCCTGGAAATCGAAACAGGACACCTCCATTCTGGTGACTGATGGAAGTTCCAGTGGCCAGGCCCCACCAGAAATCTAGCTTTACCATAAATTCTATGGTGGGAAATCCCTTTTTATTATTGTAATCAGCCTTTTTTGAGTTATGTTAGGACTACAGGTGGCTAACACGATGGGTGACATCGGAACGATGGGGAATGCAGCTCAGCTTTCCATAGATCATTAGTCTATAAATGTGCATTATGATATGAAATTTGCTCAACCCACAAAAGTCTGGAGCCTTACATATGAGTTTACCACAGTTCTTTGGAGTTTGTTCTTCAGATACATCATGTTTGCAGTAGATCTAAACAGGAAACCAGCACAATGCTCCTCACATCCACACAATGAGATCGCAATGTCCTGCTATCAATATCTATATTTCCTTTCCAAATTTAACTCTAGGAAATATGTTACTTAGGCTACTTTGCCCCCATACTTCGCTCCGGCCCCATTCACTGTAATTCAATGTAACATGTTGTATTTTTGTTCCGGCTGCCTCTCAGCAGGGGTTGCCGTGCTGCGGCCGGATCCGCGGCCTGCCCCCATTACAGTGAATGGAGCCGGAGCGCAGTTCCGGCCCCACACGTGCACCTGCGGCAGCACGGATCCGGCGGGCTGTTCACCCACCGAAACAGCCTGCTGGAGCCCCGTGACGAACGTGTGAAAGGGGCCTTACCGACTGGAGAGAATAAGCGGGATATTTAAAGGGGTTTTCTGGGAGTTCAGTATCAAAGAACTATACTCATCAATATCTGATTGGTGGGGGTCTGACTCCCAGCATCCCTGTAGTTCAGCTGTTTGAGGAGGCCAGTGAGGGTCGCTGCCTCTTCATAAGTCCATATGTTCACAATCATTGGTCATATGCACTATGTACAGCTCAGTCAGGGGCATAGCTATAGGGGGTGCAGAGGTAGCAGGCCCAGGAGCCTGAGGGGGCCCAAAGACCCTTGTGCCACATTAGAAGACACTGGAAGTATAGAGTGCAGGCTGGTCAAGTTATACCTTTGGCTGGAGGGAAGGGTCAAGAATTTGGCATGAAGAGGTGCTATTTAAATTTTTGCCTCAGGCAGCATGAAGGCTTTGTGCTTCCCTGCCCCTGGCCACAAAGCACTGAGGGAAGGGGGGCCCCATGATGAACTCTTGCACCAGGGCCCATGAGCCTTTAGCTACGCCCCTGAGCTCAGTCCTATTCCAGTGAATGGGCCTGGGCAGCAAAACATAGCATAGCCACTATACAATGTACACAGTTGGGCTTGCTATGCTGTGAGGAGGAGGCAGCGCACACAGGAGTGCTGTGGCCTCTTCAAGCAGCTGATGGGGGGGGGTGTCGTAAGTCAGACCCCTCACACTTCGACTATTGAAGACGTATCCTGATTACAGGCCACTAGAGATGAGCGAACGTGCTCGTAACGAGCACTGTAGCGCTCGGCTCCCCTGCGCTCGCATGGGCGCAGGCATCCGGATCCATCGAGTGAGGAGGACGGATCCGGATGCTTGCGCCCATGCGAGCGCAGGGGAGCCGAGCGCTACAGTGCTTGTTACGAGCACGTTCGCTCATCTCTACAGGCCACTAATATTGAACTTTTGGAAAACCCCCTTTGAATCAATGAGATTATAATTTTCTCCTGATAAAAAAAAATACTAGGCACTGACTTGAGCTTGCTGTGTAAGTGGGTTGTGTATAAGTGGAGTTTAAGGACCGGGGGTTTAAGACAAGGAGTAAAAAAGTAAGGTTGGAGAGTTTTTCCTTGTGTGTTGTTAACTTGATTTAAGCTAGTCCACCAACTACAGCAAACCGCATCTTATCACATATTCACTGTTTTTCTGTACTGTAATCCCCATCTAGCAGGTTCTCCATGGATAATGCTACTAAGTGTGTGTCCTGTGCAATGTATGCATGCCTTGAAGAGCCATTCGAAGGTGAATACATTTGCACTAGATGCAATCACGTTGCATATTTGGAAGCCCAGATCTTGGATCTAAATAAGCAGCTTGACATACTTAGGGGCATTAAACACCTGGAGAGAGGCGTAGACCTCACTGTGCAGGCACTGGCTGGGGTCAGTGAAAAGGAGGTGGGAGGAGAAGGGCAAGAGCAGGACTATCAGGTCAGCAGTTGGGTTAATGTAGTAGGAAGGGGTAGAGGGAAAAGTGCCATGGGATTATAGATCATATGTGAACCCATAAATAAATAAATAGATAAATAAGACACGTGGACCCCTTAAATGAATGAATAAGATTAGGCCATGGCCAACTTTATTAAAGAATAGCTTAACACGTTTAAACAAACCATATAACTATATATTAACCATAGATTAGACCAGCCATAAGCTCGGCCTAAATACCAAAATCATCTCATCCGCTCACCACTTCACAGCAAGTGACTTTCCCCTCCTTCTAATAAAGTGACCGTGACAACAGAGAACTAGGGAGGGCGGGCGGGTGACAGCTCCTTCAAGATATCCTGGCACACAGCCCAAAGCTGTCCAGGTACCCTACCTATATATCCCTACCGGAAGACCTCCCATAATTCACCCACCAATGCCCTTACTGTTGCCATGTCCCTAACTCTACCTGGCCCCAGCAACCAGCTCGCCATAGGTCAACCACATGACCAATCCCAAGGACCCCTGCCCTAGCCCAGATACAAGGCTATTTTTAGCCACCCTGGCCACCAGTTTTGGCGGGAAAATTTCCCTCCAATTCCATCTACATTAAAGAGGGATGATCATAATCCCATGAGGATCCTTCCTCATATGTCAGGATCCATACAGGGAGGCTAGTCCTGAGCTAGAACGCCCTAGTAAATATGCCTGTTTGGGATGAAAGCCCAGGACAGCGACACTGCAACAGGCCTAGAAACCAGGAGGATGACCGCTGCAGGAAGGGTGGGAAAAGGAGAGCAGCAAAGGACAGACAGATGCTGTTGGTAGGGGACTCTATTATTAGGAGGACAGACAGGGTCATCTGTCGCCGAGACCATGAATGCTGAACAGTGGGTTTTCTCCCGTGTGCTCGGATTTGGCATATCGTAGATCGGATTGACAGATTGCTGGGTGGGGCTGGGGAAGACCCGGCGTTCATGGTACGCATTGGCACCAATGCCAAAGTCAGGGGGAGATGGAAGGTCCTTAAAAATAATTTTAGGGAACTAGGAGAGAAGCTCAAGTCCAGGACCTCCAAGGTATTGTTTTCAGAAATACTACCAGTGCCACGAGCGTCACTACAGAGACAACGGGAGCTTAGGGAGTTAAATAAGTGGTTCAGAAGTTGGTGCAGGAAGGAAGGGTTTGGGTTCATGGAGAACTGGGCCGACTTCTCTGTCGGCCACAGACTCTACAGTAGCACTCCCATAGAGGTGAATGGAACCGCATCTATTCCACAATATTGCGGAATAGATACGGCCCCATTCATACGGTCGTGTGAATGGGGCCTTAACCAATACCCCTGACAGAACAACAGGTGTGCAGGTTGGGGGACACCTGGGAAATAGTGACCATAATATAATAATCTTCAAATTGTAATTCAAAAGAGTGTTTCTTCAGGGAGGAACAAAAATACCAAACTTCAAAAAAGCAAAATTTAGCCAACTAAGAGAAGCCATAGGCCTAACTAACTTGGACAAAATCCTCAAAAATAAAAATATAGCAACAAAATGGGATATTTTTAAAAGCATCCTAATAACTAATTGTGAGAGGTACATACCTTATGGGAATAAAAGGGTAAGAAACAAGAAAAAACCAATGTGGATAAATAGAACTGTAAAGAAAGCAATAAATGACAAAAAGAAAGCATTTAAATCACTAAAACAGGAGGGGAGCGAGGAAGCATTGAAAAACTATCAGGAAAAAATAGAATATGTAAAAGACAAATAAAAGCAGCCAAACTAGAGACCGAGAGATTATTCGCCAAAGAGAGTAAAACTAACCCTAAAATGTTGTTATAAACACTAAAAAGTATAAATCTGAAG
Source organism: Rhinella marina (assembly GCA_900303285.1). Taxonomy (NCBI): domain Eukaryota; kingdom Metazoa; phylum Chordata; class Amphibia; order Anura; family Bufonidae; genus Rhinella; species Rhinella marina. Next base: position 26,846 of record ONZH01001613.1, read on the forward strand.
GTGTCAGCCCCTTACAGAGTAATGAGGGGGGAGTTGTAGAGAGCGATGAGGAGAAAGCAAAGTTATTAAATATTTTTTTTCTACACTGAGGAAAATGAAAATAAACTGTCAGATGAAATGCAGAATATAAAAGTAAATACAAGTACAGTGGTGTCTTAAAGAGATTAAAATAGACAAATCGCCAGGACCGGATGGCATACACCCCCGTATCCTAAGAGAATTAAGTAATGTCATAGCCAGACCCTTATTTCTGATATTTAAGGACTCTATACTGACAGGGGGTGTTCCTCATGATTGGCGCATAGCAAATGTGGTGCCAATATTCAAAAAGGGTCCAAAAACAGAGCCCGGAAACTATAGGCCGGTAAGTTTTACATCTGTCGTGGGTAAACTGTTTGAAGGTTTTCTAAGAGATGCTACCTTGGAGTAACTCAATGAAAATAAGCAAATAACTCCATAACAGCATGGCTTCATGAGGTATCGGTCATGTCAAACTAATTTAATCAGTTTTTATGAGGAGGTAAGTTCTAGACTTGACCACGGCAAATCAATGGATGTCGTATATCTGGACTTCTCCAAAGCATTTGTTGACACTGTAACACATAAAAGGTTAGTATATAGAATGAGAATGCTTGGACTGGGAGAAAATGTCTGTATGTGGGTAAGTAACTGGCTCAGTGATAGAAAACAGAGGGTTCTTATTAACGCCACATACTCAGATTGGGTCACTGTCACTAGTGGGGTACCACAGGGGTCAGTGTTGGGCCCTATTCTCTTCAATATATTTATTAATGATCTTGTAGAAGGTTTGCACAGTAAAATATCAATTTTTGCAGATGACACTAAACTGTGTAAAGTAATTAACACAGAAGAGAACAGTACACTGCTACAGATGGATCTGGATAGATTGGAGGCTTGGGCAGAGAAGTGGCAGATTAGGTTTAACACTGACAAATGTAAGGTTATGCACATAGGAAGGAATAATGCAAGTCACCAGTACATACTAAATGTTAAAACACTGTGTAACATTGACATGGAAAAGGACCTAGGAATTTTGGTGAACAACAAACTAAGCTGTAGAAACCAGTGTCAGGCAGCTGCTGCCAAGGCCAATAAGATAATGGGTTGCATCAAAAGAGGCATAGATGCCCATGATGAGAACATAGTCCTGCCACTTTACAAATCACTAGTCAGACCACACACGGAGTACTGTGTACAGTTCTGGGCTCCTGTGAACAAGGCAGACATAGCAGAGCTGGAGAGGGTTTAGAGGAGGGCAACTAAAGTAATAACTGGAATGGGTGGACTACAGTACCCAGAAAGATTATCAAAATTAGGGTTATTCACTTTAGAAAAAAGACAACTGAGGGGAGAATCTAATAACTATGTATAATAACCTCTGTGTCTGGATGAAAGAAGGTTTGTACACAAACATAGAATAGGATTCTTTACGGTAAGAGCAGAAAGACTATGGAACTCTCTGCCTGAGGAGGTGGTGATGGTAAGTTCACTAAAAGAGTTCAAGAGGGGCCTGGATTTATTTCTTGAGTGTAATAATATTACAGGTTATAGTTACTAGAGATGGGTCGTTGATCCAGGGAGTATTTCTGATGCCTGATTGGAATCGGGAAGTGAGGAAAATTGGAGTGAGAAAAATTGGCTTCTATCTCGCAGGGGTTTTTTTTGCCTTCCTCTGGATCAACTTGCAGAATAGCAGGCCGAACTGGATGGACAGATGTCTTTTTTCGGCCTTATAAACTATGTTACTATGTTACAATTTTTTAGCATTTTTTTGCAGTTGAGGTGATAAGACAGGGTTACCCACAGAACAGGAGACAACTACTCTATTCTGTTTGCATTGTCTCTTTATTTGAGATTGGTCCTGGAACAGGAAGCTACAGTGCCTTGCGAAAGTATTCGGCCCCCTGGAACTTTTCAACCTTTAGCCACATTTCAGGCTTCAAGCAAAAAGATATAACATTTTAAATTTTTGGTGAAGAATCAACAACAAGTGGGTCACAATTGTGAAATGGAACGAAATTTATTTTAAACTTTTTTGTAATAATAAAACTGAAAAGTGGGGCGTGCAAAATTATTCGGCCCCCTTGCATTAATACTTTGTTGCCCCACCTTTTGCTGCGATTACAGCTGCAAGTCGCTTGGAGTATGTCTCTATCAGTTTTGCACATCTAGTGACTGAAATTCTTGCCCATTCTTTCTTGCAAAACAGCTGGAGCTCTTTGAAGTTGGATGGAGAGCGTTTGTGAACAGCAGTTTTCAGCTCTTTCTACATATTCTCAATTGGATTCAGGTCTGGACTTTGACTTGGCCATTCTAAGACCTGGATACGTTTATTTTTGAACCATTCCATTGTAGATTTTGCTTTATCTTTGGGATCATTGTCTTGTTGGAAGATAAATCTCTCCTAGTCTCAGGTCTTTTGCAGACTCCAACAGGTTTTCATGCAGAATGGTCCTGTATTTGGCTCCATCCATCTTCCCATCAATTTTAACCATCTTCCCTGTCCCTGCTGATGAAAAGCAGGCCCAAACCATGATGCTGCCACCACCATGTTTGACAGTGGGGATGGTGTGTTCAGGGTGATGAGCTGTGTTGCTTTTACGCCAAACACATCGTTTTGCATTGTTTCCAAAAAGTTTGATTTTGGTTCCATCTGACCAGAGCACCTTCTTCCACATGTTTGGTGTGTCTCCCAGGTGGCTTGTGGCAAACTGTAAACGAGACTTTTTATGGATATCTTTGAGAAATGGCTTTCTTCTTGCAACTCTTCCAAAGGACAGATATGTGAAGTGTTCGACTGATTGTTGTCCTATGGACAGACTCTCCCACCTCAGCTGTAGATCTCTGCAGTTCATCCAGAGTGATCATGGGCCTCTTGGCTGCATCTCTGATCAGTCTTCTCCTTGTTTGAGATGAAAGTTTAGAGGGACGGCCGGGTCTTGGTAGATTTGCAGTGGTCTGATACTCCTTCCATTTCAATATGATCGCTTGCACAGGGCTCCTTATGATGTTTAAAGCTTGGGAAATTTTTTAGTATCCAAATCCGGCATTAAACTTCTCCACAACAGTATCACGGACCTGCCTGGTGTGTTCCTTGGTCTTCATGATGCAGAACCCTGAGACTATCACAGAGCAGGTGCATTTATACGGAGACTTGATTACTCACAGGTGGATTCTATTTCTCTTCATCAGTCATTTAGGACAACATTGGATCATTCAGAGATCCTCAATGAACTTCTGGAGTGAGTTTTCTGAACTGAAAGTAAATGGGCCGAATAATTTTGCACGCCCCACTTTTCAGTTTTATTATTACAAAAAAAGTTTAAATGATCCAATAAATTTCGTTCCACTTCACAATTGTGACCCACTTGTTGTTGATTCTTCACCAAAAATTTTAAATGTTATATCTTATTGTTTGAAGCCTGAAATGTGGCAAAAGGTTGAAAATAATCTGAAAGGACGATGAAAGGTGGCTTTCAATGGCAGAAGAGTAGACATTATACTGTAGCATGTGAGGGGACAATCAATGCCCATTGGACAACAGAGGCTTAAATGGAATGTGTCTGCAGTGGCCAGGTTTTGGGTGACCCCAACACTACACTGGGTCCCCCGGATACCATTGAGGTGTCACCATGTCAGGGTCTGCAGTTAAGCAGTAACCATTGTGCTTCTTTACTGGAGGAACTCAAGTTCAAAACAATACAGCAAAGGCACTGGGTTGGCTTCTCCAGTGTCCTTCTGGGGAGAAGAAGGTTCAAAAGGTCAGTCTGTCTGGTTTTGGTGGCTTTTTCCTTATAAAACAAGCTCTTCTTTAAACCCTATGGTAGCTGTGGAAAATTACCAGCTTATCATTATTAGCTAGAAAGTCCCAAAAGTCTCTCTTCATTAACCCTTTCCACAGTGCAATACAAATACAGTGCAAATGAACTAGATATATATGAACACATATACAGTATATGAAATGCAGTTAAACAGTATAAGTCAATGCAAGTTAAACCTCAAAGGTGAAATAAAGTAAGGAGTTGATGACATTGCATAGGGAAAATTGGGGAAAAAGGTATACAAATGTCCAGACTTCAAAGTTCCCCTGCTCCAGGGCACTATATGTGACCAAAAAATTCACTGATAAACCAGGCACAGGGCATTGTGGGATTAGCTCAGCTGAATGTAATGATACCTTTCATTTAGCAATTCATTGTTTCATTCTGGAGAAAAAGAACTTTTAATCCCTATGTAAATGAGAAGTTAAGTGCACTGAGGGTGGGTCCAAACCACTGTGTGTAACCTTGCTCCTCCTGCTTCTTTTGCCAGTCCCTTCTTTTCTTCTTAGCAGGGCATGGTGACTATGCAGGAACCTGACTGTAGTACCAGTACAAAAAGTCATTTGCAGAGTCATATCCAGGGACTACAGGGTCCTCTGACATTTCTGTTTCTCAGTAAGGGGTCAGACCTAATAGATGGCGGGGAAAATTTATCAAAACTGGTCTTCCCATATGCCAGTCTTGATCTCCCCGCGCTCTAGTGAGATGTGCCTAATTTATTAAGAGGCCAGACACTCAAGTTGATTACAACTAGGGCAGGTATAGACTTGATTTATAACTTATTCCAGTTTCCGGCATAAGTTATATTAAATCCAATGGACCACAAAAGGCCCTGCTCCTCCTACTAAGGCCTGCCCCTTTCCTTGCCACTTTAGAAAAGTGTCAAGAAGCTAAAAAGTTGCGATTTATGGTACAAATATGGTGTGCGGCATAAATTGCAACTTTTTAATGCCACAATAGGGGCATACATAGCTACTAGCTCCCCATTCTAGAATAGAAGAAGGAATCAGGCGGACACAACTGGAAAACAATAGCTTTACTAATCTTATCCAGGGCAGCATGCTTGGTAGTTAGAGATTTCTACAAGAGGCAGCTGGCTTTGTGGTTATGTGTCTCATATCAGACAACCAGTATATGGTTACAACAGTTTCTCAATGAAAGGTTAAATAGATACACTAGGGGACGTTTAAAACGTATGCTATGTGACACCAAGAAGGACAAGCCATAAAGTTATGCAAATCGAGAAAGTGGCAGGTGTCACTAATATCTGATGAGCATATTTTCTAGCACCTAGCTCCAATCTGTGGCATGTGGGAGGGATGCAAAACCCAGATTGAAAGCAAAGTTTTTTAGCCACATTAAACCTCAAAATTCGGTTGAAGTCATGTGGGATGATAGTATCATGCCTCCTGTTGTTGACATGCCAGTTATCACAAACTGAGAGTAACACAATCCTTAAACTGAGAGGCCTTGGTTTATCACTCCTGAAGATCACTATTTGACTAGGCAGACGTCAGCACTGTTCAACATTATGTATACCGATGATTGGGAGAACAGCAAAAAGTTAGAAATGACAGCAAGAGGTGCACAGAAGGAAACCTCTGCACGGACCGATCATCTGATTAGAAGAATGGCCTGTAGTGATCCATTCTGTGCTGCTAGTGAAATTAGACATCACATCCCAAGCTTATGGTGGTAAACACTGTCTACACAAACTATCAGAAGGCATTTGCTATGAGCCAGATGTCCAACTACAGTGGTTCCATTGACCTCACTCCACTGTTCTCAAAGGCTATCATGGTACACAGCAAAATGGCAATGGAGGCTGAAATGGAGGGATCTCTCCTTCAGTGATGAGTCACGCTTTTCTCTCAGATGCAGTGTAGCTGGAGATTGGTCTGTAGACCATTTGAGCAATGCCATGAAGAGGCCATCACAAAGGGAACCTCTCTCCGGTCTTACTCTGAGGAATATGGTGTGGAGTGGCATAATTTACATTTTTTGCTTTTTTTTAAATAGTCCAAAAATGTTTTCTTTTTGTTGGCAAATACCTGTCAGTGTGTATACACATATACCTACCAGGGTTATGTAATTCTCCTTCTTCGTCTTGTGGACCCATTTAGAGAAATTCACCAAAATGAAATTGCCAAAGATTCTTATTAGATTTTTAACCCCAATTTTGGAAAATTTGGGTTGAAATCAATTTGAGTTAAATCAATTTACCTCACCTTTTCCTTGCTGACATCTCACATCAGCTTAAAGGGGCATATCCAGGGGCGTAGCTAATGGCTCATCGGCACTGGTGCAAGAGTTCAGCTTGGGCCCCCTTCCCTCAGTGTTTTGTGTGTTGTCTTATGCAGCAGAAGGGTCTTCGGGCCCCCTCAGGCTTCTGGGCCCGGTAGCGACTGCACCAACCTGGAGGAACAGGATAAAAATGGATGTGGTTTCTTTGTAAGAAGGGGTGCACTTAATTTCAAAGCTCTTACAAATCTAACCCTGAAAATGTTGCCGATAACCTTCAGTATAATTGCTCTTCTCATTTCTCCCAGGGTTAGGATGTCACTCAATCGGTGAGTAAATATTTGCCTGGATTTCTAATCTTTGTGACCTAGATATGTTATGACATCCAGTCTATACTTGTTTCGATAAGAAGAAACCGCTGTTCTTCCCACTTCTTTCTGTAACTGATGACATAAAGTTTTTGTATGTCAGATGGACTGTGACCATTAGCAGAAGTCAAAGTTATGTAAAGGGGTTTTCCGTCCTTCAGATACTGATGACCTATCTTCAGGAGAGGTCATCAACATCAGATCGCTCGGGTTCCAACACCCAGCACCCTGTGGGATCAGCTGTATTCGGCAGCAGCCAGGAAGCTAGAAACAAAACAGTGGACAGATCTGGAATCAGAAGGCTCCATCCGTCGTGTACACAACTCAGCTCCCGTTCAAGTGACCTGCAGTACACCAGCACATCCACTGGTGGACAGAGCCTTCTGCTTCTGGCTCCATCCACTGTTTTGTTTCCGGCGCCAGTGGCTGCCAAAAACAGCTGACCCTACAGACTGTTGAGTGTCAGACCCCCACCAAACTAAGGATAGGTCATTAATATTTAAAGAGTGGAAAACATTTTTAATAAAGAAGTATCAAAGAATCAGTTTCTAAAGCAAAATGAAAAGTGCATGTAGAAATAAGGCAGCCATAGGTCATTGGTGAGAGGAAAACACAGAGAGCACTCCCATCATTAATACTGCTGACTTATAACCATGTACTATATTGTTTGTTAGGGACAATTAACCAAAGAGCACAATATTTTTTGGTCTAAAGGGCTTAAAAGTTATAAGTGTCTTATCACTGGGGGCAGTTGAATGAAGAGATGAAGAGATTGGCTATCTCCATCAGTCCCATTGACTGTGAATGGAGTGGCAGTGAGCATGCTTGATCGCTACAGTACAGAAGCGCCCCCGCCAACTTCGGGGCCAGACATGATTATATCTTTACTGCCTTGCCCTCTCAGTCAAAGTGGTGGGGGTGCGGCCTGTAGGAGGTGGAATAGCAACGCCCTTGGTGCACCCAGGGACTAATTTGCATATTATGAAAATGGTTTTAGAAGGCTTTCTACTTTCTGGATAGGTCATCAATATCGGGGGATGACAACTGGAACCCCCACTGATTAGCTGATTGAAAAGGTACTGGTGCTCACAGTAGCACCGCAGCCTTCTCGTAGCTTAATCTAGGACATGTGACGTCATGTTCATTGGTCACATGGCTAGGTACAACTCAGCCCCATAGAATACGATACCAAGCAGTATGGATCTGTGCTTGGTGAGCTGAGAGAAGGCCATGGTGCTACTGAGAGAACCGCTGCCTTCTCAAATAGCTGATCATCAGGGGTCCTGGGTGTCAGACCCCCACCGATCACATCAGTGGCGTACATAGGGATGTAAGGGCCCCATAGCAAGGATCAATCCAGCCCCCCCCCCCCCACACACACAGGACAGAAGGGTTTCCGCCTAAACCCCTTTAATGACCCTTGGGTCATTTTTCCACTGCCTCATTTGTTAAAAGTTGTTCCTTTAGAGGGAAGAGTCCTGACCAAGTTTTCACCTCCAGTAGAAGAGGAGATAATCCCAACTAAGACTGGGCCCCCTCTTGCCCTGGGCCCCATAGCAGTCGCATGGTCTGCCGCTATGGTAGTTACGCCCCTGGATCAGATACTGATGACCTATTCAGAGTATAGGTCATCAGTAGAAAAATCTTGAAAAACCCCCTTAAAACACTTTCTCTATAATGCGGCTGTGGAGCGAGGTAGCAAGGGCACGTCTCCCATGTCCGCTTTAAGATTTTAAGAAATTTCTACTGCAGTTTTAACACTTTCCAATACACAGGGTGAAATCAGCAGCAAATCCACACCAAACTCCATGACAAATTCTTATGTAGCATATGCTGAATGTGCCACAGTGCGCCAAAGATTTTACTATTGAAATTTTCCCTGTGTGGCCATAACCTCAGGGCTGCAAAGTAAAAAGCATTATATTATGCAGAAGAATAACGCATAATAACTCACACGATCGTATGCTGAGATTAAACTGAATGTATTTTAGTCTCTGAACTCTCCGTAGTAATCTCCGAATTACTATAATTCACTGATTGCTTTAATATTTCACACCCTGAGCCGCCGACTATTACTATAATCACTTGCGAACACTTTCGTAAACACTTACTTACATTGAAGTTATAATGACACGTTAATGGGAATGAAGAACTTTGTAAAGGACAGACTTTCCATCTGCTCAGCGTGAAGAGGGAATTAACCAGTCACTGTTAAACATTCCTCTTTCCAAAAAACAGAGACATTTTGGGGGTCATTTATTAAGACGGGCGTTTTAGACATTGGTCTTAATCAACCCCTATACCTGGTGGTGGATCCGCGGGAGTTATAAGGAGGCGCGGGAGACCTTTTTCTACGCCTGGACCTCCAGGAGCAACCTGATACCTGAATGCAATTCTTCAATTTACATTGTAACTGCTCTAGACCACCGGGGACATTTCCATTTATCCCTCCGTCCTTTAGGCATTATACAGCTGTTGGCATTATGTGGGCACTGGCATACACTAGTTTTATTTGGATACTATACTGTATGTATTCATTGTATGGCAGTATTATTGTCTGGGCATTGTGTGGAAGTATTATTTTGCACTGTATGTCGGTACACGCGTAGAAACATTGGAAAATAAACCTTACAAAACTATTTTTCACTCATGCGCCGCATGCAAATGAATCAGCAGATTGGCATCTCCTGTTGTCTCCTGCATCATTCAAATGCAAACACATCAGGACAGTTCTTAGCATTCGATGTGCTGGCAGATGTTTGCAAGTTTGATGCGGTTCACGTATGTTACAGGTTTCACAGCTGCTCAGGTTGTTTATAGGCCAAAGTGTCTCTTTAAAGTAGTCTTCCTTCCTCTGCAGCCCACTAGCTGACTATGACATAAGCATCCAGAAATGGGGCGTACACTTTAGGCAATGAGATGCATCCACAGGGTGGTTCCCTCAAACAGCAGGCAAACTCTCTGCTCCTTTTTTGTACTCACAGTTAACGTCCACAGAATCCAGCTTGGGATATGGAGATTCTCACAGCGGGCCAAACCGTGCTTTGGTGTACTCAGGCCTTGTGAACATGATGCCATAGAGTAAATAAGTCCTGTTAGACAGTTTATTTCTACTGGACTTTCTCTGCACCTCTCACTTACATCTAGCCTGCTTCTGTAGTTGTTCTTCTCTGGCCCAGCTGTGCATGGATCTGGGCCCAGGCTCAAGTGTCAAGTGATCATGTGCTCCTCTCACTACTGAGTCTAAGCTCAGACTGTCTGACTAGTCTCTCCTTGAACTCTGAACTCCCTCTACAACAGGGATGCTCAACCTGTGGCCCTCCACCAGTTGCAAAATTACAACTCCCAGCATGCCCTAATAGCTGTAGGCTGTACAGGCATAATGGGAGTTGTAGTTTTGCAACAGCTGGAGGGTCTTAGGTTGAGCACCCCTGTTCTAGAATGTTCCTCCCTTTCAATATATAGAGGGTGACCAATATTTAGAGGGTGACACCAGCCACATCTAGTGGTGGCTGTGAATATGGTCTATCAGTACCTTGTGCAAATACAGGCATATATATGTTAAAGAGGACCTGTCACCACTCCTGACATGCCTATTTTAATAGCTTCATGCATTCCCCATGTAATAACAATTCTGGAGCATCTATTCTTATGGCTCTATGATGTGCCATTCCTTTATTATTTCTACTAGCAGTTATGAATGAATTGCTAGCAGTCTGCAGTAAGAGTACAGAGGGGAGGTAACAAGTTGGGGGGGGGATGTCTACCTGCACAGTCTGACAATCATAGCACTGATTGGATAGATTGAGTCTGTGCAGGGACACCCCCAACTTGTTACCTCCCCTTTGTACCCTTACTGCAGACTTCTATCAATTCATTTATAACTTTTAGTAGAAATAATAAAGGAATGACACAACATAGAGACATAAGAATAGATGCTCCAGAACTGTTATTACATGGGAAATGCATGAAGCTATGAAAACAGGCAAGTCAGGAGCTCAATAAAGCAAACATTTGCATTAAGAGCTGTGAATCTGTGGAATAGTCTACCTCAGGACGTGGTCACAACAGGAATAGTGGGGAGTTTTAAAAAGAGCTTAGATGAATTATTAAAAGTAAATGACATTAAAAAAATGTGTAGAAATCTGAGTCTCACTCACCCTTTTTGTAAAATTCCCCACCTATCCCTTTGGTTGAACTTGATGGATTCATGTCTTTTTTTCAAAAATTTTATGTAACATTTTTAACCCTTGCTTTTACACTTTGCAGTGTACCGTAGCTCTGGAGTGGGACGCTGACGATGTCAGTCAAGAGTGTAGACAGGGGAGAGATTTTGGCCAAAAGCTCAGGACACATTACATAGAAACATAGAAGATTGACGGCAGAAAAAGACCCCCTGGTCCATCTAGTCTGCCCTTTTATTATCCTTTTATTTTATCTTAGGATAGATACATGTTTATCCCAGGCATGTTTAAATTCAGTTACTGTGGATGTATCAACCACCTCTGCTGGAAGTTTGTTCCAAGCTTCTACTACTCTTTCAGTGAAATAATATTTTCTAATGTTGTTCTTGATTTTTCCCCCAACTAACCTCAGATTGTGCCCCCTTGTTCTTGTGTTCTGTTTCTTATTAATAACCCTTCCCTCCTGAACTTTATTCAGTCCTTTAACATATTTAAAGGTTTCAATCATGTCCCCCCTTTCTCTTCTTTCCTCCAGACTATACATATTAAGAACTCTGAGTCTTTCTTGATAAGTTTTATGCTTTAGACGAATGAACACATGAACGAATACCCAGAGGACACTTGGTGATTCATTTGTGTGTGGCCTGTGAGTGAATAAAAGTTTATTTTCTCAGGGGTGCTTGGTTGATAATAACAAACATGGGTATGTTTGAACTTGCTTCCCTGGCACCTATATAGCGGTATTACAAGTTTAGGGTGGGGTCAGAACTCATGAAAGAATTCCTTTAATGCATTCAAGAAAGTTAACCACAGTGCCTTATTATAATACCACCCGTAGGTGTTACTAATGAGGGGCTGATCGGCCATGTGCCCCTAGTACCAGGTATTGGGGGCACCAGCAAGCTCCTCATTTAGATACACAGCTAGGGCAGCACGCTGAAACACTGAAACAACTGAAAGAAAGCCAAGCTATTTCTTATGTGCCAGCCACAGTGCCAGAGGTACAGCTACTTGGCATGGCTACTCATACACTGTAACACAATCAGTTTATCTGCTCTGACGAGGTAAACAAGGTCCAAGCTATGTAGATAAGCCTTGACGTGGCAGGTTGGCATGTGTTTATTACTGCAGACATGTACTACCCTGTTCTCTGCTTTTAACTGTATAGTTCCAAGCAGGGCGTAACTACCATAGCGGCAGACCAGGTGACTGCTATGGGGCCCAGGACAAGAGGGGGCCCAGTTGGGATCACCGCCTTCTATTGGAGGTGAAAACTTGGTCAGGACTCTACCCTCTAAAGGAACAACTTTTAGCAAATGAAGCAGTGGAAAAATGGCCCAGGGGTCATTGAAAAGGGTTTAGGCAGAAACCCTTCTGTCATGTGTGGGGGGCCTGGTCTGATCCTTGCTATGGGGCCCTTACTTCTATATGTATGACACTGGTTCCAAAAGAAGGTTTCTAACCCGAATGCGCAGGGAATTTCTTTTTCATACTTATATTGCCTTCTTGATAGTATGATACTTATTTCTGCTCTGGGCTTGTTACATTACCAGTAAGATAAGGTGCAATTCTTATTTTCTATTCTACTGTATACATATGACATTGGTGTCAGACTGGAGTTACATGGGCTGGCCAGAGGAACTGACTGGAGTCAAAGGTAGCCAAAGGAGTTTTTCCCCTGGATCTTTGGGGCCCATTATGCTATCAGAGCCTGGGTCACTGCAAGATCCTCTGGTACCCTGCTGGGCCAGTCCAACCCTGTATGACATATAGAGTATGTATGTATCAGGATCCCTATTTCTGCATCTCTTGGCTTTGTCATTACAATTCCCGCAATGGGTGACAACTATTGCAGGAACTGTAAAGGTGGCCATATTGTCAGATGCGGTACTTACATCTCATGTTACTCTAGGCACTAAGATTGAATGGGCCCCATTTAATCGGCTGCCACTTTTCTTAACAAACTAGGGCCACATTTACTAATATGAGTGCCCTTAAAGCGGTATTCCCATGTGAGACAATGGGGGGATATCGCTAGGATATGCCCCTATTGTTGGATAGGTGTGGATCCCACCTCTTGGACCCGCACCTACACCGAGAACAGAGTGGGGAAGGTGGAGGCCAGAAGACCACCAAGCTCTCTCCCCGTAGTGGTGAACAGGAGCTCACCGCGTTTGTGCAGCCACCAATCCATTTCATTTTTATGGGGCCAACGGAAATAGCAGAGCCAATGCTCAGGTATTCTCAGCGGCCCCATGGGAGAGCAATGGAGAGCAGCTGCACATGCACAGTGCTCCCACCATAACTTTCCGGGTTCCTTACTCAGTGTAGGTGTGGTTCCCACAGGTGGGACCCTATCAAAACATGGTGGCATATCGTAGTGATATGCCCCCATTGTCTCAGATGGGAAACCACTTTAAATTTTGCCTAAATGTGGTGCAGTTTGGATACTTCTAGGTTTAGAGGACTTATCTGTGCTTAGCCCAACAAGAGGCTAGAGAAAGGGAGGACTGAGCCCAGTGATAAAACAGGTACCGGTCTAAGATTACGCCATCTATAGGATTATTAAAAATGCCCCAATCACTTTATACAGGTACTGTATGCTTACTTATGCATACTCACTGCGTGTATGGAGGCATACACATACACACACTCACCACATACAGTCATACATGTGTGCAATCATAATACATACTTGCATAAATTTGTGCAGACATTCTATATATGTTTTCACACATATTATTACTTTTTTTTTATAGTGCTGCCCCCTAAACTCTGCTGCCCTAGGCACTTGCCCATTAATGACTACTGGCAAATAGAACCCTGCATATTACAAGGCTCCAGCTTTCCCAAAAACAAAAACAAAAACAAAAAAAACAGCTGAAGGTTTGTTTAGCAAGTTAAGTGCTAACTCTGCAGTTCTCAGTCTCTTCTTCCTCAAAATCTTGGATACAAGAGGAATGTAAGGTCACAGCGCTCCCTACCCAGGATGGAGCAAACCATTCTCTTACAGGGGGGAAGGGGGGTAACTATAAAATATTTTGGGTTTGTAGTGAGCAGGGATATGTTTTAGTTACCCTTCTGTTATTTAGTAGAAGATATTACTAGTGTGTGTGTGCCTTGGTTCTGCTTTATCTCCTACTCCTGTACTTATGAAGTCATTTCTTTTTCCTGGAACCTCCCTTTAAGCCGCCCTGGACTTTTGAGCCTTTGTGCACGCTGGTAAACAAGCTCTGTATATATAGGGCTTGGATGTAGACTGCAGGGCAGAGCAGTGTGCAGACGACCAAGGGCAGAGTAAGATATTGCATTTCAATATTATTTTTTATAATCTGTGTCCAAAGCTCTTGCCGCCCCTCACTCATCTCTGCTATGCCGCTTCTCTTCTCACTATAATGTGTTTTCTTAAAATCAGAGACAAACTCTTTGGAGTCGCATTGTTTGTGCATTGTGATGACTCGCCCCAGGAGTTGTTCCAAATGCCAAACTCTGCTCTGCTACAACTTTCAATTTTGGCTTTGTTGCATCTTGCAAAAACACAGCTCTGCTACATACGGCAAACTGCTGAAATGTGTTGCCTATGGTAAACTCAGCTTTGCCACATCAGTTCTGCTTGGTCTGTAAGGTAGGCAGCCTGTTGCTTTACCTCTAGCAGGGGGATTGTCTGCAAATTCCATACAAACCACAGCTTAGTATTGATGGACTGTCTACAATTTTGGCATCTGGACAAATTATTTGCATTAAAATTAAGTGTAAATTAGTAAAAAAAAAAAGGATTAGAAGATTATTGAAATAAGATGTGACTAGAATACAATTTTTCACGTGAAATTATAGTATGGGCAAAAAGAGCCACTGTTTTGGTACCTCAATATATAAGACTATGATTTATGCACTATATGGCTATATTATGTGGACACTATATGGCGGTGTGTATGGTAAGGAAACGGACGTAGCTTGCGCTGGTAGAGTTGCAGGTAGAATTTTTAGTTGAGTAACATATAAACAGCTGAATAGATAATAAAGATATCCCCCTAATTAATCATATGGCCGATGCATATAACGGTGTAGGCATCCAGTTGCAGAATGTTTCAATCCCACTGAACATAATGATGAAACATGATGTGAAAGTGGCCTTAGTCGAACGTTACAGTCACTAATGGGGTTGTCGCCTATTTATCCCATAGCCACCTAATATCATAGAGATCTGCACTGTTACATTGTTACACTCCCTTACAATTCAGATTCATATCTATTTCAGGGTCTACGGGAATCTGGATGACCACTGTAGTAGTGGCCATTAGTGGTTGTCACCCAGGTTTTAGAATATTAATGCAGATTAGATCTCCCATGGTTACATTTCCAGGTAGTATTTAAAGGGGTTTTCCAGGCCTTTTATATCAATGATCTTGACCAATTTTTAGGATCATGGGTGAAACTACCAGGGTGGCAGGCATAGTAGCTGCCATGGGCCCATTTCCACTCAGACATAAGGTGCGGTTAGTGGTAAAATGTCTATAAGGTGCCATGGAAATGTAATAGAACCTCATTAAAAGATTTACTATGGAGTCTCTTGGTTACTTATTTTGTTTGCATTGTGCTTTTGTGCTACATAACTGTCTGCATTTTTGTGCTGTGATATCTTTACATTATTCCTGTGCTGTGACATCATATGTGCATCATACTTGAACGTGACATCCAGCCTTTTATATAATTCCAGTCACTGCATAGATTATCCCTGTACTGTGACATCACCATGTGCATTATTCTTGTACTGTGACATCACTTTGCCAATATTGTGGCATCACTATGTGCATTGTCCATGTAGTGTGTCATCACTGTGTATATTATCCCTGTACTGTGACATCACTATGTGCATTATCCCTGTACTGTGACATCACCATGTCCATTATTCTTGTAAGTGACATCACTTTGCCAATATTGTGGCATCACTATGTACATCATCCCTGTACTGTGACATCACTGTGTGCCTTAGCCCTGTGCATTTGGGAGACCAATCATAAGTGTTTCTGAATACGTGGCATAAAGCGTTCATGGTGGAATGGGGCCCCGTTACAAGTTTTGCTATGGGGCCCGTTGGTTACTTGTTACTCCCCTGCTTACAATAGGTTATCATTATCAGGTCGGTGGGGGTCTGACCTCTGACTTCTCTGACGATTAACAGATTGGAGAGCACAAAGCTGACCAGAACCAGACACAATGCTTTGTTACTGCCGCTCTTTTCCCTATTCACTAGAACTGAGCTGCAGTAACCAGGCGCTGCCGTTGCATAGGGTGCTGAGCTGTGCCTGGTTCTGGAGCGCTGCATGCTCTGCAATCAACTGATCAGTGAGTTTTATGTCGGGGTAAAACCTGAATTCTATTAGATGTAAAACCTATAATTATGATTTCAATAGGAGATTACTCTGAGCAGGTTGGATGGGGACTTGGATGATGGATCAGGTCACCGCACTAGAACAAAAAATCGAGCCCTGCCCTATGTTTTGAGTATATCATGTTTTGGATTTGTTTTCTGGAAGTGCAGCAATGTGAGGAAAGCTCATACAGAAAGAACAGGACATTATGTTACCCGATGGGGACCTGGCAAGGAACAATATAGCAGTAATAATCCAGGATTAGCTGTCTTATTTTGTGGTGAGGCATCTTCTCGTGTAGTCGGTTGTTCACTATATTCTGTATGATTTATTAGCTGTTTGCCTGGTAAAGTAGTGATGCAGAGGAGAGGTCTCACTGTTTAAGAAGACCTCTTGCTCTCCTGATATAATGGCAAGTTACATAAGACATATTCTCTACCATCTTTGCTTAGAGCTCTGTGTTGCCCTGTCTATCTGTTATTCCTCCTGGAAATGTATGAACTACTATGAGAATCGTAATTTGTGTCGTTTCCGTTGAGCAAATCTAATACTGTATTTGTTATCTTGCAGGTGAAGCCCAACCATGTGGAAGGGCTTTGCTCTTGCCCTGGCTCTCTGTCTACTCCCTTGGGGAGGGGCAGAGAGCCAGGGTCACCATACTCTGTGCAAAAAGCCACCAGACTGGAAGATTGGAACCCAGAATCCCATGGTGGATTCAGAAGGATTAGTCACGGTTGTGACACTCCTGTCACCAAGCTGATTCTTGTGCCTCCTGCAGGCTTCCAGGTAAGATAAAGCTTGATCTCCTCCAGTTGTCCCTAGTTCCATTTTTTTTCTAAGACTGTAGGGAAGTCAAAATAATAATTAAAAAAAAAACTTAAACTCACCTTCTGGAGCTGTCTCTGATCCAGTGCCGCCACTCCATACCCCGTGCCAATCTACAGCCATGAAGTAATGTGCTGCAACAATGATGACCTGTATACTTCTGCAGCCAGTCTCTGGCTTCAGCAGTGTGTGGCTCAAAACTGCTAAGAGTACCTCAAACATTATGCCATGGTGGAGAGGATGGAACAGCGGTGCTGGATGGAAGGGAGCCTGAGAAGGTAAGTCACTTAAACTGCCGTCCTGCAGTTTGCCCCCAAAAATTGGAATTCAGACAACCCCTTTAAGTCATTTACATATGCACATTATTATTATTATTTATTTTAATGCAGCACTGTACATGTGCAAAAGGTTTAAAACATACACAATAAGCACAATAAACATGAAATAAGTAATACACTGGTACTAGGGAAAGAAGACTGTTACAGCCTCCAAGGGCATCTCAGGCTCATTTTTCTATCCATTCCAGTAAGGCCTCATGCACACGACCGTATGTATTTTGCAGTCCACAAAAAATACAGATGACGTCCTCGTGCATTCCGTATTTTGCAGAACGGAACAGCTGGCCCCTAATAGAACAGTCCTATCCTTGTCCGTAATGCGGACAATAATATGACATGTTCTATTTTTTTGCAGAACGGACATACAAAAACTCAATGCACATGGAGTAACTTCCTTTTTTTTTTTTTTGTGGACCCATTGAAATGAATGTTTCTGCATATGGTCCGCATTGTTTATGATCAGTTCTCATTTATTGTCACTTCACATTTTTATAACCTTTTACATTGCACCGTGCAATATCTTGGACAACCCCTTTAGACAAGCAGATCTTTCCTGCATAAAGTATCCACTAGACATCATTCACATTGTCACCTGGTATTCAGAGTTTTTTTTTAGATTTTTTTTTTTTACCACTCTTTCAGTTTGGAAGAACTGCGGGTGAAACTGGAGAATGAAAACTACACGAACGTGTCCTTCATTGTGGTCAATCACCAAGGGGAAGATGCCCGAGCAAAATACAACGATCTGAAAGTCCGGGTCTCTGAGAACATTCCCGTGTATCAACAAGAGGAGGGCCAGGCGGACATCTGGAGCCTGCTGAAAGGAGACAGAAATGATTTTTTAATTTATGACAGGTATTAAAGCCTATCCATACACTCTCTCCCCCAGGCCTCCAACCTTGTACATACATGTTCCCAAGGGGCGCAGCTAAAGGCTCATGGGCCCTGGTGCAAGAGTTCAGCTTGAGCCCCCCCCCCCCCCCCCGTCTCTGAGTGCTTTGTGGCCAGTTGCAGGGGTGCACACTGCCTTCGTGCTGCCTGAAGCAAAAATTGAATCAGCATCCCCCCACCCATGCCAAATTTTTGACCAGAGGTGTAACTTGACCAGCATGCACTTTCTATAATACTGGTGTCTTCTTATTCGGCACAAGGGTCTTTGAGCGCCCTGAGGCATGGAAATATGCTGGGCAAATGCTGCAGAAATGAGTTTCAGCCTCAGATCTCTGAAACATCCGTGTAGCATTTGCCTGAGAAAATTTGCAAATGTATACTTGAGATGTGTTCAAGAGCCATCATAGTTGCCATTAAAACAACGGACACCTAGGCAAAATCCCAATGGTCTCCAATGTAATTCAACAACTAACAGATTGTTCAGCGCTTGTTTAACCAGTTTAAGACCAGGCCATTTACGCCCTTCCTGACCAGCCACATTTTCTGCTTGTTTTGAGTACATGCATCTTTGACAGCCATTACTTTTTCCGTTTGGTTATACAAATCATTTTTCACCTTTTTATCCTAATATTTTTTTGTTTTTTATTTTTTTTTATTATAGCCAGGAAAATGTAAATAAAAGAGTCTGTTTTTCAAATTTTTTTTTAACGTATTTTATTTTTTGTTAATGGCAAAAAGTGCACCTAAATGTATTTTTTTTGTCTCCTTTTCTATGATGGCCATTTTGAGGTATGTGATATATGGATAATGGTCACTGAAGCTGTGGTGTGGTTGCATTTTTTATAATTATTATTATTTTTATTTTTTTTATTTTCTGTCCCCACACAAGCCTTTTTTTTTTGTAATTTATTACCGATTTCTCCTGTAACTGGGGCTGACATGGTAGCCCCAGTTACAGGGGTTGTACATGACTGTGCAACTTCACTACAGAGCTGATATGGGTCTGCTAAGACCCAGCAACTCATGCAGACTTCCGTCCCCCAGGCAGTCACATCATCAATGGGATAGGATGCTTCCTGATCTCTATACACAGTTCTTGTTGAGCACTATGCATAGAGAGATGGGAAAGGCATGGATGGCAAAAAAAACATTCCTATGGGGAGCCCTACTGTTACAGACGGTGGGCTCCCCACTCCCACAGCTGTACAACAACAGATTTGCCAAAAACAATTTTATAGGCCTCCATAAAAGCTGTAATCACCCAAAAAATGAGTTGTTGGATGATTGCTGCTGTTTTTACATGGACCAATGATCGGAAATTAGCGTTCTTATCAATGTTCATTTGTGCAATTATCAGCCTACGTAAAAAGGGCCTTTACTTGTGTATAATATACAATCATTACCAGAGAATTATTTTCATCCAGATCAGTTGTGCTGTTATTTTTTTTTATTTGACACCTGCCGCTTTCATGCTTTCCACTTTTACCATTTATAACAATTCAAGAATTCTGCCTTGATCACAGCAGGTAATACATAGTGAAGTCCTGAATACATTCATATAATACAAAGCAATTCTGCACGGCAGATGGTTATGGAGGGATTGTGGGTAATGCTGAAGAGCACTGTGCCTTTCATAGACTTGCTGTCCTCTTTTTTTACTACCGATTATGTGAACAATTTAACATGAGATCAAAGTCCACAGATCTGACCGGGAGAATATAATAGCTGAACGCTGCTCCGTTATCTTAAACTATGGAATATTTATTTTAATAAAATATGTAATTGAAATCTCAGAAAGGACTATCCAGAGCTATTATTACAGCTAGCAGTTCCCCGATCCAGAAGTGTATGCTGTAGACTTAAGTAACCTTACTATCTTTGAACAGATTATTATATTGTATGGAGAGATATGCAGACCACTATTGCCTGCCAATTCTGTGACAGAAGACTTGGCAGAGATAACCAATTACTTCATTGATTAAAAAGTATAGGAAGTGAGAACACATTCAGTGCTGGAATTATTTCATATTGCATGGTAATTGTTAGGCATTTCAGGTCCTTTTGATGTTGAGGTAAATAATTTGACCACCATCTAAAATATATTTCCTATCTCATATTAAAGGAGATATCCAGTTTTCCTCATCACTTGGCCACAGTGGAGAGCATTTACAAGGAGCCCCTCTTTCTCTGGAGGACCTGTCCTGGCCTACATTACTTAGACAGTCTTTTGATTTGAATGGAAACTGTGTAGTGATTGATTTTCCCCTGTGGTGGCGCTGTAGGAAAATTGAACACTCACAGCTAGGTTTCATCGTAGATCACAGTTGATCACTGGAGGTCCCAGCAGGGGGACCCTGTGTGAAAAGTTTATTTTTCTAACATGTAGTTCAAAGCAGAGAACCCCTTTAATAGAAGAAAATGTTTATTGCTTTCCCTTTCAGGTGTGGACGACTGGTGAAACACATCGTGCTTCCATTTTCATTCTTGGAATTCAATTATGTTGAAAATGCAATAAAGCAGGTGTACTGTGGCAGCACTTGTGGAGAATGCAAATATGAGGTAATTTGGATATTTTTGTGAAAGTGCATTGTAAAGTTTACTCTTTTTGCTGCATGCGTGATGTGTAGAGAAATTGTGTACATGAAAGAGAGAGTTGTATATGAAAACACATCCTAAATGCTGCTGTTTATGCCAGTTAGGATATGGACATTGATGTGGATAAAGGTTTACATTCATAGGCCTAATTAGGCCCCAAAAAGCCATAATTTACCCCAAAAAGTTGCAAATTGAGCAAGAATTTTTTTTTTATTTTGCTCTATGCTCCACCAGGAGAGGTGTGGATGAAAACCTTTAGCCAGCATCACCCTGTGTAACATTCTTGGACATGGCCATTCCAGAGATTCTCTAGTAGGCCACAAAACACTCTACCAGCCATAATAACCTGACAGCGTTGTTAAAAGCAGCCCAGGAGTTGGTGTAGGAAATACCCAAACTGAAAACCACTGGTGACCACATATATCATATCTACAGTATAGATATCATAGTCAGTCATCAACAATGGAGGTGTAGTGCACAGAGTATTGGTACTGGAGTTTTAATGACAACTTTGTATATGGGCATATTGACCCATGTCCCTTTTAGTAAGACTAATAGAAGAGCAAGAGCTAATAACTACTTTGCATCTTGTGTTACTACAATTAATCAATCACTTGCATTATTCTAGACTCCAAATGATGTGTGCAAGAAAGAAGAAGAGACACCAACGCAGGCCAAAACCGATGAAGACCAAGAAGAGGCACCCAAGCATCTCCACCATCATGGCAGACATAACCATCACCAGGAGAAAGAGACTGCAGCAGAAGATTCTAACAGGCCAAATGTCCATGTTCACAAAAAGCACCACCACCGCCACCGCCACCACAAGGTAGAGGGTTGCCAAACCCCTCTTGATAGGGTAGCAGAACGTAATGAGCAAGAGGGTAGGGTGGAAGGTGCACCTGATAGGGCAGTTGTCCCAAACAGAGATACAGAGGGCCTAGCTCTAGAAAATAAGCTCTGAAAGAAGCTTAAGAGCTGACGAAAGATGTACCTCTGAGATTGGGAAGGGGAGTCAGGGAAGGTCTCAAACAGCTGATGCTGACATTGCAGACGTCTGTCCTTTGAGACAGCACAAAATGGAGTCACTTGACAGTGTAAGGAGGGTCTCCCAGCTTCCTGACAGTGACAAGAGCTGCTGTCAGAAAACATGGCAGAATCCTGACAGTGACGTCAGCCTCCAGCTGCATGACGAAAAGCAAGTGCAGGCCAGCCTGATGCCAAGCTTCCCTCAGTAACTGAGCAACGCGCTTCCTGAGAATGATCAAAAGAAACAGGAAACTGACAGTGACAGCAATACCGCGTTGCCTGAGAATGATCGAAGGAAACAGGAAACTGACAGTGACAGCAACAGTGCAAGGTTCACGAGTAAGCTGCTAAGTAGACACCTCAATGCCCCTGCCGTACATCTCCACTCATGAGAACAGATATAATTTGTCATCTATAAAACACTGTTGACACTGTAATGTGACCTTCACAGAAGAGTGACCATTTTAATGCCAAAAGAAATATAGGATTCTAGAGCAGAGGTGGGCAATCTTTAGATCTTTAAGAACATCAGATTTAGCAAGGTTTTGTTAGATCTCAGAGCTTTGTGATCCCAAGGTTGCCGAGCCTCATGTAGAGGGGATGCATATCATGGGGTATATGGTTCCTGTTTCCTAAGATCACAATGGTTAACTTGATTTCTGCTCCAGAGTTAGACAATGGGCTGCAGTGCAGTTTATTCCTTGACCCTTAAGCATTAAGCAGGTTAACCTTGAGGACATCTCTGCTGTATGACATCCCAGAACTTTTGAATGCAGCTCAAGTATTTAGCCTCTCTTGTTCAACTCCTTAGTTTGTGGTTGCATCCATGAAGGCTCAAGCATAAACTACAAAATAGGGGCTT
Source organism: Rhinella marina (assembly GCA_900303285.1). NCBI lineage: Eukaryota > Metazoa > Chordata > Amphibia > Anura > Bufonidae > Rhinella > Rhinella marina. The sequence goes on from ONZH01001613.1 coordinate 49,393, forward strand.
TTGTCCGATGCCCGCAACCATGACTGGACGAAGAGCTAGGGAAGAAACCAAACTTTTTGAGTCCTATTTTTTTTTTTATCCATAGTAAGCTTGAGACTCATAACTCTAGAGAGTTTTACTTTTAGCTCCAGCTTTCTATCCAACCAAACATCAACCATTAAGCTACACTTCTCATTTTCAATTTTCTAACTTGTGCAAGAATAGAATGTATAGATGTATAGTAAGGCTGACGTTTTGAGATATTAGAAGTATTTGTTGAGTAACCGTCTTTCATAGCAGATGTTGTAAATCAATGATGGTTTACAGGTAAATGATCTCCTAGTGAACCTGACCAAACCTTTATAGCAATACTATGAAGCAGGAATGTAGAATGTTTCATGAAGAGGTCTGTGAAGAGGTCTGATGTCTTAAAACAAACGCAATAAAAGATTAATGCACATCGGTGTCCTTGTTCTTTGTTCGTATGTACAGGAAGTGCAGAGGTTTGACGATGAGAAACCCTGCCAAAGCTAACAAAATTGGAAACTCAAATCCTTTCTGTTCCCAACACTCCCATATCTTTCTACTGAGACTGAGCAGATTCCAAAATGACTTTTGTGAAGGAATGCATTATACTTCAACTCTTCATGGAGCTGTAAAATGACTGCCATAGAGATGCATTAACTGTGCTTCCATATGCCCCCTTTCTTAAAAGTATTGATTTATTAGGGGAAAATACTGTATATCTCCATACATACGGCACCTGACACAGCATACAGAGGCTTAAAATAATCAACACCACAGGGCCTTTTTCCAGAATATAGAAATGCCTTTAATTATTGTAGACTTATAGTAGAGTGCAGGTCTGTTGAGGAGACTCACATTCCGCCTACTGTAGTTTAGATTTATGACTGATCATCATTTAAAACTGCTTTAAATCTGTCTAGTATTCTATAGTATTTTGGCTGGAGGCAGGGGTGCACCACCAATGAGGCCAGGTGAGGCGATCACCTCAGGCAGCACCAGTTAGGGGCAAGAGGGGGGCAGAGGAAGGGCCATGGGCTGAAGGGAAGGTGTTAGGTCAGTGATGGCTAACCTTGGCACTCCAGCTGTGGTAAAACTACAACTCCCAAGATGCCCCCCTTGCTTGACTGCTCTCAGAACTCAACAGAAATAAATGGAGCATGCTGGGAGTCGTAGTTTCACCACAGCTGGAGTGCCGAGGTTAGCCATCACTGTGTTAGGTTAAGAAATTGTCGAGGGGGGGGGGGTGCAGTTTCAGTTTTCGGCTCAGGCAGCAGAAAGGCTAGGTGCACCCCTGGCTGGAGGGTTGTCTGATTTCAGGAGGAAACCGGAAAAGCCTCAAGATAAACCTGCAATGAACAATGGGTGAGTACTTACCTGACAGATCCCACACTGCTGTCTGGGCACTATTTACCCAGCTTTAGCAGTGTTGTCACGTCAACGACATGTGACCACTGCAGCCAATCTCTGGCCTCAAAGGTGAACCCAACAGGGCCAGTGGCTGCAGCAATCACGTGTTGCTGACGTGACATCACCAATGCAGCTGGTTAGGCAGAGCCCTGCTGGGAACACTCGAGTGACAACATGGGTCTGTCATGTACTTACCTGTTCTTTATTGTAGGTAGATCTCGAAGGTTTTCTCCTGAAAACCTCTAAGATAGAGATTTATTTAGATGGTCCCGTTGTTTTGTAGAACCCCTTTAAGAGGACATGTCATATCCTCCAACAACGGTGGTCTTATTTTACTGACTTTAGCCAGTGCTGTTCTTTATAGCTAGGCCCAGTCTCGTCTCTGAGCAAACGATGGCAATAGTTAGGACTCCCAATATGCTAGCTAAACCAGGCACTATCAAGGGAGCTTGATTCTCAACAGGGAATGAACCACAGCTGTTGTCCACACTGAGTGCATGAACTCAATAGCATATCGAGAGCTGTAACTACCTCCATTGATTGCTCGGGAACAGGAGCAGGCCTAGAAAAAAAAAACTTCAGAAGAATCTGTGGAGCAGCAGCTGCAGCCAGATAATGGCAGCTGACATTGATGGAGGAAGTGACAGGTCTCAGGTGCTCTTTATGCTCAAAGTTCTTCTAGATAACCTGATAATAAAGAGATTGTTAGTCCTGAGCATTAACTCATAACATTTTTATTCCAATTTCCATGGGCTTACTAATACTGTATATAGCTCTTGTTAGCTTTTGTACGGAAACCTTATTCAAACAATTGGAACTGAATGGAAATTCTATAAATGCATGTTAGAAGAGGCAACAATATCCAACTACTGAAGGTTCTTCAGAAACGTTTCCTCTTCAACCGGGAGTCTGATCCGCAGCTGAGCCTTCTTTCTAAGTCTTTAATAGTGTTGTGGAGACTTTCAATTTCCTTGTTCTTTTCTTCTTGCAAATGCTGTAATTTCTTTGGAACAGAAACAGATGCAACATAATCATTAATGATATTTCACACACGTGAGTCATACCTGCCTGAACATTTCACAGCCTTGCATATAATTTCTTCTCATTATTTTAATGCTCTAACACCTATGTATAGGCACATATTGTCTTATGCAATGGACTCCACTCATCTAGTAGGCAATACCCAGTGTTCATATGGCTGAACACTTGCTTGTGCTCCTCTCAAGAAGAAGCGCGCTCTGTGCAGCCTACACCTTAGTGAAGTCCTTGCCGCTCTCCAGTATGAAAGTGAGCACCGCTGTTATTAGTAGGAGCCAGAAAAAGAGTACAGCTGTACAAATAGGGGTAAAGAGCAGTTTGGAGGATACTGCTGCACCAAATGTTGAGAGGGTGTGATTGTGTCTATTCTGTCTGGGGATTTGGTTACGTGTAAGTCCAGGTTTAGATAATGATTAATTAATAATTAATATTTTGCACACATCTGTCATACCTGCTTGCATATTTAACAGCCTTGCATATTATTTCTTCTCATTATTGTAGTGCTCTAATAGGCACATAGGGGGTCATTTATGAATAGATACAGTGCCTTGCGAAAGTATTCGGCCCCCTGGAACTTTTCAACCTTTTGCCACATTTCAGGCTTCAAACAAAAAGATATAACATTTTACATTTTTGGTGAAGAATCCCATGAAGTGGGTCACAATTGTGAAGGGGAACGAAATTTATTGGATCATTTAAACTTTTTTTGTAATAATAAAACTGAAAAGTGGGGCGTGCAAAATTATTCTGCCCCTTGCATTAATACTTTGTTTTGCATTGTTTCCAAAAAGTTGGATTTTGGTTTCATCTGACCAGAGCACCTTCTTCCACATGTTTGGTGTGTCTCCCAGGTGGCTTGTGGCAAACTGTAAACGAGACTTTTTATGGATATCTTTGAGAAATGGCTTTCTTCTTGCCACTCTTCCATAAAGGCCAGATTTGTGAAGTGTTGGACTGATTGTTGTCCTATGGACAGACTCTCCCACTGCAACGTCCCAGCCGCAGGGCTCGTGAGATATGATGGTTATTGTGTCACAGGTGTTGCCGATGGTTACTCACAGTTTGGTGACTCCCTGGGCCGGCGTGCAGTGGATGGAGGGGGGACACTACTTCCCTCAGGGCACACTCTGTACTCAGGACCCCCGCCAGATGGTGAGGCGAGGTGCCCTTGATGTAAACTTTTATAGGGTCGGTCGGCTGGGTCCTGGAATCTCGTGACTCCAGTGTCTTAAGTAGACACGAACTTTTGGAGTAGGAATGATGAGGAGACAGCTTTGTTGTAAACAATGGAACTTTACTTTTGCCTTGAGATAAGATGGTGCAAAATACAATTGTTTTCAGTAGGCAGTAGATAGTATAAATTGATGCTGTAAGAATTCCATCTAAGGCTTTTACTTTAAGTTGCTGTTGCTTTAAATCCTGTTACTCTTAGTATAAATTGATGCTGTAAGAATTCCATCTAAGGCTTTTACTTTAAGTTGCTGTTGCTTTAAATCCTGTTACTCTTAAATCTACACTTAGTCAATCCCTTAATAAACTAGTCTTGGCTCTGGATAGTCTTTTAATATTTCTCTTGTATAGCAATGCTTCAGGGTATGTTGGCCCTGCACGGCAGGAATTAATACATCTGTACCGTGACGCTTTAAGAATAGTAACCTGACTGCCCGTTGGGGTTTTCAGTAGGTATAAAATCACAACTTTAGCTAGTAGTTGTAGAATCAGTGTCCAGGCGCTGTGGAGCTACTCCTAGTCACTATATGTTGCTGACAAAGTCCATTAAGCTGATGGGCTCAGCGTTTACCTTTGACAGGCTTGGTATCCAGGTATTGCCAATTGCTAGTGGCCTAGAAAATGGTAAGTGCCATCATGGAGCTTATCGTGGCCAGTGTCCAGCAGGAATGGCGGCCTTTAGGGTGACTTTCTCCTCCTGCACATTTCTTAAGTTGCTTTGAAAGCTCAGGAGCTCCCTGAGGAGCTGTCTGCTCTCCTCACTCCATGATGTTCTTCTTCTCTATTCATCTATACTACTCTGTCTCTCCTCTAACCATATATATATATATATATATATATATATATATATATATATATATGTTACGTGACAGCACCATCTAGTGGTGAAAATGATTATTACAGCCTAGGAGGTTCTTACAACATATACAGAACTTTGACAATAGATTACAATGACATGGCTATACAAAATACAGTTTGTAGTGTCCCTTTTACACACATAACACAATTAAGGTTAGCCACTGCACCACATCAGCTGTAGATCTTTGCAGTTCATCCTCTTGGCTGCATCTCTGATCAGTCTTCTCCTTGTTTGAGATGAAAGTTTAGAGGGACGGCCGGGTCTTGGTAGATTTACAGTGGTCTGATACTCCTTCCATTTCAATATGATCGCTTGCACAGTGCTCCTTGGGATGTTTAAAGCTTGGGAAATCTTTTGGTATCCAAATCCGGCTTTAAACTTCTCTACAACAGTATCACGGACCTGCCTGGTGTGTTCCTTGGTCTTCATGATGCTCTCTGTGCTTTAAACAGAACCCTGAGACTATCACAGAGCAGGTGCCATGAGCCTCGCCCATCAAGCTCTCCATTCTGTAGATATGGGTCAGCTCAGTGAGCCAATCCTGGACAGAGGGAGTGATGTCCGTTTTACAAAATCGTGGCAGAACAGTCCGGACTGCCGCCAGGAAGTGCCGAAGAAGACCCTGTTTGATAGCCTTCAGAGGGCCAGGAATCATGGAGAGGAGCGCCACCTGCGGGGATGGAGTAATCCGTACACCAGACATCTCAGAGTAAATAGAAAAAATGGATTGCCAAAAGGGTTGGATGCGGGGGCAGGACCACCAAATATGGATCATGTCGCCAACTCCCGAACCACAGCGCCAGCAGCAATCGGGTACCTCAGGAAAGCAACAGTGAAGAAGGTCAGGACATCTGTACCAGCGGGACAAAATCTTAAAGTTCTTTTCTTGGGCAGAGCAGGGAACTGGCATCTTATGCGTCATAATAAAGCACTTTCGCCAGTCACTGTCAGACAGCGGACCCAGATCCCCCTCCCATGCCCTAACATAGGACAACAGAGGGTTATTGACACAGGAGAGAAGGATCCGGTACAGCTGCGAGACGAAATGTGCAGGTGGACTATGTTGAAGAAGCAGCGACTCGAGAGCAGTTGGCGTGGAGTAGACGATGGCCTGAGGAAAGCGGACTGAGAGGTAAGTCTTGAGTTGAGCATACTCGAACCACGACAGATGCCCCCCCGGGAAGGAAGGAAGCACCGCCTGGCCCGTGAACACCTCATGCAATCTGGCACCCGCAGGACGCGACCAGACGAGAAAAGAGTCCCTACCAACAGTGGGAGGGAAGGCTGGGTCATCAAACAGAGGAATCATCAACCCCGGACGTCTGAAAACCCCCCATGTTCTCAAGCCATGGTCCCAGATTCCGTAAAAATTGAGCTGTCAGAGGCGGGAGAGATGAAATAGGCGACCAATGGATCGGGGCCACCCAGGGGAGAGAAAGAAGGGACAAGGGGACGAGAGGGCGAGCCATCTCCCAAACAAATCGTCGTATAGCTTTCTGCAGTTGAGTGAAGTAAGCACGTGGGGCAAAGATAGGGAGAGCCTGGAAGAGGTACAAAAAACGGGGGAGAGTGTCCATCTTCACTACATTGATCCGTCCAAACCACGACAGCAGCGATTTATCATAGGATTTAAGATCAGCCAGGGTACGAGTTAGAAGAGCTGAATAGTTTCGGGAGAACAGTTCAGACATGGAGCATGATAAGTAAATCCCCAGGTACTTTAAGGACCCGGCTTGCCATTTAAAAGAAAAAGCTGCCGCGAGACTGGACACAACCGATGCAGGGAGAGAGACATTGAGCGCTTCAGTCTTGTGGCAATTGACCTTGAAGTTGCTAACTGCACCAAAGCGGTCAAATTCCCACAACACCGAAGGCAGTGTCACCTGGGGGTTTGTGACGTAGAGCAACAGGTCGTTGGCAAAGAGGGACAGCTTGTAGTGAGTACCCTGAAGAGAAACACCCGAGATATCGGGAGAACCACGTAGGGCCACAGCCATGTGCTCCATCACAATGACATAAAGCAGGGGTGACAAAGGGCACCCCTGCCTCGTGCCATTCACAATAGAGAAGGGTTGGGACATCAAGCCATTTACCCTCACTCTAGCAGTAGACCCATAGAGGGCAAAAATGCGGTGTAACATGAGGGGACCAAGTCCCAGGTGACGCAATGAGGACCGCAAAAATTGCCAATTGACTCGGTCGAACACTTTTTCGGTGTCGACCGAGACCAGGCAAGTGGGGATAGCTGCCGCACGAGCGTGGAGCATAAGGAGAAGAGTTTTGTTAAGATTGTCCCTAGCCTCCCTACGTGGGACAAATCCCCGTCCGTGTGAACGACTTGGGGCAGAATAGGTAGCAAACGGTTGGCCAGCATCTTGGAATACAATGTCACGTCCGCGTTGAGTAGAGAGATAGGTCTATAATTTGCACATAGGGACGTATCTTTGCCGGGTTTCTGTATAACCGAGATGCTGGCCAATAACGTCTGAGGGGTGAAAGTGCAATCGTCGGTGATAGAGTTAAAGACCCGCACTAGGAAAGGGGACAATTGAGATGTAAATTCCTTCTAAAACCTGGCCGGGAAACCGTCCGGTCCAGGGCTTTTTCCAGAGGGAGTTCCCTTAAGGGCCAAATTCAACTCCTGAGGCATCTTCTAGAGCAGCGAGCTCCTCGGGAAGTACAGAGGGGAGGGCTGTTTCAGAGACGTAGGCAATCCCGAAATGTAGTGACTATGTCCTAGGGCTTATGAACCACAGAACCCCCGGAGGATTTCACCCCAGACCTCAGCGGACAAAAGTTGTGAGGTTGTGAGAAAGCAGCGAATACCGCTTCTGGTGCCGCCAGAGGGACTCAGAGGCTGTGCTGGGGTGCTCTGTCGGCGTTTCCCCCACATGAGGGTTCAGGGATTCTGCTTAAAGATGCCGGTAAGTGGGCAAATGGGCCGGAGGAAGCGGGAGCTCTCAGCAAGTGCGGCCGTCCGGCGCCATTTCCAAGCCACGCCCCCCCCCTTCATCAGTCATTTAGGACAACATTGGATCATTCAGAGATCCTCAATGAACTTCTGGAGTGAGTTTTCTGAACTGAAAGTAAATGGGCCGAATAATTTTGCACACCCCACTTTTCAGTTTTATTATTACAAAAAAACTTTAAATGATCCAATAAATTTAGTTCCACTTTACAATTGTGACCCACTTGTTGTTGATTCTTCACCAAAAATTTAAAATGTTATATCTTTTTGTTTGAAGCCTGAAATGTGGCAAAAGGTTGAAAAGTTCCAGGGAGCCGAATACTTTCGCAAGGCACTGTATATGCCAATTGTAGATATATATCTGTCCCAGAATCAGTCACGTGTGTGACGGCTTCCCCATCCACATCACATATGCCAGTTCTAAAAATAAGGAATGGCGTGGGAAGGGGACGGGTTGGACCATCTCATTTATCATTTTCTATGCCTGTTTTAGGGTGCATTCACACGACCGTATAAATGGATCCACATCCGTTCCACGACCGCAGACAAGAATAGGCATTCTCTATATAGTGCTGGCCATGTGTGGTTCGCAAATTGCTGAACGCACATGGCCAGTATCCGTGTTTTGTAGAACCGCAATTTGCGGACCGCAAAATACTTACATAGTAGCATAGTAACATAGTTTATAAGGCCGAAAAAAGACATCTGTCCATCCAGTTTGGCCTGTTTTCCTACAAATTGATCCAGAGGAAGGCAAAAACCCCTGTGAGGTAGAAGCAAATTTTCCCCACTTTAGGGGAAAAAATTGCTTCCTGACTCCAATCAAGCAATCAGAATTACTTGCTGGATCAACAACCCCTCTCTAGTAACTATAACCTGTAATATTATTACCCTCCAGAAATACATCCAGGCCTCTCTTGAACTCTTTTAGTGAACTTACCATCACCACCTCCTCAGGCAGAGAGTTCCATAGTCTGACTGCTCTTACCGTAAAGAATCCTCATCTATGTTTGTGTACAAACCTTCTTTCCTCCAGACGCAGAGGATGTCCCCTCGTCACAGTAACATTCCTGGGGATAAATAGATCATGGGAGAGATCTCTGTACTGACCCCCACAGTCGTCTTTTTTCTAAAGTGAATAAGCCTAATTTTGATAATCTTTCTGGGTATTGTAGTCCACCCATTCCAGTTATTACTTTAGTTGCCCTCCTCTGAACCCTCTCCAGCTCTGCTATGTCTGCCTTGTTCACAGGAGCCCAGAACTGTACACAGTACTCCATGTGTGGTCTGACTAGTGATTTGTAAAGTGGCAGGACTATGTTCTCATCACGGGCATCTATGCCTCTTTTGATGCAACCCATTATCTTATTGGCCTTGGCAGCAGCTGTCTGACACTGGTTTCTACAGCTTAGTTTGCTGTTCACCAAAATTCCTAGGTCCTTTTCCATGTCAGAGTTACCCAATATTTTACCATTTAGTATGTACTGGTGACTTGCATTATTCCTTCCCATATGCATAATCTTACATTTGTCAGTGTTAAACCTCATCTGCCACTTCTCTGCCCAAGCCTCCAGTCTATCCAGATCCTGCTGTAGCAGTGTACTGTCCTCTTCTATGTTAATTACTTTACACAGTTTAGTGTCAACTGCAAAAATGTATATTTTACTGTGCAAGCCTTCTACAAGATCATTAATAAATATATTGAAGAGAATAGGGCCCAACACTGACCCCTGTGGTACCCCACTAGTGACAGTGACCCAATCTGAGAATGTGCCGTTAATAACCACCCTCTGTTTTCTATCACTGAGCCAGTTACTTACCCACATACAGACATTTTCTCCCAGGCCAAGTATTCTCATTTTATATACTAACCTTTTATGTGGTACCGTGTCAAATGCTTTGGAGAAGTCCAGACCGGGCACTTTTAATGGAGAATTTACTTTTATATTCTGCATTTCATCTGACAGTTTATTTTCCTCAGTGAATACAGTGGAGAAAAAGATATTTAGTAGCTTTGCTTTCTCCTCAATGCTCTCTACAACTCCCCCCTCATTACTCTGTAAGGGGCCGACACCTTCAGGTTTATACTTTTTACCATTTATATGATTAAAGAACATTTTAGGGTTAGTTTTACTCTCTTTGGCGATTAATCTCTCGGTCTCTAGTTTGGTTGTTTTTATTTGTCTTTTACATATTCTATTTTTTTCCTTATAGTTTTTCAATGCTTCCTCACTCTACTCCTGTTTTAGTGATTTAAATGCTTTCTGTTTGTCATTTATTGCTTTCTTTACAGCTCTATTTATCCACATTGTTTTTTTCTTGTTCCTTAACCTTTTATTCCCATAAGGTATGGGAATTAGATATTCACAATTAGATATTAGGATGCTTTTAAAAATATCCCATTTTGTGGCTGTATTTTTATTTTTGAGAACTTTGTCCCAGTTAGTTAGGTCTATGGCCTCTCTTAGTTGGCTAAATTTAGCTTTTTTGAAGTTTGGTATTTTTGTTCCTCCCTGAAGAAACGCTCTTTTGAATGACAGGTGGAAGTTTATTATATTATATTATGGTCACTATTTCCTAGGAGTCCCCCAACCTGCACATTGTTCTGTCCGGTCTATTGGTTAATACTAAGTCCAGTATGGCCGTCCCTCTAGTCGGGTCCTGAACCAGTTGGGAAAGGTAATTGTCTTTGGTTATTTCCAAGAACCTGTTTCCTTTATGAGATGTACAGGTTTCAGTTTCCCAGTCTATATCTGGGTAGTTGAAATCCCCCATAATAATGACCTCATTATGATTTGCCACCTCGTCTATTTCGTTTAGAAGTAGATTTTCTGTGGACTCTGGTGTATTAGGTGGTTTATAATAAACTCCTATTAGTATTTTATTATTGTTTTTGGCTCCATTTATTTCTACCCACAGTGACTCCACATCTTCATGTCCCTCACTTATATCTTCTCGGAGTGTGGGCTTTAGGGCTTCAGGACTTTACATAAAGGCAGACCCCTCCCCCTCTCCGGTTTTGACGATCCTTTCTAAACAGACTGTAACCCTGTACGTTAACTGCCCAGTCATAGCTATCATCCAGCCATGTCTCAGTTATTCCCACTATGTCATAGTCCTCCTCACACATCACTAATTCCAGTTCACCAGTGTGAATGTAGCCTTAGTTGTAGAAAATTATCTAAAACTACACCAGCAAGGGAGTAGGCCGGCGGTGGATGTGCCTAAGCTATGTAGAGACCAGCGCCTCTACATAATGGCTGAACATTGGGTTGAGCACCCTCTGTAGCATTACTCTTGTCAATCCCTGGGTGTCCCCCTCTCTGTCCCATAACACTTTAGCACTTAAGCTCATTCCTACATTGCTTAATTACCAGATTAAAGCACACACTTTACATGTGATTACAAGTATTAGTACGCTTAAAGGCTAATTCCGGTTGGCTGTCACCGGATCAGGCATCTCTGTTGGCTTCCTGCCATAAATGGCGGGTTTTGTTCAGACAAATACTGCTGCATACAGCATTTTTTTGTTCTTCCAACAGCCGGCATTTATGCCAGATAATCTCTAATGGAGACGTGAATGTAGCCTCATTCATTGGTAAGTTTCCCCTTTAGTTGGCATCCTTCCCCCAGACCCTCTTATTGGCACAAGCTGTGAGTGGCTATAGGTAAATATTGTTTGCAGGTACAGTATACACCAAATATATATGGGACTTGCAGCAAATTCCCATGTCTACAGTGAGGATGGTGAATACTCAATAAACTCAAGAACATTTAGGGTGTCCTCAAAGGCTGTGGACTTTTCTGCAATGGAATCGGCCAAATCCACTATGTTAGCCTATGGGGATGAAAAGTGTCAATACCTGCTGCAGAATATTAGTTCCGGGAAAGCGGGAAAAAAAAACTACAACACAAATAATGTTTTGCTGCAAATTTCATGTTGCTGAATGTCTCCATTCATTTCAATGAAGATGCAATCTGCACAGAAATCCACAGCATAATTCACAAAGAGCCTATCTATCCTGTACCGCTGCAGAAAAATCTGTAAGAAAATCCGCAGCAAAATTCTGCCACACGTCAGGACGCCCTAATGCTGACACAAAGCTGGCAGAAAAACAGCAGACGTGTCCATGAGTTTCTGCCAATTATTAACCAGTCTAGTGCTATAAGAAAACATGTTGACTTTATCTTGAAAGTCATTAATTAAACTGGTAAAAACCAAACACTGACTTGAGGGCACCCTGAGATCTGACAGATATATTACAAAGGATAGTGTTCGAAATACTTCTTGTGGTCTCGAAAAATCAGTAAATATATATATAGTCCTCTTCTATGCCCTGTGGATTTTCCTTGGTTATATCTGTTTCTTCCACAGCAGTCCAAAGTCCTATTTATGCACCTGTTCACACAACCTTTGGTGTGTACACCTGGCATATAGAGTGGGAAGATCTGTATACCTTACAGCTGCAAACTGGATGTGTTATAGATGTCTTTTCGGGATGCCGTTGTATTGGAATGAATAGTTGACCTTTTCAATACAATTGGAAAAAGTATGCTGGTACGTAAGGACTAAGGCCTCATGCACACACACTACTGTATGTATATTGCGGTCCGCAAAAAACAGATCCGAAAAAAATACAGATGACATCAGTGTGCATTCAGCATTTTGTGGAACTGTACAGCTGTAATGCTGATCGCGGACATTTAACCCCTCGGATGCCGTGGTCAATCCTGACCATGGCATCCGAGCGCGTCAAACACCGGAAGAATGCGCTTCCGGTGTTACTCCGGCTCCTCCGTGTGGCGATCAGAGGAGCCGGAGCGTGTATGCAGCAGCCCCTGTCTTTGTGAATGACAGGAGGCTGCTGCATAGTATTTCCTATGGAGCCCTTGACTGTAATAGGGCTCCATAGGAAAGCAGTAAATTCATCTTAGACTCCAATGCAAGTGCATTGGAGTCTATGATATCAGCAATCAGATGATTGATTGTTATAGTTCCCTATGGGAGCTATAAAAAGTGTAAAATAATTAAAGTTTTTAAAAATAAAAAAATTTAAAAAACTTAAAAATTCAAATCACCCCCCTTTCCCAAAATAAAAATAAAAGTAGTAAAAATTTTTTATAAAATACACATCATGGGTATTGCCATGTGTGAAAATGCCCATACTATAAAAATATACAAATTTCTTTCCCACGCAGAAAACAGCGAAACGTAAAAAAGCGTAAAAATGGCAGATTGCCGTTTTTGGCGCTTTATTTTCTAAGAAAAATGAAATAAAGAGTGATCAAAAAGTCATACACACCCCAGAATGGTATCAGTGAAAAGTTCAGATCGCCCCACAAAAAATGAGCCCCCATACCAAATTTATTTTTTCCATGTCAGTATATTTTTAAAAAATGTAATCTGTTATTCTGTAATTTTCACACTGGCCACTAGGTCTAATAATAGGGCCTGTTCAGTACAGGTAACTTCAGAAGGTAGTATCATTATCACCACTGGCAATGACAAGTAACACCTACACATTGTATAGATCAGCTCCCTCCTGACTTCTGCACAGCTCACAGAACATGCCTAGAAAGATCTCCCATAGAAGTCAAAAAGGTTCTCCCCTGTCCACTGTGTCTGTGGCCCATGTAGTTGCTCTCAAAAGACCTAGTGGGCAGTGTGAAAACTGCAAGATGGAAGATTAAAAAAACACAAAAAAATTAAACAATAGGCCATTTTCTGATGGCACATTCCCTTTGAAAGGGAGCCTTCAGTGACTACTGAGGGAAGAAGCAGAGCGCATTGTATGCTCACAGCCAGTGTTTGGTCAGTGATTTCCATCAGTGATTGTGAGCCCAAACCAGGTGCAGAACAGGTGCAAATCTTTAAATTGTACTTTATTTCTGTGCAGCTCACAATCATTGATGAAAATCACTGACCTTGTGAAAGCATTGTCTGTGTGAAAGCATCTTTAGGGTAAGGCTAGGGCTACACGACGACAGTTGTCGCGCGACTTCTTGTTGCACCAAAGTCGCGCGACAATTTTTATAATGGAAGTCTATGGTGTCGCACTGCGACATGCGTCAAGCTGCGACTGCGACACGACAGTCGCAAAAAATCCATCTTGGATGGATTTTTCTGCGACTGTCGCGCCGCAGTCGCAGCATGTCGCATGTCGCAGTGCGACACCATAGACTTCCATTATAAAAATTGTCGCGCGACTTTGGTGCAACATCAATGTCGCGCGACAACTGTCGTCGTGTAGTTGTGCACTATGTGTCGCGCGTGTAGCCCTAGCCTAAATGTACATGGTGCCTATTATACATTGAATAGAATTTTGTGCAGTACATTTCACAGCATAAGGCTACATGCACACGGACTTATGTGTTTTGCGGTCCGCAAATTGCGGATCCGCAAAAAAAAAAAAACAGATGATGTCCGTATGGCATCCGTTTTTTTTTGCGGATCCATTGTAACAATGCCTATCTTTGTCCGCAAAACGGACAAGAATAGGACATGTTCCATTTTTTTTTTTTGCGGGGCTACGGAACGGACATACGGATGCGGACAGCACATGGTGTGCTGTCCGCATTTTTATTTTTATCCTATCCGCAAAAGAAACAGACACTGAAACAAAATACGTTCGTGTGCATGAGGCATGAGGCCTAAGGGTACAGTCACATGGCCATTGACTTTAATGGGTCTGCAATCCTCAAGACTCTTTTGCGGCGTGGAGGCACAGACCCTGATGCCCACAGAAGCACACAAAAGCCCTTCTGTTGGCTTCCAGGTCCATGCCTGTGCAGCACATAGAATATGATATGTCCTATCTTTCGTCGTATCTTGCGGATCGCGGACCCTTTAAAGTCAATGGGTCCACAACGCGACTTGGAGTTCACATGGTTAGTGTCCATGTTTTGAAGACCCCAGGTTTGTGGTCCTCAACACAAGCATGGCGGCGCCATGGCCACGTGAAGGTACCCTAACACATTACCAGCTAAGTAGATGCGATTTACAAAATCTCATGCACACAGTATGAAATTTTCCGCTATGCAAAATTGAATTGCGATGCAGATTTTGAAATCCACAGCATTTCAATTGTTTGTGCCACTTTGTGCAATGTGGAAGATGTAGAGCTATTCTGTGTCAAAATATATGATAAAATCCACAAGTAACACTTGAATTGTGAGGCGGATTTGTTGTGGAAAAACAGCAAAAACCTCATGAAAATATGTGTAGAAAGTCCGCATATACTACGTTGCCCTGTGCATACCAATCCCGACATAGACTGACGTCTGATGACACATCTCACATTAGTAAAACGCTGCCACCCAGTGGCCACAATATCAAAAACAACACATATCAAATTATGAAAAACATAACTTCAGCAAATCGCTAACAACTACTTCAGTCTCCTAAATGTCCTGTAATTCATCAGAATAATTATTAATTGTCATTTATGACTCCCCCAGATCCTTTGAAAGGATTGCAACATATCATTTTCCAAAGAATATTTTAATGAAATTAATACCGAGCTCATATTTTAATGAAACGTTAACATTGGTGGTCTGTAATGTATTTATTATGGAGAGTTGCTGCATCACGCAAGTGGGCACTTAATAAATCATGCAGCGTTTAAAGAAGAAAGAGTTGTTGCCGCAGCAAAGTAAAGATGGTTGTTGGCGCAGAAGGTTATAATTAGGCTTTATTTTGTAGCTCAGCTACAACAAAGGATCCAAACCAGGCCACGGACTTTTCCATTGTCTCTGAATAAGTCCAGATCCACGCAACATGAGGGATAGATTACTAGCATGTAGCAGTATTAACATGTAAAATTAGAGCACAATGTATACAAACATATTGTAGGACAGGCTCCGATTAAACCTAGACATCTGTGCCAAACCCTTATAAGCCTTATATGTCTCAACTCAGCAAATGGCATTTATCATGTAGAAGAAGTTAATACAAGGCAATTACTAATGTATTGTGATTGTCCATATTCAGGGGCGGACATACCACCTGTGCAGCCGGTTAGGCTGCACAGAGGCCCAGGGCCGGAGGGGGGCCCTTTCTTACCGGCGGCAAGGAGAGATGAGTGCTTCCATTTTGGAAGCGCTCATCTCTATATTCATCTGTATAGCCGTCCTTAGGACGGTGATACAGATGGATAATGCGGGGCAAGGAGAGGCGTCTCCCTTCCCTGGTCCTCTGATTGGCTACAGGCACTAGGCCTGTAGCCTATCAGAGGCCGGCACAGGTGGCGCGATGACGTCATCGCGCTGCCTGAGCCGTACAGCGCGGGACACAGGCCGGAAGAGGCCTGCATCGCATCACTGACAGAGGCAAGGAGGTAAGTATAAGTGTTAATTTTTTTCATTTAAGCTGGCACACAGTGGGGGCACTATGGGGCCACTATGGAGGGCACTATGGAGGAGGAGCACAATGGGGGCACTATGGAGGGCACTATGGAGAAGGAGCACAATGGGGGCACTATGGAGAAGGAGCACAATGGGGGCACTATGGAGGAGGAACACTATGGGGGTCACTATGAAGGGCACTATGGAGGAGGAGCACAATGGGGGCACTATGGAGAAGGAACACAATGGGGTCACTATGGAGGAGGAACACAATGGGGGCCACTATGGAGGAGGAGCACTATGGGGGCAGTATGGAGGGGGAGCACAATTGGGGCACTATGGAGGAGGAGCACAATGGGGTCACTATGGAGGAGGAGCACAATGGGGGCACTATGGAAGAGGAGCACAATGGGGGCCACTATGGAGGAGGAGCACTATGGGGGGCACTATGAAGGAGGAGCACAATGGGGGCACTATGGAGGGCACTATGGAGGAGGAACACTATGGGGGCCACTATGGAGGAGGAGCACTATGGGGGCACAATGGAGGCACTATGGAGGAGGAGCACTATGGGGGCACTATCTAGGAGGAGCACTATGGGGGGCCCTATATATATATATATATATATATATATAACTGGCACTATGGGGGCCCTATCATATATACTGGCTCACATGGGGGGCACTATGGAGGAGGAGCACTATGGGGGCACTCTGGAGGAGGAGGACCACTATGGGGGGCCCTATATATATATATACTGGCACTATGGAGGGGGAGGATCACTATGGGGGCCCTATCTTATATACTGGCAGACATGGGGGGCACTATGGAGAAGGGGGGAGAGGAGCACTATTGTATAGGGGCACTAAGAGAGTTTTTTGGGCACACAGTAGGGGGCATTGGCACACATTATGAGGGCACTATGGGGACATTGGCTGGCTGGGGGCACTAATTATTTCTATTGGTGGGACTTTGGGGAGCACTATTATGGTGGGGGGCACAGTATCAGCTTATCACAGTTATTTTTGGGGAACATTTTGGTTATAATTTAGTGTCAGGGACACTATTTCCTGGGTGCAGTTATTTTAATTACTGAAGGCGGTAGTATTTGAGGGGGACTGTTTCTGCAGTATAGTTTTGGGGAGCACACCGGGCACAGTATTGGGGGTGGCAGGATGGGGAGTTCAAGAAGGTGGGAGAATGATGGAAAAGTAGGAAACTAAGATGTCTATTTGTCAAACTCCACAGAGAGAAGAGATGGCTGGAAGAAATCATCATGGTGGTCTGGTCTGAAAGGAGAAGATGAGGAAAGAAAACATCTACATCTAAGAAGACGTCACTGGATGTACGAGGTATGTGGCACTGTATTAGGCTACTTTCACATTTGAGTTAGTGATTCTGGCAGGCTGGTCCAGCAGAGAACAGTCTTCTGGAATTCACCGGCTCCGGCACTGCTGAATGCAGAATGCCCACTGGCCCCATTAACTATAATGGGGTACGGCAGAGATCCAGCCACAATCTGGCAAAAATGCCAAGAATCAGCGGGACACAAACTGCTGCATGCCTGAGTTTGTGTCCATCCAATTTCTTGCATTCTCTGCCAAATCAGGTGGCTGGAGCGTAGTGCTGCATGTGTGAAAGTAGTCTTACCCTGTGTGTTTTGTATTGCTGTATGTAATGTTAGGACACCATAGGCTAGGTTGAGAATTTGGTTTGGGAAAGGCGGGGGATGGGACGGAACACATTCCTTGCACAGGGGCCCTCTGCTGTCTGTGTCCACCCCTGTCCATATTGTTTCCTTTGCTGGCTGGATTCATTTGTCCATTTCATTATATTTTGCCTGATTACGGTCACAGGGTTCTGGCCAACAGAGAGGCTGCCACTTTTTCCTATAGTGTAGAAGCACGACCACTGCTGCTGGAATGCAGGGTGGTCTGTAACCATGGAAACCAGCAGTGTATAATTTGATGGAAAAATAAATCAAGCCAACAAAGGAAGCAATATGGATAATAACATTATATTAGTAAGAGCCTTGTATTAACTTTATCTATATGATAAATGCCATTTGTTGAAGTGAGACAACCCCTTTAAGGCCTCATGAACACGACAGTTGTTTGGGTCCACATCCGAGCTGCACCCATTGCTCTGTTCTGTGGCCCGGCAAAAAATATGGGCCACCCATTCCATTCTGCAAATTGCGGAACGCATCTGTGTTTTGTGGATCTGCAATTTGTGGACCGCAAAACACGGTACGGTCGTGTTCATATCCGCTAAGTCTGAATTGTTGGCGTAATCATGCTTACTGAAAGTGAGGGACCAGAAGGACGGCTGCCCTTCCTCACTGACTGTTTTATACCGTACATCTGTGCATTGTAAGAAAATGAGCATAGTAATACCATTCTGTAGATATTCTGAGATAAACTGTTGGTATCTGGGTATGATTTGGAATTTCTGCTCTGGATTCTTGCTAATTTGGCATTAAACTGGAAAGATAAAAGACATTAAACTGTAAATTATACAACAAATAATAACTGAACAAAAATTGTGTCTTACACATTGTGGGTCAGAGGGGTAAGGATAGGACTACACTGAAGAAAATACGTACCAGCGATCACACCATTCCCCATAATCATGGTCCTAGACACTAGGGCTCATGCACGCAGCCGTTGTGTGGCCGTTCTGTGCATTGGGGACCCCAATCCACGGGCAACATCCGTGCGGCGGGTGGGACGGATCAAGACTAATTCAACTTGAATGGGTCTGTGTCTTCATGCATCTAAAATGCCTTGACTAAATACTCTACTGATTTTTATCTACAGATTCAGTGTGCACCTCTTCATATGCCTCAAAATATGGAGTGTACGAGATGTAACATAGCTTCCATAATCTGCAACTTTTCTACAATTGGTAATATAGACCTCAGGCACCGACTAAGTAATGATTGCTTGTGAACTTTCTATATTTTTTGCTGTGCTGTCCATTTCTTTTGAGACTGAAATAATTTGCCATCACAAACAGGATAGGAGACGCCGCTATCTGCTTTCCTGCTGTATGAGGATGGAGACAGTCTGTGAGGAGTCATGTTATACCAACAAGTCCAGAGACTTTTTCTGGTACTGGGGTCATAAATCTGAGGTTCAAGAGCTGATGCCTGAGCCAGACAAACCTTTTGATGCTGGAGTAGAACAGGAGAAAGTAGACCTGCAGCCATGAGGCAGGGCCCCAGTGCTAGACAAGCTAAAAAAACTGGCTTTCCAATGTTCTGTATTGAGTTATTTGACCACATTCTTCCCATACTCCGATCTCCTTTGCATATGGCTCCCTATTAGGTAAATATTTAAAGAGCCCATTAGCGTGTCTTAATGAAAAGTGGGAGGTGAATGTGGATGTGGGTCCTCTTTCCACTGAAAAGTGGGAGGACATACTGGCATATGCACCTATCTTATCCTTGTGCATTGTGCAATGTCACTTACAACTCTTTTTACTGGACAATATGTGGGACCCCACAGCTGCTATTTAAAGGGAACCTGTCATCAACCTTATGCTGACCTCACTGAGGGCAGCATAAATTAGTGAAAGAAATGCTGATTTCAGCGGTGTGTCACTCATCATCTAAAAGTAAGTGGTTACTGAGAACCAGCATCATAATCATTGCAGCTCAGGCCTTGAAAAGAGTAAAATCTACCTGAGAAGAGTCATGATTATTCATAACCTCCTGCTCTCCAGTCCATCTGCTGATGATTGGAAGTTCTCTCCTAGAGAGAAAGGGGGAAAACTAGGTAGAAGACTGTCAGTCATCATCAGGTGGGCAGGGAGAGCAAGAATTCATGAATAACCAGGACTCTTCTCAGGTAGATTCGACTCTTTTCAAGGCCTGGGCTGCAATGATTATGATGCTGGTTCACGGCAATCACTTACTTTTAGCTCATGAGTGACACACCGCTGAAATCAGCATTTCTGTCACTATTTTATGCTGCCCTCAGTGAGGTCGCCATAAAGTTGCTGACAGGTTCCCTTTAAAATGGGACTTAGAACTAATGCTAAATGCCCTTGATGCCCAGAACACGAGGCAGATCTCAAACATATGTTATGGTCCTGTGGGGCCTTAACTATGTTATGAGTTATTTCTACTAGATAGGGGTGTATAATATTCAGATCCCTAGGTTTCTACTAATCAGTTTTCTGGGGTATGTGAAAGACTTACCCACCAAATGGCATGATGCAGTTAGCTAAAATACTCTAACTCAAAAATGGATAGCCAAGTATTTGCTTTAGTCGGTCCTGGAAACTATGTCTAAAGGCCCACAAATACACATTCAATAGCTGTAGGCTGAACTCTCTCCCAACTCCCTCCCGGCTTCCCTATGAACATACACATTCAGCTTGGCCAAAAGTGTACTTATATTCAATGGGAAGAGCAGAGAAAACTGCTACCAGACACTTCTGGTGGAGAATTATCTCCCAGGAGAACAAAAAGATGGTGGCAAAAATTGAGAAGATGTCAGGGGAGAGTTGTGAGCTCTCACAAACTAGATCATCAACCGAAACCCACTGATCTCTGTGAGTTCAACGGACAAAAGACTAATGTGTATAGGAGGCCTAAGCCTATGATTCTACTGGAGAGGAGGCTATTTGAAAAGAGGGAAACTGAAAACACAGTGGGACTTAGGAATGGATAAACTGGCATTGGTATCTCCTGCTCTCACGAGAGCTTGAACACTTACTATGACCAGCTAATATGTAACTGCATTAAATGCTACACTGGTGTTGGTTTTTGTGTGACCTGTTACCTGTTAGAGTGGCTGTTCTCCTTTTGGGGTTCAATAAATACTGAGGATGGCACAGTATAAGTAGCAAAGCATACCCCAAAATATGTGATGTAAATCCCCAAAATACGCAGTGTGTCAGAGGTTGCATAGTTGAGACAGACAGCATCTGCGTTATACAGTATTTGTTATATTTTATAGTTATATAAGAGATTATATATATTAAGACTTGAATTGTTGGTGAACAGACAGGAAGTTACTTAAAGGGGTTTTCCGAGACTTTTATACTGATGACCTATGCTCTGAATGGGTCATCAGTATCTGATCAGTGGGGATCCCACACCTGGGACCCATGCCAATCAGCTGTTTGAGAAGATAGCGTAGCTTGCACTAACACTGTGGCCTTCTCTCAGCTTTTGCTAGACCAAGTGACGTCACGTTTATTGGTCACATGGCCTAGTCGCAGTTCAGTCCCATGGAAGTGAATGGGGTTCCGAAGGCAAGCACAGCTACTATACAATGTACTGTACTGTGCTTGGTGAGAAGGGAGAAGGCTGCGACACTACTGAGTGTGCCAGTACCTTCACAAACAGGTGATTGGCAGGGGTCCCGGGTGTTGGACCTCCACCGATCAGATACTGATGACCTACCGGAGATAGCTGAGTACAGCACTCAGCTATATGCGGTAGTCCCCTAGAGAATGAATGGAGCAATAAGGCCCATGTGCGGTCTACTGCTCCAGCGGGGGAACAGGATCCCCATTCTTAGGATCGGTGATGATAGTAATTAACTTAGATCATGTGGATAGGGTATAACTTGAAAACTTGACACAGCTTGGCAGTGGCTTTCTCTCCGTTTAGGATACAGTCATGCTTGGGGAAGGGGGAATGGGGGTCGGGAGTGAAAGCTGTTGAACTACCTGGGCCATTTCTATCCCAAAAAATATGGAAAACACCTATATTCTAATGATTGAGATCCTAACAAACTTCTCATAAATACCTCTATTTGCTGTCTGATCATCTCACTTTGCTTCTCTTTCTCCTGAGTTTGCAGCTGTATCCAGAGATCCGATATTTCCTTCTCCTTTGTAGACAGCAGATTGTGTTTTTCTTCTTCTTTAATCAATACTATAAATATAACTTCTTATTAGTGTGAGAACTGATTATGCCTTTCACTAGTGTAGTCATGGATCAGATTTGCCTCTGCGCTCACAGCACAGTGGGACGTCTGCCAAGTGGCTATTTATTTCCAAGCTGAAATACTGCAATATAGTTATATAACCGGATAAACATTGCGGTCGCTCTAGTATAATACTCAGTGCTTATATATACGACCAGCAGGCTTACACACTTCTTTATTAGTTACCAGAAACCATAAATATATGCCGCAGAAGGACAAGACGTGCACTGGTGTTAATTCACCAGCTTATTTATAGGGGACTTGGGTGTCATCAATTAGGTTTATATTGAAGTAGTTGTTTGCATTTTAATTAACTACTGGGTCACTGACCTCAAATCTTGGAGACTGTGGTGATGGATGGACATGGCATTTGCATACACACACATACCTGGGTACAACTTCCTCTACAGTATGTACTGATCACTATAGGTAAATCTGCTGTATAGACATCTATATTAAACACAATTTTCTTCCCTGCAGATAAATATTTTATTTTAAGTATCTACAAGAGTTCGGACCTGGTGGCAAGTGTTTAACTCACCTTTAAGCTCCATCACAGGGAAAATTATATGTGGTAAAATTAATTGGCTGTTCGGGTAATACATGCAGTGACCCATTAGATCACTGCTAAGAGTTAATTTGCTGTTAAAGAGGACCTTTCACTATTCTTGACATGCCTGTTTTAATAGCTCCATGCATTCCCCACGTACTAACAATTCTGGAGCATCTATTCTTATGGCTCTATGTTGTGCCATTCCTTTATTATTTGCACTAGAAGTTATGAATGAATTGCTATTTGCCTTCAGTAAAGGAACAGAGGGGAGGTGACCAGTTAGGGGTGTGTCCCTGCACAGACTGACTCTAGCCAATCAGTGCTGCCATGTTCAGACTGTGCAGGGACACACCCCCAACTTGTTACCCCCCCCCCCCCGTTCCTTTACTGAAGACAAATAGCAATCCGTTCATAACTTCTAGTGCAAATAATAAAGGAATGGCACAGCATAGAGACATATGAATAGATGCTCCAGACTTGTTATTACATGGGGAATGCATTAAGCTATTAAAACAGGCATGTCAGGAGTGGTGAAAGGTCCTCTTTAAAAGGGTTTATGTTCTTTCCATGCTTTGAGTGTGATCCCAAGAGCTGTATATAGGTGGCACAGCTTAGCTATCATGTCTTACTCAGTACGGGGACGGCTGGACCTTCTCACACTGAGGGAGGAATTAGTGTAGTTTGATTGCATCAGCATGTGAGTCTGGTCTTTGCAGCTGAAGTGTGAGGAGCTGCATCTGCCTGTGTAATGTGAAGCTTACTACAATAGGTTCTCCATCCCTACATGCTAAAAACATGTGTGAAAGAAATCTGTAGACTATCAAGGATCACTAAGACTGTGCATATTAGTAAAGGTAATGCTTGTTTATGGCTACGGACTTTACTTCTTGTGGAGAGGGTAAATTTCTTCGGTTTCCAACACACTTCTATAATGGATTGGCCATCCATTTGGAAATCTGCACCCCACAGTACTTCAGTACTGATTGTGAGAGTTTTGCATACCTGTGGTCAATTTGGGAAGAGTGGTCAAAGTGTGTTTAGGGTGAGACTCAGGGACTACTATTACCATCATTGCCGCTGCCTATACACAGCCATTGGGAAAAGCAAGCTCTCTGAAATACCTCAGAATTGTGCCTGATATACAGTATGCTTGTCCTTCATATTCCATCATCCAAGATATTCTTTGCTATCAATAAACTGGTCATTGACTGCGCCATCCATCTGCCACCAACTGCATCTAACATCCTGCCTTGCACCGTGCCAACTATCCGCCATCAAGGGCACCCCCACTACTACCAGGCAGGAGCCCCAGTACAAGGGTGTGCCCCAATGAAAGAACGGGTCCACCTTTCCTTCACTGCACGGCCCTCGAGAACGTTGGAGTGAGGACAGCCACTGTGAACTGTGAGTGCTACTACCACCATCATAACCACTACCTTCCATCCTCGCCTTTCCCCCAGGTCTCTGCATACACACATGATGTCAATAGAGTCACTTTTTGTAGCCAGTCTCTGCTCCAGACTTGGACTGGATGCTCGGATTCATAAATGAAGATGGGTTATCTAAACCTCTCATACTAAACACAATCTTTTCTGGAGCCTCAAACAAAGTTATGGCTGTAATCAGGACAGCCAGCCAGGAATCGCTATTCATGTCAGCAGTTCCCTGTCTGTTCACAAATGTATGTGCATCTTAAAAACGCAGATACAGTTGAAAGCTGTGGCTTGGGCTGATTCTAGCGTTTCTGATGAAAAATCAAAAAGGGGCCAACAACCCCACGGTAATCATATTAAAACTTTTAATGTCATTGTTTATAAAAAGGGAAATTATTGCTCAAACAATAACAAAATGCAGCAAATAAAATGAGTGCTGTGACTCAACCATGCTCTATTATAACTGGAGTAGTCTTACCATTCCTGTTGACACACAGTGGTATGGGAAACTCCAGTATACAGGGATGAAGCAGGTTGTCACAATTTGGGTCCCCTTGAGTAGGCAGCCAGGCGTGGTATCTGTTCCTAAATTGCCCTACCTGGCCTAGTCTGAACTGTACATCCAGCCAAGTGGAGCACCTGCCCTGAAAAGGACAACCTCTCTGGACAGTCCCTCTCTGGTCTGGAGACCCTCCATCCACTCAACCCTGACCCAGGTGGTACTGGTCCTGCTGTACAGTCTCTGCGCAGTAACGTCAGGGCTGTGTAACCCAGGCTCCTGATACTGATCACCTATCCTCAGGATAGGTCATTAATAGTTGATCGGTGAGGACACCCGGCACCCCTACTGTTTCCTTCAGGCTGTGGTACTGGACCTAGCACTTTAAATGGAACAGGAAGCACAACTGTGGCTTGGCCAGGTTACTGCAGATTAGCTCTCATTCAGTGGGGGCTGAGTTGCAATAATGCAGAACAACCACTACATTTAGAATGGAGATGTGCTTCCTGTTCCATTCAAAGTGCTAGCTCTAGCACAGGGAACAGCTGATTGGTGGGGGTGCCGGGTGTCAAGAGCCTGGAAAACCCCATTAAGATATGTAATAGATGTCCTGTCTGATGACAGAGTCTCTTCTGCCGTTCAAATTATACATTTAATATTGTACTATGTTGTATAAGCAATGTATTGTGAAACCTACAATTCTCCTCCATCTCACGCTGGATCTTCTGTATCTGAGTCTTGTAATTTTCTTCTTTAGTTCTCATGTCATCCATTAGTGAGTCTATATTTTTCTTATATTCCTAAAAAGAGTGCATTAGATTAAAACTGTAAATTATAAGAACCTTATAAAAGCTTATAAGCTTATAATACAAACCAAATCAAACCTACAGACTGGGAAGAAAGTTATAAACATCTTTGCAGCAGTTGTTGAGATTTTAAAAGTTGCAAATACTGCAAAATTCTTGCTTTTTATGGTGTACACAGCATAGGATAAGTGGGCATGATTTACTGGGAGAGGTGTGGCCTAACACTTTTAGGCCCCTTTCAGACAAGCAAGTTCCACGCATCTTACTCGCAGCGTGTGTATGCGGCCGCTCCCGCCCTGACCTCCCAGCACTGCCAGGGTTGCATAGCATTATATTGATTAATAATGGTATGTAACCCTTACAGTTCTGGAATGTAATGGATACCGACACTGACCAATTCACTGAAGTGTTAGCTAGACCTGAAAATGCCAAAATAAACTAAAGCTTTTTTTTTTTTTACAAGTATATGTTTTGCTGGAGTTTGTTGTGAAGTTTTTATTCTGGTGGTTTGTTTTTTTTTGCATCCTATGGGGAAGATTTATAAAGACTGGGATTACCTACGGAGGTCTTGATCTCCCATGTGCAGGAGTAGCCTTTCAATGCCTCTTAATAAATTAGCTCTGGCCCTCTGTGCACCAGAAACTCAAATCTATACCAGTTCCTGGCTTAGATTTGAGCTATAATTTATGCCAGTTTCTGGCTCCCCAGGTCCATGTCCGTTTGTGGCCACGTAACTGCTGAAGCCAGTTATTGGCTGCAGTAGAGCATGTGACCATGCCCATACATCACTGGATGTAAACAGTCCAGGGATCAGAACATAGACATGTGGGAGGACTGAAGCAACAAGGAGCAGGTAAGTATGAAATTTCTATTTACGGAGGCAAGCTGCGGGCACTAGACAAAAAGTTATTATTTCGGGAAAACCCCTTTCATACATCTTCCCCTATGTACAAAATGCTAAATTAATATAATGCTGCTGAAAAAAGACTTAAAGGGGTTGTCCAGCAATTAATATTAATGACTCATCAACATCTGATCGGTGGGGGACACCCGACAGCCCCACCGATGAACTGTGAGATGGAGGCGATGCTCCTTGCGAGCACTGCCTCCTGGTTATCACACCACGCCTCGTCTCCTGAGGAGCAGTGGTGTAGTATAATTACAAGTACTCAGCCCTGTGTGTGTAGTATAATTACAAGTACTAGGCCCTGCTGTAAAAAAAAGTCACTGCTGTTATTCTACTCTGCACAGAGGCGTAGCTAGAGGTTCAGCACAGGGGGGGCGAAACATACTTGAGTGGGCCCCCCACTTGGCTTCCCAAACGCACGTTTCCAACTTCACAGGCACATACTACTAGTTGTGGTTATAATATTGTATTAGAAAGATGACTGTATAAACTGCTAGATCATCTATGCTGTTAAGTACAGTACAATAGACTTTCTACCTACCCTACTCTAAATACACTACCATATAATGCAGTAAAATATAGGAGTAATAGGATTAAAAAACAACGGGACTCCTATGTTAAGGAAACCTGTCCCCAGTTTTTACATCACTAAACTAACAGTCCCTGCCCCCATCAGACCTCAGATCATCAGAATGTGCCCCCATCAGACCTCAGATCATCAGAATGTGCCCCCATCAGACCTCACATCAGCGTATTGTGCCCCCATCAGACCTCAGATCAGCGTATTGTGCCCCCATCAGATCTCAGATCAGCGTATTGTGCCCCCATCAGACCTCAGATCAGTGTATTGTGCCCCCATCAGACCTCAGATCATCAGAATGTGCCCCCATCAGACCTCAGATCATCAGAATGTGCCCCCATCAGACCTCACATCAGCGTATTGTGCCCCATCAGACCTCAGATCAGCATATTGTGCCCCCATCAGATCTCAGATCAGCGTATTGTGCCCCCATCAGACCTCGGATCAGCCTACTGTGCCCCCATCAGACCTCACATCAGCCTACTGTGCCCCCATCAGACCTCAGATCAGCGTATTGTGCCCCATCAGACCTCAGATCAGCATATTGTGCACCCATCAGACCTCAGATCAGCAGAATGTGCCCCATCAGACCTCACATCAGCCTACTGTGCCCCCATCAGACCTCAGATCAGCGTATTGTGCCCCCCATCAGACCTCAGTTCAGCGTATTGTGCCCCCATCAGACCTCAGATCCAGCGTTATTGTGCCCCATCAGACTCAGATCAGCGTATTGTGCCCCCATCAGACCTCAGATCAGCAGAATGTGCACCCATCAGACCTCAGATCAGCAGAAGGTGCCCCCATCAGACCTCACATCAGCCTACTGTGCCCCCATCAGACCTCAGATCAGCGTATTGTGCCCCCCCATCAGACCTCAGTTCAGCGTATTGTGCCCCCATCAGACCTCAGATCAGCAGAATGTGCCCCCATCAGACCTCACATCAGCCTACTGTGCCCTCATCAGACCTCAGATCAGCGTATTGTGCCCCCCATCAGACCTCAGTTCAGCGTATTGTGCCCCCATCAGACCTCAGATCAGCGTATTGTGCCCCCATCAGACCTCAGATCAGCGTATTGTTGCCCCCATTCAGACCTCAGATTCAGCATATTGTGCACCATTCAGACCTCAGATCAGCAGAATGTGCCCCCATCAGACCTCACATCAGCCTTACTGTGCCCCCATCAGACCTCAGATCAGCGTATTGTGCCCCCCATCAGACCTCAGTTCAGCGTATTGTGCCCCCATCAGACCTCAGATCAGCGTATTGTGCCCCCATCAGACCTCAGATCACCGTATTGTGCCCCCATCAGACCTCAGATCAGCCTACTGTGCCCCTATCAGACCTCAGATCAGCGTATTGTGCCCCCATCAGACCTCAGATCAGCCCACCCAGCCACATAGGATTAAAATTAAAAACCTTACTTACCTGTTCTGCGCTGCGGCTGCCCTCCGGTCCGCGCTCTGCTCTCTTCCCTGGCCCGCGCACACTATGACCTGACGCTGCGTGCAGCGTCAGGTCATAGTGCGCGCCACCAGGGAAGAGAGCAGAGCGCGGACCGGAGGGCAGCCCAGCGCAGAACAGGTAAGTAAGGTTTTTTTATTTTAATCCTATGTGGCTGGGTGGGCTGATCTGAGGTCTGATGGGGGTCCCTAAATACAAGTGAGCGCTTCCATAATGGAAGCGCTCACTTGTATTCGCCTGATTCTGGGCCCCCCTGAGTCACTGGGCCCGGAGCCGTCGCCCCCCCTGCCCCCCCGGTAGCTACGCCACTGACTCTGCAGATTTCTGTGAGCTTCTGCACCAAAAACCACATGTGTTACTTTTGTTTTTTGGTTCAATTTAATGAGGTTTTGCTGCAGATCTCACCCTTGCATTGAAAAGGATGAAATCCAGACAAAAGAACCGCACAAAGGATAGACATGCTGCAGATTTCAAAATCCGCATAGCAAGT
The DNA here is from genome assembly GCA_900303285.1 of Rhinella marina. NCBI lineage: Eukaryota > Metazoa > Chordata > Amphibia > Anura > Bufonidae > Rhinella > Rhinella marina. The sequence goes on from ONZH01001613.1 coordinate 77,920, forward strand.
CACTTTCCACATGGAACGAAATAGCAAAGGGCATCATAAAGGGGTTTATTAAGACTGGGGTAAAACGACCCCCAAAGTGTCTAATCTCATACACTTTGCTGGTACTATATTAAAGGGGTTCTCCAAGTAAAATTTATTGATGACCTATCCTCATTCATTTCAATGGGAAGGATCGCTCCCATACAAGTGTATGGGAGCGATCCTTCCCATTGAAATGAATGGGGAGGTTAGGTGTAATTACACCTACTCACCACTACCCATGTTACGGCTAGGATATAAACAGTGAAGAGGAGGCAGTGCAGGCATGGAGCGCGCCTCCTCTTCAAACAGCTGATCGGCGGGGGTGCCGGGTGTGGGACCCCCGCCGATCTGATATTGATGACCTATCCTGAGGATAGGTTATCAATAAATATAACTTGGAGAACCCCTTTAAGCTGTGGTTTTCTTCACAAAATTCTGGGCAGGAAAAACCATGTGTAATCCACAAAGCATGCCTTAGGCTACATACACACGAAAGTGAAAAAAAGTCAGTTAAAAACGGACATTTTTAACGGACGTTTATTTCACTGATGCCATTCTAAGAAAAGGACGTTAAAAATGGATGCATTCAATTGTAAGGGGGCAGTCTGTCAGTGAAAAACGGACAAGATAGAACATTTTCTATTTTTTGATGTCCGTTTTTCACAGCAGTAAAAAAAAACTGGCATGTGAATAACCCTATAGACTACCATTTATTATAAAACGGACGTGTGATGGCCGTTAAAATAATGTACATCACATGTCCGTTTTTCACTGTCGTGTGCATGTATTTATTATATTATTTCTATTATTATACATATTTATATTATAATATTATTGCTATAAGGGAACAGCTGTGTGGATTGTAGAGATGTGGATTGTAGAGCTATGTGATGGGTTCTTTGTGGACACTGAAGGGAGTACTGCTCTCACTGTCCAGGAATCATGTGTGATGGAATCTATCATGTGCAGAGGACCAAATATTAATTTTTGCTATGAAGTCCCAATTTTGTATGTCCTGTTCTGAGAGCTGTATGTCATTAACAATTAAGGAAGGAAAGGAAGAAATAAAACAGTAAATCACCTCTGATTGATTGATTGATTGATTGGGGGGGGGGGTGCCTCATCCTCTAGTTTAACTCTAAAAATTATGCAAATACATGCAATGACGGTGTACTGAAATGCAGATGTGTCTATTTTTAAATATATATTTATGTACTTTTAATATTTGTATGACAGAATACATAGAAAAATACATAAGTATATTGATGTCATGAAATGTAAAGGTTATTTAATCCATGGTAAGTATTAAGGAAGGGCAAACCAGTTCGGACCAAACTTTTTTTTTCGACGGCAAATGAATCCGAATCTTTCCAGATCTGTTTTGGAAGAATCCACTAAAAGGGAGCATAGCACATTTCGGCGGGAAAAAAAGCACTAGGGAGGAAGAAGGGGTCTCACATGACCCTGAGAGGGAGTTGCGGGGCAGGACTTACATTTTGTTATCCCATTTCCACAGAAATTATTTTTTGAGTGTGGGTTCAATATAATTAAGCAGTATATATATATATACAGTACAGACCAAAAGTTTGGACACACCTCTTCAAAGAGTTTTCTGTATTTTCATGACTATGAAAATTGTAGATTCACACTGAAGGCATCAAGACTATGAATTAACACATGTGGAATTATATACTTATAAACAAAAAGTGTGAAACAACTGAAAATATGTCTTATATTCTAGGTTCAAAGTAGCCACCTTTTGCTTTGATTACTGCTTAGCACACTCTTGGCATTCTCTTGATGAGCTTCAAGAGGTAGTCACCTGAAATGGTATTCCAACAGTCTTGAAGAAGTTCCCAGAGATGCTTAGCACTTGTTGGCCCTTTTGCCTTCACTCTGCGGTCCAGCTCACCCCAAACCATCTCGATTGGGTTCAGGTCTGGTGACTGTGGAGACCAGGTCATCTGGCGTAGCACCCCATCACTCTCCTTCTTGGTCAAATAGCCCTTACACAGCCTAGAGGTGTGTTTGGGGGTCATTGTCTTGTTGGTAAATAAATGATGGTCCAACTAAATGCAAACCGGATGGAATAGCATGCCGCTGCAAGATGCTGTGGTAGCCATGCTGGTTCAATATGCCTTCAATTTTGAATAAATCCCCAACAGTGTCACCAGCAAAGCACCCCCCACCATCACACCTCCTCCTCCATGCTTCACGGTGGGAACCAGGCATGTAGAGTCCATCCGTTCACCTGCGTCGCACAAAGACACGGTGGTTGGAACCAAAGATCTCAAATTTGGACTCATCAGACCAAAGCACAGATTTCCACTGATCTAATGTCCATTCCTTGTGTTCTTTAGCCCAAACAAGTCTCTTCTGCTTGTTGCCTGTCCTTAGCAGTGGTTTCCTAGCAGCTATTTTACCATGAAGGCCTGCTGCACACAGTCTCCTCTTAACAGTTGTTGTAGAGATGTGTCTGCTGTTAGAACTCTGTGTGGCATTGACCTGGTCTCTAATCTGAGCTGCTGTTAACCTGCGATTTCTGAGGCTGGTGACTCGGATGAACTTATCCTCCGCAGCAGAGGTGACTCTTGGTCTTCCTTTCCTGGGGCAGTCCTCATGTGAGCCAGTTTCTTTGTAGCGCTTGATGGTTTTTGCGACTGCACTTGGAGACACTTTCAAAGTTTTCCCAATTTTTCGGACTGACTGACCTTCATTTCTTAAAGTAATGATGGCCACTCATTTTTCTTTACTTAGCTGCTTTTTTCTTGCCATAATACAAATTCCAACAGTCTATTCAGTAGGACTATCAGCTGTGTATCCACCTGACTTCTGCCCAACACAACTCATGGTCCCAACCCCATTTATAAGGCAAGAAATCCCACTTATTAAACCTGACAGGGCACACCTGTGAAGTGAAAACCATTTCAGGTGACTACCTCTTGAAGCTCATCAAAAGAATGCCAAGAGTGTGCAAAGCAGTAATCAAAGCAAAAGGTGGCTACTTTGAAGAACGTAGAATATAAGACATATATACAGTTGGTTCACACTTTTTTGTTAAAGAAGAACTCCTGCAAAAATTTTTATTCTCTGACCTGTTAGAAAGGTGCATGATATAATCTGTAGTGAATGTCATTTTCTTATCAGAGGCTGAAATTGAGAGTTTCCACTCTCTTCTTATTGTAGCTGGGTCATGTGACCAACTCCCTGACCTCCAACTGACCCAGGACAGCAAGCCAGTCACTTCTCTATTCATTCCTATGAGACTGAAAGTGAGGCTCCCTGTAACGAGTGGCCAGCGTTGTGCTCCCTCTGTGCGGCGACGCCGGCCTCCTCTGCTGCAGGCAGAAAAGGGACGCGGGGAGCGTCCTCGTCGCCATGGTGATCAGGCGCAGAGGACCCGGTGCACTTCTGGATCTCGTGCGGCCGGTGTCTTCCCCGCCCCCTAGCATTACGAGCAGTAAGTGAAGCACTGGCCTGGCAGCCAGCGTTTCACCTAATTAGCATTTACTTAGGGGGCAGCTACGTGGTGCTGACCACACCACATGGCTAATTGTTATTGTTTTGAGTATGGGTCGACGCCCTCTTTGCATCACAGGTCATTTGACGCTGGCCACGTCACATGACCTAGGGGCGGGCTATTTAAAGATGGCAATTGCCAGGGCTAGTTGTTATTGAAGTTCCTTTCTTTGCAGTGCTGTGCGTTATTTGACTTGTGACCTTACCGTGTATCCAGACCTATTGCTTGTGACCTCGACCTCGACTCTGCTTATCCTTCGGCTCCTGACGTACTCTCCCGGTTTGACTTTGCTTAGCTGACTATTCGTATTGTGTTTGTTTGTGCCTGTGTTTGTCTTCTGTTCCTTCCCTTCCCCATTCCTCACTTATACAGAGTAGGGATTGTCGTCCAGTTGTCCCCCTAGGACCTTTAGCCTAGGGTGAGGCAAGTAAGCAGGGACATTTGTGGGGAAAGTCAGGGCGCACCTTATCCCCGTGTGTCTCTCCGTTACACTCCCATAGGAATGCATAGAAAATTAGACTTCCTGTCCACACATAAGGTGCTGTGTGAGTTGGTGGGTCTAATTCCTAGTCACATGACACAGATAAGAAACCTCAGGATGATATAACTCAAAAATTCAGCTAATGGTAAGAAAATGACATTCACTACAGATTACCTCATGTACATTTCTAGCAGGACATGGAATAAAATTTTTTGCGGGAGTTCTTCTTTAAGTATATAATTCCACATGTGTTAATCCATAGTTTTGATGCCTTCATTGTGAATTTACAATTTTCATAGTCATGAAAATACAGAAAACTCTTTGAATGAGAAGGTGTGTCCAAACTTTTGGTCTGTACTGTATATATACACACATTTGATTGCTGCAGCAATACCTACGGTGTGGCAGCAATCTGCCTGTGGGTATTAAGTTGAAATTGAGCATCAAGCCAGTCATCCGTTTACATATTTTCAGTTTCCACGAGGTCGCAATTTAAATTTTTTTTGGGGGTGTGCATATACATGATTGAGGGGGCTATTGATTATATTTAAACTTGCAGCATATATATGTGATTACTACACCAATAGACAGAGTAGCGTACAAAAATATCTGGGAGTGATAACGAGTAGGGATGAAAACTTTGGTTTCATCTGACCATATGACATTCTCCCAATACTCTTCTGGAACATCCAAATGCTCTCTAGCAAACTTCAGATGGGCCCAGATATCTACTGGCTTAAGCAAGGGGACACGTCTGGCACTGCAGGATCTGAGTCCCTGGCGGCGTAGTGTGTTACTGACGGTAGCATTTGTTACGTTGGTCCCAGCTTTCTGCAGGTCATTCACTAGGTCCCCCCGTGTGGTTCAGGGATTTTGGCTCACAGTTCTTGTGATTATTTTGACCCCACGGGGTGAGATCTTGCGTGGAGCCCCTGATCGAGGGAGATTATCAGTAGTCTTGTATGTCTTCCATTTTCTAATTATTGCTCCCACAGTTGATTTCTTCACACCAAGCTGCTTGCCTATTGCAGATTAAGTCTTCCCAGCCTGGTGCAGGTCTACAATTTTGTTTCTGGTGTCCTTCAACAGCTCTTTGGTCTTCACCATAGTGGAGTTTGGGGTTGTGGACAGGTGTCTTTTATAAACAGGTGCCATTACTACAGGTAATGAGTGGAGGACAGAGGAGCCTGTTAAAGAAGAATTTACAGGTCTGGGAGAGCTATAAATCTTGCTTGTTTGTAGGTGACCAAATACTTATTTTCCACCATAATTTGAAAATAAATTCTTTAAAAATCAGACAATGTGATTTTCTGGATTTGTTTTCTCATTTTGTCTCTCATAGTTGAGGTCTACTTATGATGCAAATTACAGGCCTCTGATCTTTTTAAGTGGGAGAACTTGCACAATTGGTAGCTGACTAAATACTTTTTTTCCACACTGTATGTGATTACTACACCAAAACACAGGATAGTGCACAACATTATCTAAGAGGCCCAAAAATGTACAGGACATGGAAGGGTTCCAAACAAAAGACCCAGAGCCAGGATGTGGGTAGTAGCACCACCATCTATCCGGCCAGAAGTAGTGGTAGGAGTAGTAGGCCACAGTTGTTCCTGATGGCTTCAGAAAAGCGCAACATCATAGTTGAGGAGAAAGAGGATAAGATAGTGGATTGGATTGCTCAATCCTCCTCTCAGTCGGGATGACTTCAGAGTCTGACACAGTGCTGTGGAGCGAGGGGACACAACGTTCCTCCTGCTTCTCCTCCTTGCAGCCCAAAGAAGGCTTTCAGTGGAGTCCTCCCAGTCTTCACTACCCCTTTCTAAAGGGATGCCTTCCTTTTTCCTAAGTAGTGGCAAGAGAACCCCACCACGCGCTACGACAGATAGTCAAGAGTGTCTCCTTGTTTACGACTTGTGTGAAAGAAGTCAGCATTTGTACTGCCCTGAGGAGAAGATGGAGAAGGAGGGTGCAGACCCAGGCATAGCCATGTTGGTGGTGCTAGTAGTAGTGACCCTGTAGCCATGCTATTGGCATTGGGGGCAATGACAGTGTTAGTCGGGGAAGAGCAGGGAAGGGGGGCCAAAGAACCCAGCATAAAATCCCACAGTCTGACAGAAGTGAAAGGGAGGGTGAGGACTCCAATGACAAATGTGTGCTGGATAGGAGGAGGTTGATGGTGGCAGCTATAAGGAGCAGAGGCCACGCACCTCGCAAAAAGCAGCCAGACCATGTCTGCTTTGGGATCTGGTGATGCAGCTGATGCTGTTAGTGGGGTGGCAAACACAAACATAGGCACCACAGATCTATTAAACCACTTGATGTGGGGCATGTTTGCCATCCCGTGGGCAAACAGAGGTGTTAGCCAGCCACTGAGGCAGGAGATGTCTTCTCCTGGCCCAGCTTGCGGCAGCCAGACCACATCCACGAGCAGTATGGTGTCTTTAACATCAAATTGAATATTGAAAAGTAAAGAAAAAAAATTGGGATATATATAAAGAATCCTTCTCTGTTTCTCCCAAGAGATCAGCCATATCCCCTCTTTCCAAGTAGAGATAGTTTAAGGAGTTGTCTCAGAGGAAAAAAGACTAGTCTATGTGCGCTCCCACAGTCCTGGCCAGCGCTTTTTTCTATAGTGTACAAGCACGACCACCACTGATGGATTGCAGGGTGGTCATAACCATAGAAACAAGCAGTATATAATGTGATGGAAATATTAATCCAGCCAGCAAAGGTGGCAATATGGACAATCGCAATACATTAGTAAGTGTCTTGTATTAACTTCCTCTACATGATTAATGTCATTTGCTGAAGTGAGACATCCCCTATTGGATAAACTCAAATCCTCAGCTATGATCCTCAGTTCCTAGATGTAAACTAAGCAAATGAACAAAAGATTAAAGGTGGATTTAGACGTTCAGATTATCGGGAACGAATGTTCCTGTGACAATCTGCCTGTGTATCTGCTCGTTCATCAGGTGATCCTGTTCTTCGTGCAGGCACCTAAATGATCATTTCTGGGCAGCAGATCGTCCTGTCTAAACAGTGATTTGCTGCCCAGAAACAACGCGGCTGTATGAGGGTGAGCTATCGCGATAGTGATCTCTCGTCCTCATACTGTGGAGGCGATCACTACATGTAAATGCAGATCTTCACCTCCACTGAACGTGCAGCTGACTGTTGGGAAGGAATGCAAACAATTGGTTTCTCCTTGGCACGTGTAAATGCGCCTTAACTCTTGTGTTTTCTGCAGGGTCTTTACAAGGCTGTAGACAGGGAAGAGGGGTGCGACAATTATCTCTTGTTTACTTTCTTCATTTTTAAGTTAAGTGTTTTGGCTGCGGTGACACATAGTCCATGTGGTCCCTCTATTTGCAGTAATCAGGAGCATGCTGTCTTGTAGAATCCAGGCTGTAACTCTGCACATGTGGACGTTAAACAGGGAGGAGACGAAAAAACAATATTGTCACAAAAGAAAAAAATTGGATGGGAGAGATATTTTCTGTGGTTTGAGATCACAAACGAATGTGCCATTAAATAGTTTAGAATGTCAAATCCATTAGACTTGTTTTTGCCACTAATTGCTCTCAGAGGGGCAACGTCATTCCCTCAGCAGTCACAGTAAATGAGATTTGTTCTTAGTTACATTGTTCTTGGGGGTTAATGTATTGTGTAATCTTCTGGTCAGTCCAAAGGTTCTAACTAAACGCAGCTGTCGACATCTACTCATTCACAATGCGCTCAGCATATAAATATCTGGATTGTCTTTTTATAGAACAATGTTGTTTAATGCTGAGCTGCTTATAACCACTGAGCCGTTTGTTTTGTGCCCATTATTCAGAAATGCTGGCGCAATATTAGCCTCATTTTAATTTTCTAAGAGATGGTCCATAGTAAATTTGGTACGCTTTCTTGAGTAAATACTAGCAGTCTGAAAATAGAGAAAAGCACCACACTTGTCCATGGGCAGTGTGTATTCTATTATGGCATGGTTCCACCTCTGGTACCTGCTTCTACGTACCCCTAAAATGAAGCTAAGGGCTCATGCACACGATCGTACTAGGTCCGTGCCCGTATTGCAGCCTGCAAACAGCGGGTCTGCAATATACAGGCACCAGCCGTGTGAGCACCGTGTCACAGATGCGGAGCCATTTGCTTGAAAGGGTCTGCAATCTGGAAGATACGGTGCGGATAACCCCTTTAATAGGCGAGCACGATAAGTCAGCAGATTTCTTTTAATCAGTATTGTAGGGGAAAGAAATGATTACTGGAAAACATATTTGTGCCTACCAAAATGTAAAAATACTGTGTAGTTATTGTGGTATCTATGACAAACAGTAGAAAAAACCTTCTTCTAAGGCCCCTTTCACACGACAGTATTTTTTGCGGGCTCTGATCCACATGTTTTGCGGATAGGATGCGGACCCATTCATTTCTATGGGTCCGCAAAAAATACTGACAGCACACTGTGCGCTGTCCGCATCCGTATGTCCATTCCGTAGCCCGCAAAAAAAAAATAGAACATGTCCTATTCTTGTCCGTTTTGCGGACAAGGATAGGCATTGTTACAATGGATCCGCAAAAAAAACGGATGCCATACGGACGTCATCCGTTTTTTTTTTTTGCAGAACCGCAATTTGCGGACCGCAAAACACACCGTTCGCGTGAAACTAGCCTAACGGTAGTTTTTTTAACCAAGTAACTCTAGTGTCACCTGTGTAGCATCCTGAAGATTCTCTTCTAAGGTACTTATTTTCTTCTTAAGGTTGACATTTTCATCTAAATGCAAACATACAGGTAGAAATAAGTCACATTTCCCATGTAAACACATCAAGCATCATGTTAAGAGGAGTCTGTGATCAAGAAATTCACTGATAAACCAGGTACAATGCCTCGTAGGGTTGGCTCAGCTAAATGATAATTTTCACTTGGCGATCCATTGACTCGTTCTGGTGAAAAGGTACTTTTAATTCATATGCAAATGAGCAGTTATGTGCACTGAGGGCGGGCCCAAATCACTCTGATCACTCTGCACCCATGCTCCTCCTGCTTCCTTTGCCATAGGATGGTGTACCAGTTGACATAGTGCTGTCATCTTACAATGTCCAGAGGAAGAGATAGACCTTCTGGTGGGGTTAGGGAAGGGAATCTTTCAGACACCTTAGTAGTTATTGTGAGCAATCCAAGAGCCACAGGTATTAACAAATATATACCTGATTTGTTTCCTGGCTATATATTTCTTTAAATTCAAAAACATGCAAAGTTTGATGCAATTTTCTGATTGGATATAGAAGTGAGAAGTATATTTTTTTCTCATTCCAGACTCTGGTCTTGCTCATACACCACACTTTTTGACTTTTTTGCAGTGCTACAGTAACCAGCTCTATACACAGCACAATGCTACACCGCATTGTATAGCCCCAGTGCTGGACCTTCTTCACAACAACTAATTGGTGAGGTGTCGGAACGACGACCCCCATAACATATTTGTGTTCGATCCTGAAGATAGGCCTTTAGTAGTAAAGGAGTGGACAATCCCTTTAATACTGTAATGTATTAAGAAATAATTCTCCACTATAAGTCAATATAAAATTACCTATGTACACCTTAAAGGGCAATTTCATTATGGCTGCATTTTATTCAGTTTCAGCTTGAAATCAGTTTTTCAATTGGTCTTTATTAAAAATATCCAAAAGCTTTGTCATATAGGGTTAACTTCTGCCTAGCTGTGAGAATCATACTTTCTGCTGTTCATCTAATAGCCCTCTCTCTAAGTCACTAATAACTCAAAAACACCTAAGCCACATTCTTTTCAGTAAGATAAGAATTAAGCTTTAATGAGTGTTTATAAGGTCGGAGATAAGAAGCCATCAGCTGAGTTGCCTGAGCTGCCTGAGCTGCTAGAGAATCTCAAGGCTGTACAGAGAAAGGGGCTCAACATTTTTAATAAAAACCAATTGAAAAAAAATATTTTTAGCTCAAAATGAGTACAATAAAATAATGAAAATAAAAATTGCCCCCTAAGGTGTCCATAGGATTTAAAGGATTTAAGTTCTGTTTTATACCGACGCACAATAAAAAAAAAAAAGTATTTTATGATATGAATAATTGTATTAATCTTCCTATAACCACTATATTATATGATAAAGAAAATAGTAGACAGTTCAGTGGATTACCTCTCATGTTACATTGTAACTGAATGGTTTCTTGCAGACCCTTGATGACTTCTTGTAATGCGGTGTACTCTGCACGTTAATAAATAGAATTACAAGAATTTCATGCAGTCAGATTTTTCATTATGAATCACACAGAAAACTTAAAAAACACTAAACCTGAAGTATACAGCTTCCTATCTGCCTATATTATTCACACGTAATGTAAGTGACTCAGCAAGCAAGGTCTTAAAGATCATTCCATAAGCCCCACTACCACACATGGATGCAGGAGCAGGACAAGCTGTCTTGGAGTCCAAGACAGAGGATTTAGCATGCACCCCCACACCCTCAGTCCCTGAAAATTGTCATGATGGCTGCCAGAGGGACAAACATACAAACATTCCCACCCATCTCACGTCCCAATCCAGTATGGATGTCGTAAGAAGAGGCCTCCAGCTCACAATACTCCTTTTTAGCTAGCGCTGCAAGCCCTACTACAGAGCATCTCTCTATTTGGCAGACCTTCAATAGCTGTCATCTAAACTCTCTGGTCTGGTGGGGACTACATGAGCCATGGCACTGGAATGGAGGGAGTTTTAAAAAGGTTTGTGAGGGTTTCATTTTTTTTTTAACACCGTTCTGTTTGTCATTGATGTTTGACTCATATTGGAAGACCCCTTTAAGTATATGCATGCGTTACAGTGGTGGCCACTACAGGGGAAATATAAACTTAGTCACATCTTCACCAGGTCTCGCAGCCGATCTCTAAAAGTTTGTGAACCTGATTGACCGGTTTTGCTTCATCTGAAAGGCAGTTGTCTTGACAGGGCCTGTGCTGCAGTTTCATGCACAATGCTTGGACCAGACACAGTACAGTACAGGATAAAAGACAATAAGACATTGGTCCTCTCATCCCAGAGATTGGCAGGGGTACCAGAGGCACTTTTTCTCATTCTAAGAATGTAGTAAACTATTAAAGAATAAAACTATGTCATCAGAACATGTGCATCTGCACTTAAACAACCTGTACTCAACGTTCGACAGATTTGTCAGAAAATCTGAGAAGTAATTTACTGGCCCTTCATTCTCAGGCTAATGACATGCCAGTGTGCACATGTGACTGGTACTCCTAAATGATGAAGACTAATCAAAGAGATACAGCTAAAGGACTGGGGAGAACAATTTTCCAGGACACTACAGCTCAAGGATCATCATCAAACCTTGTCTGAAGCTCAACTGTTTTGTCTGACTAATTTTCCACATTCGACTCCATTTCTCCAGCTGGATTTCAAGCAGGTTATTCTTTCCATTGATCTCTGCGAATTTCTGTCCAAACACAAAATGTTCTGTTATAGAAGATAATTGTGCAGTAGCATACATAGAGAAATAAGGGCCCCATAGCAAGGATCAAACCAGGCCCCCCACACAGGACAGAAGGGTTTCTGCCTAAACCCCTTTCAGTGACCCTTGGGCCATTTTTTCCACTGCCTCATTTGCTAAAAGTTGTTCCTTTAGAGGGTGGAGTCCTGACCAAGTTTTCACCTCCAGTAGAAGAGGAGATAAACCCAACTAAGACTGGGCCTTCTCTTGCCCTGGGCTCCATAGCAGTCGCATGGTCTGCCGCTATGGTAGTTATGCCCCTGGTGTACAGTATATGCATATACATGTGCAGTGACCCACTAGTTTACTGCTAAAGGGTTAACACTATGGTTCACTTCTAAAATTTCACTTCTAAAATTTTCAGAATGCTTACTGAAATGTCAAATATACACCGTAAATGGTACAAATGGTTAAAGTGGCTTATCTATGCACCAGGGGCGTAGCTAAAGGCTCATAGGCCCTGGTGCAAGGGTTCAGCTTGGGCCCCCCGTTCCCTCAGTGCTTTGTGGCCCGGGACAGGGAGAAGCACATAGCCTTCATGCAATATTGAAAAGGAACCTCTCCCCCCCATGCCAAATTCTTCACCTAACCCCTTCCCTCCAGCCAGAGGTGTTACTTGACCACCATGCTCTTTCTATAATACTGGTGTCTTTTTATGAGGCACAAGGGTCTTTGGGCCACCTCAGGCTCCTGGGAACGGTAGGGACTGCTACCTCTGCACCCCCTATAGCTACGCCCCTGCTAGACGCTATATTTTTGAAAAGGCTGTGCATATGGGTAAAAAATAGTTAACTGGCGGTTGTTAGTGTTAGCCTCCGTATAGTGGGCTGGCCCCACCCCTTGGTTAGCGAGTGTTGTAGCTAGCAAGCCAAAGAGAAGACCTGTTCAGTGCGTGCTGCTGTAGGCCAAGACAGTAGCATTTTCTAGCGAGAAACCATCCCTGTGAGATATTAAGCTGCCAGAAAGGTAACTTTCCTAAGAATCAATGCAGTGATCCAGTGGATCACTGCTAAAAGTGGATTGTTTTTCAAGAGTTAAATGTTGTGATTAAATGTTAAAGGAAATCTGTCACCAGGATAATCGCTATTGAAGTAAAGCCATAGCCTAATAGCACTTAGTACCTTATTTCCAGATGTGCCTTTGTTTCAGCAATAAATGTTTTCTATCTTCTGAAAATCCAGTTTATTTGGTATGCAAATGAGCCAGTAAGGTGCCCAGAGGGGTGTCACTCATGTAGGAAGGAGCCCCGGCACGCCTCCTACATCACATTCAAGCCATAACTCTGCCCCTTTTTCTCTGCTCCCAGCATGAGGGCGGGCTTGGGCACAAGCAGGGGCGTGTCTAGGCTCCTTCCTGCAAGAGTGACGCCCCTCTGGGCACCTTACTGGCTCATTTGCATACCAAATAAACAGGATTTTCAGAAGATAGAAAACACCTATTGCTGAAACAAAGGCAGATCTGGAAATAAGGTACTAAGTGCTATTAGGCTATGGCTTTACTTCAATATTCCTTTAAAATCACTCATGTCTTTATGCACAGTGTAACCCACATAGTTGTGTATGGAGAACAGTTAGCACTGGCAGTCTAAGGGCTTGAGGGAGTCTTAGTAGCAGAGCTGGAGTCAAGACCTACATGTGTGAGCTCCTGATAAGTAGAGAAGCTTCATTCAGGAATCATACTCTTCTACCCACCACTCTCTCCATCACCATGTCTCCCCTGCAGACCGGTGTGCAGCAAATAATAATAATATGAAATTCGAAAGGGGCATACCGCCAAAACTGTTATATCTTAGTAATGGTGGAAGTAACAGTCAACATGCTCTTCTAACACTTGGGATCAGATATAACTCCATTCCTGATATACTATGCTGAATGCCCACTGTGGCACCTGACAGAAGGAGGGAGCTTCCAGTGGTCCCTCTGCTATGTTATGCTGAGGTGCCTATGAGCTGCCATGGTTTGGCTAACTATTGTCTTCAGGCACACATTGTGAAGACTGCAATGTGTTATATAAGCAAACAAAAATGAAATAAAAAAAATCATTTTCTGTCAAAATAAACAGTGAAACGGAAAAAAACAACTTTTTGTAAATGTACATTTGGTTCATAGTTTCGTTTGTAAGGACCTGTATAATAAAGTAAAAATGCTGTAATTTCATTTATCCCGCCAAAATAATAGTATACTGTAAGTTAATTAAAAGATCATCTGAACCCCCCCAAAATGGTGCCCTTGAAAACTATAACTTGTCCCACAGAAAATAAGATTTCATACAGCTATGAAAATTTTTTATGGCTGTCTAGATGAAGCAAATACTGCATATAGAGACCAAAAATAAGCAGCGTCCTTAAAAGTTCAGACAAATTTGAGTTTAAGCGGTATTTACCTTCTCTATCTGTGAAAAATCCTCAAGAAGTTTATCAAGATTCACACAACAGGCTTTCTTCAGTATTGTATTGTCATACATGGTTTCATTCAGTAAAGTCTTTGTCTATGGGATAGTAAATTAATTAGACATATAAGACTAAAGCTACTTTCACACTAGCGTTTTATAATTCTGGTATTGAGTTCCGTCATAGGGGCTCAATACCGGAATAAAATGCTTCAGTTTTGTCCCCATTCATTGTCAATGGGGACAAAACTGAACTGAAGACAACGGAGCGCTCCTAAAAGCATTCCGTTCAGTCTTCAGACCGGAGAGCAAACCACAACATGCTGCGGTTTGCTCTCCGGTCCAGGCATCCGCACCAAGACGGATCTGTCATGACCCCCAATGAAAGTCAATGGGGACGGATCCGTTTGGTGTGACACAATGGTGAACGGATCCGTCCTCCATTGACTTTCAATGGAGTTCATGACGGATCCGTCACCTGCACACATACATACATACACACATACAGACATACACATAATCATACACAGACATATACACATACAAATACACATACATACTTACATGCTCTCGGCAGGTCTCCACAGCGCAGGAGGAGCAGGACAGCGCACACATAGGACGATTCCACCCGGCGCCCAGCAGAGGGCGCTGTGGGGAATCGTCCTATGTGCGCGCCGTCCTGCTCCTCCTGCGCTGTGGAGACCTGCCGAGAGCATGTAAGTATGTATGTGTATTTGTACGTGTATATGTCTGTGTGTATGTACTGTGTGACATGTGTGGGGTCGGAGCGCGGTTCCGGCCCCACACATGTCCCTGCGGCAGCACGGATCCGGCGGCACCATTCACCTGCCGGATCCGTGCTGCGCTAGTGTGAAAGAGCCCTTAGTAGCCTCATAAATCTGAGCATGCACAGATTACTTCTTACATATGTAGACTGGGAATAGTTCAGCAGCCCCATGTGCTCACTCTCAGGGAGGTCATTTGAACCTGGCCCCAATATACAATCTGTAACAGGGCCTACAGTACCATGTCCTACAGTAATAGGGCCTACAGTGAGGGGCGTAGTATAGGGGTGGCAGAGGTAGCAGTCGCCACCGGGCCCAGGAGCCTGAGGGGGCCCAAAGACCCTTGTGCCACATAAGAAGACACTGGTATTATAGAAAGTGCATGCTGGTCAAGTTACACCTCTGGTTGGAGGGAAGGGGTAAGGTCAAGAATTTGGCATGAGGGGGGTGCTGCTTCAATTTTTAACCCAGGAAGCATGAAGGCTATATGCTTCCCTGCCCCTGACCACAAAGCACTGAGGGCACCAGGGCCCATGAGCCTTTAACTACGCTCCTGCCTACAGTAACAGGGCCTACAGTACCATGTGCAATTTATAATAGTGGTGACTTCTAATGTGGCAGATGCACCTTTGGGCCCCCCTAGGTATTAGGGCCTGGGATCGACTACTGATTCTGCAACCCTTATCCCTGTACATACAGATGCATCTCAATAAATCAGAATATTGTCAAAAAGTTAATTTATTTCAGTAATTCAATTCAAAAAGTGAAACTCATATTTATAGAGTCACTGCACACAGAGTGATCTATTTCAAGAGTTTATGTATTTAAATGTTGATGATTATGACTTACAGCTAATAAAAACCCAAAGGTCAGTATCTCACAAAATTAGAATATTGTGAAAAAGTTCAATATTGTAGACTCATGGTGTCATAGTCAAATAATCAGCACAAAACACCTGCAAAGGTTTCCTAAGCCTTCAACCCCTTAGTGACCACCCATATGCCTTTTTACAGTGGTCACTAAGGGGCCTTAGGCTGGGCCGCCATCTTTTTATGGCAGCGGTCTTCCATGCAGCCAGAGAGGGTTCAGCTCTCACATGAGTGCTGTGCTCCTGCTTTAACGGCCTATTCCTATCACAGAAAGAGTTAATTAAAGTTAATCAGTAAGTTATGTGTACCCCAAAATGGCACCATTAAAAACATCTTGGACAGTAAGGCCCAAAACCGGCTGGTCACGCACTAAGGGATTAAATGGTCCCTCTGTTTGGTTCAGTAGGCTACACAATCATGAAGAAGACTGCTGACTTAACAGTTGTCCACAAGACAGTCATTGACACCCTCCACAAATGACCAAAAAAGGTAATTTCTAAAGAAGCTGGCTGTTCACAGAGTGCACAAGTAACAAGGATAAATGCAGTTTTGAAAGGATTGTCAAGAAAAGGTAATTAAAATATTTGGGGGAGATTCACGAGTGTGGACTGCGGCTGGAGTCAGCGCTTCTAGAGCCACCACACACAAACGTATCCAAGACAGGGGCTACAACTGTCGCGTTCCTGGAGTCAAGCCACTCATGACCTAGAGATAATGTCAGAAGGATCTTACCTGGGCCAATGAGAAAAAGGACTGGACTGTTGCTCAGTGGTCCAAACTTGAAATTACTGGAATACTTTTTTAATATTTTATGTCCAGCTTTATTATAACATGTAGTTGTATGCTCTTGGTATGTACACCCCAATAGTTTCATATGTTACATTTACAGCCATTGGGTTGGTCGAGTTCATAGGAGTGTTGCTTCAGCCAGCCTCCAGGATGGCAAGGAGGTTTTCAGGTGCCATATTGGTAAGGTGCTTTGGCAGGTCACGTGATGGCATAACCCACCGAGGAGGGGTCCAGGTAGAGTGCTTAAAGAGGATGTCCGGCTTTTTCTATTGATATCCTATCCTTGGATTAGGTCATCAATATCAGGTCATCAGGGGGCCGACACCCAGCACCCCCGCTGATCAGCTGTAAGACGGCGCAGGCTCCGTCTTCCTTCTCTCTTCCTGCTGTGCTGCTGTATGTCCATAGAACAGCAGCAGTGGACAAGAAGAAAGACGGGAGATGGCATATGCGCACTGCGTGCGTCTTCTCCTCATTCAGCTGATCTGTGGGGGTGCTCGGTGTCGGACCCCTGCTGATCTGATATTTTTGACCTATCCAGAGGATAGGTCATCAATAGAAAAAGCCTGGAGAATTAGCTGCTTTATAAGGACAATACAGTCCATGATATGGCTCAATAAACTCACAGCTTTCCTTTAGCTCACCTGAGCTGCTGTTATGAAGGCCCCAGACTGCCTGTCCATGTGTTCAAATTCCCTGGAGAGACTAAAAAAATATAATAACATTTTTAAGCATACAAGAAAAGCACAAATATTAAAAATGCAAAAAATCCCTTCCCCATTTATCAGATAAAAAATATAAACAATAAAAGTAATGTAATAGTCATGTCCACAGTAATACTAGGAATACAGGAAAATGCCAGAATTGCTATATTTTGGTCACCTCACGGTAAAACAGAACAAAAACTGATAAAAAAAACAGTATTTTTTACTTTTTTTAAAAAGGGGTTTATAATTTTTTAAAAGTCCTACAACATAATCAAAACTATATAAATTTCCGATTGTTGTAATTGTACTGACCGGCAGAATTCAGTTTAAAGGACATCTGTCAGCAGATTTGACCTATGAAACTGGCTGACCTGATACATGTGCGCTTGGCAGCTGAAGACATCTGTGTTGGTCCCATGTTCATATGTGTCTGCATTGCTGAGATAAATGATGTTTTAATATATGCAAATGAGCCTCTAGGAGCAACAGGGGCGTTGCCATTACACCTAGATGCTCCGCTCACTGTGCAACTACCGCGTCTCTACACTTCAATTGACAGGACCAGGTGTGATGACATTTTCACTGCCTGGTCCTGTGAATCAAAGTGCATAGTGTCGATTGAGATATAAAAGTGTCATGGATCTTGTGAGGTGCAGAAGAAAAGACAAAAATGTTGCCTCCAAAATTGGCATGTTCTTGAAGAGGTTAAACGTGTGCAGAAACAAGGCCATGAAATATGGCATGAAGGTAGCTGTACTCAGACCTCAGGCTGACAGGAGACACTAAGCCTTCCTCTTGGAACCAGTGCACAGGAAAAATTAGAAGTGTTGCCCATAGCAACCAATCAGATAACAGCTTTCATTTTCCCCTGCAGGTTAGCACATGAAGGAAGGACTCACCAATTGGATGACAGCTCTCATTTTACATCTGCAGGGCAATACATGAAACAAGGGGTCTGATTGGTTGCTGACCCAGTAGATTTATACATGAGGGCAGGTTCATATGTAGGTGCATTGCACCCCTACGCTTCACATGCTTCATGGATCCCCTTGGATCCAGCGTGTGGGGTCATTTATAGAGGGATGAAAACAGGTCACAGATCACTATGTAAAGCCAGGTGCACATGTAGGTTATTTAATAATAAAACCCAGCCTTTTGTAGAAGCAAAAAACACCACAGACACGTTATTTATTGGCCAATAGGAAATTGTAAAATGCCCTACAAATACTTTATTTATTTTTTTGGGGTAGTGGCGCTTTAAGACAGTTTTCTGACATAATTTTGTCTCTTGGCATTTTTAAAAATCACAGCATGTGAGTTTTTTCCAGGCCTTAACCCATAGATTTCTCTATAGAAGGAAAAAACATCTGAAAAAAATGCAAGTATAATGTGTGACTAAAAAAAAAGCCCCCCCCCAAAAAAAAAAACAACAACAACAACACATGGATGTCATAGGGTTTGGTTCTCTATTATTAAGGGTACAGCCACAAGGGGCAGATTTTGGGCCTGTCAGTTTATGCTGTGGACTTCAACCTTTGCAATGCTAAAATCCACAGGAAATCCACAGCACAAATTCTGCGCAGGTCCGTTTCCCCCTCGCATTTGTTTACATTATAACCAGTTTGCTGCTGCTGTAAAACGCTGTAGATATTCTGCACGTAATTCCACTGTGGAAAATCAACACCATGTGTGGTTGTATCCTAAAAGGATCTTTTGGGTAGTTATTTTTATTGATCTTGAGGGGTCAATTTTTTTCTGTGATTCCACTTTATTTATTTTGGGCTAAAAATTATTTCTTCAATTGGTCTTTATTAAAAATATAGAGCCATTCTGTCACAAAGGGTTAACTGTGTCTAGCTGTGAGAATCATAGTTTCATCTTCACTTTGTGCTGGTCACCTTATCTTTAAATTACTAAGAGGTCATAAACACTTATTTAAGCCACATTCTTATCAGTAAGCTAAGGACTGAGATATAAGAAGCCGTCAGCTGAGCTTCCTGATGGAACAAAGAGAAAATTCAGAGCTTGCTACTAGAGAATCTCAAGGGTGTACCGAGAAAGGGGCTCAAATTTTTAATAAAGACCAACTGAAAAAAAAAAAGATTTTAGCTCTCTTTGTATCCCCATGTGGTGGGGGATACAAAGAGAAACCCTTGGGGCCTTTTTATGACTCAGTTCACACTGCTCTGCAGCTCTCGTTTCTAATAAACGCCAAGCTTCAAACATCAGGGTAGCTTACCTACCAACATTGTAGTTGGTAAATTTAGGACATATAAGCCCTGCCTCCAAACCCACCCAGGACCACCCACTTATGGGCAGGACTTACATAAAACCCACTCATTTTTACTTGAGACAGCCCAAATTTGCCAGAATTGTCTTTAAAAAATGAGGGACAATCCCTGCAAACTCAGGTCTGTTCACAACTATGGGGTTGAAGTTTCCATTACACACAAAAGCCAAACCTAGGAGGAGCCCTGATGGAAGTTTTGCCTCTTCTCAGAGGAAGTGCAGTATAAGTCCTCTTTCACACAAACAATACGGATTGTGTCATAATCACTTCAGGAAAAAACTGATGGTTTTTCACACACGTTCAGTTTTGTCTGTGATTGCATTCAGCGTGTGCATTTTTTCCATCCAGATTGTATCCAGCTTGCATGTGTTGTTCACATGCGTGAAGAAAAACTGAAGAATAACAATCTACATCTTCTAGCAACCATAAGTGATAACCGCATTGCATCCAGATGCCTTCCATTTTTAACGCAAGCCCCTTTCACTTTTTCCTGAATACAAAGACGATGCATGAAAAAATCAATAGGTTTTCAGTCCAGATGCTATACATTTGCTACCTGCATCTCATCTGGACAGAAAACTCGCTTGTGTGAAAGAGACATTATAGTTTATGCACTGGAGCTAGTGCACTGCACTTGGGCATCTCTGATCAATCAAATCAGTTATGGTTTCCTTCAGTTGCTCCAATCAGTTACGGCTCCGTTGATCACTCCAAATCAGCTATGGTTCCTTTGAACACTCCATTCAGTTATGGTTCCTTTGATCACTCCAGCTATGGTTCCTTTGAATCGATTTAATAAGTTATGGTTCCTTCAATCACTCTAATAAGCTAAGGTTACTTTGATCACTCCATTCAGGTATGGTTCCTTTGATCGCTCCAATCATCTATGGTTCCTTCGATCGCTCAAATCAGTTATGGTTCCTTTGATCACTCTAGTTATGTTTCCTTTGATCGCTCCAATCAGTTATGGCTCCATTGATCACTCTAATTAGTTATGGTTCCGTTGATCGCTCCAATCAGCTTTGGCTCCTTTGATCGTTCCAGTCAGCTATGGTTCCTCTGATCACTCCATTCAGTAATGGTTCCTTGGATCACTCCAATAAGTTATGGTTCCTTCAATCGCGCTAATCAGCTATGGTTACTTTGATCACTCCATTTAGTTATGGTTCCTTTGATCGCTCCAATCAGTTACGGTTCCTTTGATCGCTCCGGTCAGTTATGGTTTTTTCAATCACTCCATTCAGCTATGGTTCCTTTGATCACTCCATTCAGTTTCGGTTGCTTTGATTGCTCCAATCAGTTATGGTTTCTTTGAACACTCCGTTCAGTTACGGTTCCTTTGATCGCTCCAATTACTGTTCCTTTGATCACTCCAATCAGTTATGGTTCTTTCAATCCCTCTAATCAGCTATGCTCACTTTGATCACTCCATTCAGGTACAGTTCCTTTGATTGCTCCAATCAGTTATGGTTCCATCGATCACTCCAGCTATGGTTCCTTTGAATCGATTCAATAGGTTATGGTTCCTTCAATCACTCTAATAAGCTAAGGTTACTTTGATCACTCCATTCAGGTATGGTTCCTTTGATCGCTCCAATCAGCTATGGTTCCTTCGATCGCTCAAATCAGCTATGGTTCCTTTGATCGCTCCAATCAGTTATGGTTCCTTCGATCGCTCCAATTAGCTATGGTTCCTTTGATCGCTTCAATAAGTTATGGTTCCTTTGATCGCTTCAAAAAGTTATGGTTCCGTCAATCACTCTAATAAGCTATGATTCCTTTGATCGCTCCAATCAGTTATAGTTCCTTCGATCGCTCCAATCAGTTATGGTTCTTTTGATCACTCCAATCAGTTATGGTTCCTTTGTTCGCTCCAATCAGTTATGGTTCCTTTGTTCGCTCCAATCAGCTATGGTTCCTTTGATCGCTTCAATAAGTTATGGTTCCGTCAATCACTCTAATAAGCTAAGGTTACTTTGATCACTCCATTCAGGTATGGTTCCTTTGATCGCTCCAATCAGCTATGGTTCCTTCGATCGCTCCAATCAGCTATGGTTCTTTTGATCGCTCCAATCAGTTATGGTTCCTTTGATCGCTCCAATCAGCTATGGTTCCTTTGATTGCTCTATTCAGTTACAGTTCCTTTGATCACTCCAATCTGTGGTAAAAGTTCATGTATCCATGTAGTGCTGGCCAAATCTTTTATATGAGGCCTCCACTAACCTTATTCCGGCCCTAGTCCACACACATCTGACCATGTAGTATGAAGTAAATGATTAATGATTCTAAATCCATTTGCCATTGATTCAGAAAATAAACAACCACTTCTTGCCCCTAGACGTCCTGCGCTAGATATTTGTAACCTTCGTTAAAGGCCATTTATTGACATTAAAACACTTGATGTCCTCATACCAAGAGGACACGCTGACCTCAAATCAGGTTACACCCTAGAGGAGCCAATGTTCCTATTAAGATAAAAAACAACAAAACCCCGCGATCCTCATTAAATAGGCAATACAAGTCATTATGTCTGTGTGATGTTTGTAACCTTATTACCATCTTGTATGGTTGCATTACAATTCTGACTGGAGAGCGATATTTGTGATAATGTCCGAGTCAACAGCTCAGACACATTTTCTCATAGCATAGCCAGGCCTATGAGGTAAACATCCAGAAGAGTTGCTCCCGGGCATGCTTTCCGCCTCCTAAATCTCATAAACAGCGTCCAGCTACAGGAAAATTAGATTTAATGCCGTGTACGTTTCAGTTATCCTGGTAATTTGCTTCAACTGAGGCATGGCGGAGAGCCAGTCCAATGTGCTATACCTTGATGTGTTTTGTTGAGCAGCAGAAAATCATTACTTACAGCAACACCGTGCTGTGATTTACAAGTGAGATATTGCACTTGTCTTCAGATCTGATAATTACACAGGCAGATAACGGCAGAGGATGGAGGGAGTTACACATGAGCAAAGCAATACCGATCGTCTTAGGTAACACACTGATCAGCAGTTTGTTTTTGTCTTATTGGTTGGGGGGGTGCATAGTCGGACCCGATGCATCTATGAACATGTTCTGCTTTATATCTTTGGTCAGATAAGGAGCAACTGATGAGCAACTGCTGGTAACTTCAATTAGTGTGTATTTTAAAGGGGTTTTCCAGGTATAGGTCAATAGCTGATCAGTGCAGGTCTGACGACCCCGCTGATCTTCCATCAGAAGGGCTTAGTGCCATGGCCTCTTCCATGGCCTGTAATGTCATGTTCATTGTCCTGTTTCACACGTTGTCATTTTCCGGTATTGAGATCCAGCAGAGAAACTCAGAACCGAAAAAAACGGTTCCGTTCAGTCCTAATGCATTCTGAATGGAAAGTAATCCGTTCAGAATGCCTTCTGTTCTGTCTGCATTCCGTTTTGTAACCAGACATAAAACTGCTGCAAGCTGCGGATTTGTGTCCGGTCATAGAAACGGAACAAACCAGATCCGTCACTAAAAACAATATAAGTCAATGGTGACGGATCTGTCTCCCATTGACTTTCAATGTATTTAGTGATGGATCCGGTGTGTTCCATGTTGATTTCACACAACTGCATCCTAACGGAATGGATGCGTCCTAATGTGTAATCAAAACATATCTGTTTAAGGTCTCATGTGCAGTCAGTGCCCGTGCTGTGGACCGTAATTTGTGGTCCACAATGCACGGGCACTGACAGTGGGGCCCCCGGATTTGGATTGCGGAGCCATTCATTTGCTTCCGTGGTGTTCCAATCTGTGCCTCCGCTCCGCATATCCCAGATCGCGGACCCATTGAAGTGAATGGGTCCGCGATCCGTGATGCGGGCTGCACACGGCCGGTGCCCGTGTATTGCGGACCCGCTGTATGCGGGCCGCAATACGGGCACGGGCCGGCACCGGTTGTGTGCATGAGCCCTAATTCTGGTTTTGAGATCCTCTTCCGGATCTGAAAACCGGAATTAACAACGCAAATGGGAAACAGGCCTAACCTGCTGTATCCTGAGGATAGGAGGATAGATCACCAGTATTTAATTCCCCGAAACTTTTTTCTAAAACATTTTTTGACACTTTTTTAAAGCAAAGAATGCTGTGCCTAGATGTTGCAGGCTGACCAATAGGGAATTATAAAACACAGTACAAACACTGCTTTTTATGTAGTGGTGAAAACTGGCCGACCTGTTACATGTGCGCTTGCCAAATGAGCCTCTAGGAGCAAGAGGGGTGTTACCATTACACCTAGAGGCTCTGCTCTCTCTGCAACTGCCACGCCCTCTGCACTCAGACCAGGCTTGATAAGGTATTCACTACCCTGCCCTGTCAATCAAAGTGCAGAGGGCACGGTAGTTACTGAGAGCTGAGCCTCTGGCTGTAACGGCATCGCCCCCGTTGCTCATAGAGCCTCATTTGCATATAGTAAAACATCATTTTTCTCAGCAATGCGGGCACATATCAACATGGGACCAACAGCGATGTGTTCAGCTGTCAAGCGCACATGCAACAGGTCAAAAATATTGCTTGTTAAGTTGTTGTGACCTATTCTAAAGAACCAGGGATGTTAAATATGAGATTTAAAAAATGGTCTGATAACATATTTGGAAACCCCTATGTTAAAGTCCCATGTTTGGCCATTGTGATATGTAATTGATCTAAAGAAATTGTCAAATTGATGTGAGAAAAATTTGGCAACAGTTGACCATGGGATTTGTGCTTTGCCTTCCTCTAGGTCAAACATCTAGAAATGAGCCTTAAAGGGGTTGTCCCATGTTGGACATTGTATGCCCCCAATGCCAGAAGTGGGACCTGCACCTATGCTTAGAAAGGAGCCCACAAACGGAAGGAGGACACATGGTGCATGCACGAGCACCGTCCATTCATTACTATGGGACTACTAAATATAGCCGGGTGCTGGCTTGGCTATTTTCGTAAGCCCCATAGAAGTGAATGGAGCGGTGGCCGCACTTGCTCAGTGCGATTCCCATTCATTTCAATGAGACTTCCTGAAATAGCCAAGCACGCCGTTCGGCTATTTTCGTCACTCCTATATAAAAATGAATGGAGGGTGGCCACGCCCTCTGTCACTTTGCAGGCTCCATTCTAAGGATAAGTGTTGGTCCCAGAGGTGGCACCAGCATCTACCCGACAGTAGGGCATATCCTAGCAATATACTCCCAATCTCCAAGATGGGACAACTCCTTTAACTTGTTTGCAGGACAAGGTGTATTTTTCAATGGCACAATTTTGGAGAACTTATTTTTAAGGGGGAAAGGAAATGCGAAAAAAAACTGTTATTATCCTTTTTTTTTGTTATTTTACGCTGGGAGACTTTTCTTTTCAATAAAACTTTATTTACAGTTTTTATTAGTCCCACTAGGGGTCTTCAACGTTTTTAGTTTTTAAAGACTTACCGTACATATATTATAGTGATATACTGACAGATAGCTTGACGAAACCATATAGCCATACACGGATGCCTGGAGGTGTTTGTTGCCATTCTAGCCCATGAGCACCCTGCAAATGCCTTGTGGAAGAAGCTGATGGGTTGACAGAGTCAAGTAGGTGCCATGGTCCACTGCAGGTATGAAACCTAACAGAGAGCTCCCCGTTACTGCATTGGCACTCCTGCGGAGAGGTTGATCTGCAGGGTTATTTCCACTCCTGGCAGTTGAGACGGGAACATGGCTGCTGTGCTCCTGCTGCAATTTCCTGGGTACTCTGGCCGTCCCCCCAATATCACAGTTATGTGGGTACAATAGCCTATGTGGGATCAGGCACCCACTTGCAATGGAAACATTTGTCGCTAGTCATTTAAACGGGTGTTCTAATCTCCCCCTTTCATGGCAGAGATGGGAATAACCTCTTGGGTGGTATAAATTAGACCAGTATTTTGCACACCTGTATCTAACAACTCAACACAGTCGCATCCTCTTTTGAAAAGTGTCTATCAAGGTGCAAACATCTGTCTTTAAAACCATTCTAAGTCAATGGGGGACGAATCCATTTTCTTTTGTGTCCAAGAAAACGGATCCACCACCCGTCAGGACGGATCTGTCTTGCTCCACAGCACATCGTGGACAGAAAAACACTGCTTGCAGGTGCACTAAGTTTCGTTCAGTTCAGTTTTGTCCCCATTGACAGTGAAAGAGGACAAAACGGAAGCGTTTTCCCCCACTATTGAGATCCTATGATGTATCTCAATAGCGGAAAGGGAAAGCGCAGATGTGAAAGTAGCCTAAGGCGTATCTCTGCCCTGCTGTGCACCAGAAACTGAAGTCTACTCCAGTCACTGGCTTGTGCAGACTCCAGCTACAACTTACATCAGTTTCTGGCATAAATTTTAACTAAAGATGAGCGAAGTATTGGAAAATTCGATTCGGCTGCTTCGCTAAATTTTACAAAAAAATCCGCTTTGTGACAAATTACTTGTACTGAGACGAATTACTGTGTAAGTAGTGGGTGTAATGACAGGGAGCGGCGATTGTACCCCTCAGATGACAGGTTCATAGCTGATCGCAGCATCTGATAGTAATACTACAGTGTAAAATAAAAAATAAAATCATACTTACCATTTGATGGCGTCCGGTCGCCGCCATCTTGATTAAAGATCCTGGGCAAAATCTCTCACGGCCCAAGATGACGTCATCACGTTGACGTCTTACGTCAACACGCATGGGATTTCATGCGGGATCTTCCATCAAGATGGCAGTGGCTGGCTCTTTGCGCTCAAAAGGATGAGGTTAGTATGATTTTTTACCGCCATTCAGGGAAAAATCGATTCCTTACTACGAAGCATGAGGAAATTCGTTTTTTGTTGTCGAATCAATTTTCCCTGAAATTCTGATCAAAGTCCACGAAGTGGACTTCGATTCACTCAACACTAGTTATAACAAATCTGGTGGCTGTGCATAGTCCCACCCCTCTGGCTAAGCCCCACCCTTTTTTCTCACTTCAGAAAAGCGTCGAGAAGCCTAAAAAGTTGCACATTATATGTATATAATATGGCGTGCACCATGATTTTGTGACTTTTAAGCCTCAATAGTGGTGTAAAGAGCTTAGCAAATGTCCCTCTGTATTTTCGTATTCATTATTTCCTTAGAAACAACACATGAGATAAAAGACCTCCAAGAAAATAAATTTATTTAGGTCAGAAAGACAAAAAAAAAAAAAAGAGAACACAGATACAACAATGAGGAACATCAAATATAAATTGAAATACACATTGCAATGGCTTATAATGGCTTGTGTAACCAGAGAAGTACCAAACTGACATTCGGAAATTGATTGAGGTATTTAACTATTTTTGGCTAAAAAACCTTAGATAATAGACTTTGTCATAATAAAATATATACTTTCTATGAGGATCTGTTCAATGGAAATACTTAGATGGCTGATTTTTGCTTATTTTTATGCTAATGTTGACAACTTTCCTTGGAAAATTCCAGTGATAATCTGATACATGTATTTTTGGCTGAGCTGCTGAGATTTACCTGCGTTTATTTCTACCATGTAGTTATCCTATCAATGGTATTGAGACATTTTAAAGGGGTGTGCGAGGAGTAAGATAAGGATGGCCTACATCTTGAGGATAGATCGTCAATGTTTGATCTGTAAGGGTCTGACCTCCTTGACCACAGAATGAAGGCACCATTTATCCAGGCACAGTGGCTCATGCACATATGCGGTTGTGCTAGATACTTCAGCTCAGCCAAGGTTGGACCTTTACCGATCAAACATAGATGGCGTATCTTTATTTGAGTTTCGGGAAATTCCTTTAACATTAACAATATATTGGAAATATACCGTGGAGCACAACTATAGATAGGTCACATAATCCATCAGTGTTCTGTAAAGAAGTCAATAAACAAACAAGAATTTTTGGAAATTTTTACAGGGCAACTTTCTGGTTGCCCTTGGAAACAGACAGCAGTTTATCCCCACCCCGCTGTCAGATATGTAATCTAGCAGCATAGTCCTGGGACCTGTTTACACTGGAGTTTTTCCCAATCCATTGGAATTTCATTGCTAAGTCTGCGGTGCTATTTTTGCTGTAAAATAATACCGGAACCCAGACAGACTCGGGGCTCATGCACACGACCGTTGGCTGCTTTGCGGTCTGCAAATTGCGGATCCGCAAAACATGGATTTCGCATTTTGTGGAACTGACAGCCCCTAATACGGACAAGAATAGGACATGTTCTATAATTTTGCAGAACGGACATATGGGTCCGCATCCGACCCGCAAAAAATGTGGATCGAATGCGGACGAAAAATACGTTTGTGTGCATGAGGCCTAAAGGCTACGTTCACATCTTTGTTAAGAAGATCCAGAGCAAATGTCGCCTGTCAGCCAGACAAAAAAGAAACATTGTGTGTACTTATGCCGGAAAGCAGCCGGATCACCACTGGACCTCATTGTAGACAACAGGGATCTGGCAGTACCCGAACAGCTTGCCAGATCTCCTAACAGAGATGTGAACGAGGCCTAAAATATAAACCAATGTGTGCCAAGAGGATTTCCTGGGATCCAATCGAAATAGTTCCTGACAATATGCTAATCATAAATTCTCCTGCTACTTAGACCCCCAGCGATCAACTGGACTCTGTAGGGAAACCTGACACCAAGTGTTCAATTCCCCTGCAGCGCCACCACAGGGGAAATAAAGCATTACACGGTTCCCATTTAAATCAATGGGCTGTTTATGTAATGCATGGATGGTCCTCCAGAGTGAACGATGCTCTTTCCAGACAATTTCCATGACAGTCCTGAACATGGGGCCCCCACCACTACCTCTGCATTAGTGTTCTGCACTGTCTTTAATGGATCAGATAACAATTTTAATTTGGTATTGATCCTGCACATCACAATCTGTGGTGTTTATCACACTACGTGTCCATTATTATATTCCTGCACAGTGCAGCAGAATATGTTGACTTTGTAGTTAATAATCTCTAGAATAATAATAATTCATTTTTTTTAACATAGAAAAGGCGCAATTCATCACAGTCAAAGAGACGGTCACCGAGACATTTCAATTGAACAGATCCATTAGAGTCCAGCATGAATAATATTCATCATAACACTAAATAATATACTTGTAAGACAAATTTAGCAGCAAGTTAGTAGCTATTTACCATTACTACCTTAAAGGCAAAAACTTTACCCTACATATTTTTTTTTAAACTACGGTAATTTCTAATGCTGGCTGAATTGTATTGAGTTATCCGTCCGCCGCATTTACAGACATAGCTTAGGATATTGTACCAGTTTACGTGGTACAAAATGCCAGTCTATCCAGTACAATCAAAGCATCATTCTGTCAGCATAAAAATACCTGACATTCTTACGACATACAATTCCCATCTAATCCCAGTGTAACTGATAAAGAGCATCTGCTCCCATTATATGGGGTATGAATTCATACTATATAATGCATTAAAGGGGTTGTCCCACAAAAAAATAGTCTACATTTTTTAAACCAGCACCTGGATCTGAATACTTTTGTAATTGCATGTAAAAAAAAAAAAGTAAATCCACTGAGTTATTCAAAAAAATCTATCTGTATAGCACCACCAGCTCTTTGTTCTTTCCCTTATTTCTCTGTCCATGTCAGTAACACTGACGCACATGCTCAGTTCCATCCTTCAACTGCCACCAGCCGGATCTGTTGTTAGAAGCTTTGACAGTTACAGGAGAGCTGCAGCCCCCTCCCCCCGAGCTGTGATAGGGAGAGAGCTGCAGCACAAAGAGCACACCCCCTAACAAAGGATACACCCCTGAGCTTCCAACTTGAAGTAAATCTAACAGAGCAATTGGAGCAATGGATGTGGAGATCTCTGGATCCATGTGAGGTACAGGGCTGGTTCTAGCTTTGTTGGAAAGAGATTGTCATGTACTATATGATGTCTGATTTTCATTTTTTTACTTTAATTATGGGATAACCCATTTAAGCTCTTTGTAAAAGGAACAGTGTAGTCCTGCATAACCCTAATACTTTTGAGAACGGTCATGAAGTATACATTAAATAATCCATGAACCAAGTCAAACAACCCCATTGTCAGTGGATTTAGGCCTGGTTTCTATTATGCTCAGTCCTGGAGTACCTTTTTACCTCCATGTTTCTCCACAATGCAATGTAAAGCAAATTAAATAGAGCCAGAGACCATGAAAGACACCTCATGAAGACAACCCTTTTTGAAATTAACCGTGCTCAGTGATCGGCTGATTCCAGTGGATTAGGCTTCGGAAACCCTCAGATATCAGCTGCTACTGGCTAAAGAAGTTGTAGCCATCCATGCATTTCCTTCACAGTGGCTATCAATGTATTACAGCACTTTGGCAGGACATGCGCTCCAGAGCTCCTTCTGCTCTTGCTCAAAGAGGGGTGGTCTTGAGTTGGGGACATCTACGATGTCAATATGCCTTAAAAGAGGACATGATAAGGGACTGTGTTTGTGAAAGAACCCATTTAAAGTGGTTACCAGTGTTCGGTGGATTATGATAGTTCTTAAGGAGCCAGAGATATCTCTGAAACTTAAAAAACACAAGGCGTTCCATAGTGTAAACCATTCACAGACAGGCAGCTATGCTGGATATAGAAATACACTCACCAAATAGAGTTGTGCAAAGACTGGCGTAACTCAGTAATTAGGCATGATGAGTGTATCACAGGAGACCGCTGCGCTCACCTCGCCCCTTGCTCCACACAGAAGCCAGAAGATCATTCCAAAGTAAAAGGAAGGCAAGGTCCAGAGTGGTATCTTCCAAACTCACATAAGATCGGCATGTATAACAAATTTTGGAGGAGGCATCTGATGAAGAAGGCAGACCATCTCCGAAACGCGTTATACATGGTGATTTTGTTTAATTTTTAATAAATGTGAGTTTGGAAAACAGCGCTCTGGACCTTGCTTTCTTTTTTTCCTTGGATTGAGAGATATCTCTGAGGCACTTCTTAGGCAGAACCCAGGATGCCGGACGTCTTGTTGAGATGGCAAATTTATCTAAGGCACACTTTAAATCACAGCTGACTTAAAGACAGAGCAAAAAAAAAAAATTCCATAGGGATTAAACAGAACTATGTACCTTGGCCTCGGCTAAACGACACAAAGGGATACGCGACTATTAGAGGATTCTGCTGTCATTCCTGTCCAGAGGAAATAATAGAAACGGAGAGATACAAATCCAACTTGCCCAATCCTTGTTCTCCAGGACAGCAGAAGCCTGGCAGCCACAATCATTGGGACCTTCAGGTAGAAATCTACTGGACAGCTTTGTTTTTCCCCAGGCAATCACTGAGCCGGCCACTGAATTGCTAAATACTGATGGGAATTGTAGTCCAACCATAGCACAGGGTAAACGGTACTTATCCACAACATTAAATATGCTGTCTTTTCGTTGCGTTGCCTTTCACGTTATCCACTACAACACATCTGTACTTAATACGTGATTTTGTTTGTGCTTTCTAGTAACCCAGATTAAAATTGTACATGTACAAAAACATTCTATGCTACTGATATGTCACATTTCTAAACCCTTCCTCTACATGGAAGGAAAGGAAAAAGAAACACATTCGTGATTCTTCTTCTTTACCACTAAACTACGTGTACGACTTAACAACATTAAACATGTAACCAAATTCCCTGTGTATTTTTAACCTGCATATTCACTGTAGTGTAAGTCAATGATACTGAAAAAGTAGTTGGCCCAGATTATAGAAAAGGAACCTAATAATAAATTCTAGTCTAGTAATTAGTGAAAACTGTTATCATTACTGTACCTGTCCTCAGGGGCGGACTGGCCATAGATCCTACAGGGAAATTTCCCGGGCCATCTGAGTCCTCCTTATGGCTGCCAGTTGGAAATCTAACCATCTGATGCTCTAAGTAGTAATTACTGCTAGAGGCATCAGGTACTCACAGGCTGCCGGTGGCCTCCTGAATTGAACTGTATAGCTGTCCTTAGGAGGGTGATACACTTGAAAACTGCAATGGGGCCACAGTATTTTGTGCTGTACTGTGATATTTGATTCTGCGGGGGTGGTATTTTGTGCAGCACTAGGGTATTGCTGGCTCCACCTACTTCTGTTTTCCCTGTCTATTTGTGTTGTCCCTGCTTACTTGTGTTGCCCTGTCTTCTGTCAATTTGAAACCGCCTACAACAAGAGGCCTCTTTTAGTTTTTCCAAGGCCACTTTAAGCTTCCAGTCCACCCCAGCCTGTCCACTTCATGTTCTCTAAGGTGGGATCCTGCCACCTTGAATGGTGTTTGAACTGTGGGTGGCATATTATACAGCAGGAGGAGCTGAGCAGATTGATAAATGGTCTAATGACAAAATACTCATTGTAAACTTGTAATTTATTCATTAATATCCCTGCCCTTAGTATGCTTAGGAGTCCAGTGGGCAGTCCTACTCAGCGATCGGCAGCTATTTCTGTATGCTTAGTCAGTAGGACTACCCACTAGACCCCTAATGTAGTACGGGTAGGGATGTTACACTAAATATTTTGCTCAGCCACTCCTGCTCTAGAATATTCTGCTCTCTGGTTAGACACATAAGTTATTATAGTCCAGAATATCTGCATCAATATTTATTTTGCAAGAAAAATAGTTGGAAAGGTGGACTTTTTTATACACTGTGGTCCAGATTTAATAATGTGTCTTCATATAGAATCAGTCTAAAATGTGGCACAATGGGCCATAAAACCGTTACATGCTAGATTAGAGGCATACTGAGTGCTTGCTTATTAAATCTTTCTATATTCTAGGAAAATACTGTATATAATCTGTAGAGTTGGTATATATATATATATATATATATATATATATATATATACATATATATACACACACCACGCAGTGATTTCACGTTTCAGGCTTTTGGATGTAAAAATATACTATGTAAAAAACATTTGGGATCTGCATTCACTGAGTAACATTGTAGAAACAAATAGCGGCAATGTTGGCAGAACGGCCAGGTTTATAGCGCATGCAGCGTTATATAATTAATGCGTTAAATCTTGCTATTATAAAGTATTAGCTCAAACCAAATATTCTGTGTTTCAAAATTAACCCTGGTCTGCCCCCATGTATTCTTAATAATAACCCATTCACATTGTATGTAATATAACACAATAAGCATATTTAATTTAAAAAAAAAAATATCATCATGGCTGGTAACTTTTAGACAACTACAATTAGGGTTGCTTGTTTGGGTCGGCACTGCATAGGACCGCCAACTGGATTAGCTGTGTTATCAGGTGTCCAATATGATGATCCACGTCCAGAACTTTGGAAGCTGCACTGCAGATCTACACTACAATATGATGATGGAGTAGGACCAAAGATGAATAAATTCTGGGCCCCACAAGCATTAATTCAACCTCTGTCTAAAAACATGATTGGACATTGTCTCAACTTTGGTTAGAAGTGACTACTAAGGCTTGTTCCTACATGCACAACTGAAGTTGAGTGAGTTTTCTTATACACCAACCTCTCGTCTTCTTCATATTTGGTAGACATACCTTTCAGAGGATACTTTTTCCAGGTATATTCACAGTATGGATGACTATACCGGGTCCTAGGCGGCGAAATCAATCCACAAGGGGGCCTTCTAAAGATTAGTAAGTGTGCTCTTAAGTTGAACCACTCCTTCAATGTGAAAGTAGCATGTGATATCATGACTACAGTCAGGCAGACATTCAACACTAAACAGCGATGACACGTGTAGGTAGGATTGATGGATACAATGTGGATGGTGTCCCAAGGTGACCGTTGAGCAGTAGCTATGAACAGACTACCCTATGCTACAATTCATTACGTAAAGGAAATAATTTGATAAACATTTTGGCATTTTTACACTGAATATATTAGCTTAAGCTTTACAAGATAAACACAATTAAAAGCTTGTAGCCAATGTTTTTTGGTTGAACCATACAAGCCCATGCTCTGAACTTCGAAAATAAAAATGCATTATGGCATCACATTGTTCACTTGATCTGTGGACATGTAGCCACATGGTTGTAGGAATTCCTTGCCTGGTGGAGCAGTAGTGTTTAGCACAAGATTTTGTGGTGAGTTTATTATGTGAACAGAGGTATAGTCAGCCACAGGTGTCTCATAACTTGAAGCTTTTTCTGTGGCACGAGAGCTCATGGTGGCAGCTGTAAGGCTTTCTGGGGTGAAGTAGCTATCCATATTAGGATTCTGCTGAACACTTTGTGCGGCCTCTACTGGGAAATTCACAGCACAGAATGCCGTCACTGCGGTATCACATACATAAGAACTGTCCAAGTTGAGATTTGTTGGACGTTGAATGGTCGGTTCATTGCATTCTTCGTTTTCCATCTTCATTCTTTGCCCTGGCGAAAGAAGAAGTCTTCCAGCTGGTGTGATATCGCTTACAAGGGCGTAAAAATCCATGCTTGGCTTCGAACTGACGCTGCTCAGTTGGCTTGTGGCAGTGCCACTCGTCTCGTTACCAAGTAATGGGCAACTCTTACCATCTTCTGGTTTTGTGCTGATCTTTTCTTTATTTGGCATTTGGGAATTTGTAGGCACGTTTACACTATTTGATTTTTCACTAAGGCACAGGAGATCTGCTTGGTTATTTTTTGTATTCTGAGACTGTCCAGCATCCGAAGTTTCATCGCTCATATCACTGTTGCCGAAATCTGTTTCAGGAATATCTGGTTCACAACAGCTGGCCCGGCCAGAGTCATCATCCTTAACGCCCAGGCAACTGTGGCTCTTAGAGTATTCTTCTGCCAATAGGCGGTCAGTATCAGCGCCCTCGTTCTTCTCTTCCTGGTCATCAAGGTCAAGCTCAATAAATTCAACCCAAGGATCATCGCAGCAGAGCTGTTGTTTGTAGCTGTCATGGCTGGCAAGTATTGAGCTGACTTCATCCAACTTTCCTTTCTGTTCAAAAGGCAGAAGCAAATTATGAATACTCATGAGACATGTCAACAGATGGAGAGATTTTGAAGATTGCAGCTAATACTTATTTCCAATTACTGCTAATTAAAACTATAATGACTGAAGGGTGCCGTTTACAATGCATTGCAGCTAGGCATATCCTAGGTATAATTTGGTGTGATGACAAATAACTCTTTAGTACATGTCTTTCTCTGCCTCTTACTGTTGTATTAAATATATTTATGTAAAATATATATTTAGGTGGAGAGCATAAGAAGCACAACCACTTTCTGCCCTCTAAAGGTGCCAATGCAAACTAGATCTTCAGATATTTTTTTCAACTTGTTTCAAAATAAGCTTGGGCATCTGGATATTTCCATGACACTAAGACATGGGACCCATTTCTAGAATCAGTTTTTTTTTAATAGCTGTGACTTTGATTATGGCTGTAGCTAGTACCATATTTATGAAGGATATGGCTGCTGTTTCTGACATGTACTAGACAACAGTGATCAGTTTGGGGTGTTGTCCAGCTTGTACACCAAATTTATAAAGCACATGTGACATTTAAGCCACATATTTGGTATCACCAGGGGATGCTACAGATGGCCACACACTTTCCACGCAGTGGGGGAGATGTAGGATTGTATGTAGGCCACACAAATAAATGGCCACCAACACATGCGTAGATGATCCTGGTCCACCAGAGTGAGAGCTGTTTTTTTTTGTCCCAAAATTTTATGATTTCCATATTTACCCTAGTATGACATATGGACAGGGGTTGTTGTAATGATGCAGCTCCTTTAATCACAAGCTTTGTTGAATAATTAAATACAATGGCGGTCTGACACCCGGGACCTCCGCCTTTCAGCTGTTTGAGGACGCACTGGTGCTCGCAGTAGTGCCACGGCCTTCTCCAGCTTTGCCTAGGCCAAGTGATATCACGTTCATCGGTCACATGACCTAGGCGCAGCTCAGCCCTATTGAGGTGAATAGGGCTGAGCTGCGAAACCAAGCACAGCCGCTATACAATGTACGGCACTGTGCTTGGTGAGCAGAGAGAAGGCCATGACGCTACTGTGAGCACCAATGCCTTCTCAAACAGCTGATCTGTGGGGGTCGGACTGCCACCCATCAGATACTGATTACTTATCCAAGGTACATTTTTATATGAAAAATGCATCAGATGTGAATTTTATTCGAAATGTGTGCAATTAATATCACATTCTGATTATAGAGAGATGAGTGGTGCAGAAGCAGACCACCTTAGCGTGCCGCCAAACCTCACGCCTTTATATAGTAAAAGAAATTCATTGTGACTAATATTCTCATCATTTATATTAGGGTGAAAATATCATGAAATATAGGAGTTGACAACGACCATTCATTTCTCTTAAGAAATGAATATTTGGTAATGGCTAATTAAAAATCTAATAAAAAATAAAAACTAATACTCTTACCAATATTAGTAACAAGTGAATAGTACCAGTCAGACTTACCTGTAGTAGAGCAGGGTCAATCCCCTTAATCTTTGGGACAGGAACTGGAGGAAGAATCAGCATCTTCAGCCTTCATCGTACAGAAAAAAAAATCGTTTACATACAGTACTTATTACACAAGGAATCATCTCTATAAATTGTATTGTATGGTCATTTCACTGTACATCAACTAAACATATTGTATGACAGACCAGACATCTACTGTGAAATTCCATTAATTCAACAGCCAGTTATCTAGAAATTCTGACAATTCAGCACAAAACTACACAAGCATCTTGCCTTTCACAAGGCCAGAAAAAAATGTAAAGGACTTTTTGTATTAGCAAAATGTTGCAGATTTTATACACTACTACGACTTTCCAATAATCCTAAATATTTGATAATCCAGCGCGCATGAGGTCTCATTAAAGGGGTTGTCCACCAAAAAATAAAATTCTAAAATAAATTCTAGATTTTTCAAATCCACACCTGGATCTGAATACTCTTGTAGTTGCATGTAATTAAAAATTTAGTATAGCCACTGAGTTATTCAATAAAACCTAGTTGCATAGCGCCAACTGCTGTTTGTTCTTTTCCTTATGTTTCAGTCTACCTCTGTAACAAGGCTGAGGTGGTCGCACATGCTCAGTTCCATCCTTCAACTGCCACCAGCCATATCTACTGTTATAAGCTGTAACAGTTACAGGAAAATTTGGAGTAAAAAGAACACAACCCCTGACCAGTGATAGGGAGAGAGCTGCAACAGAAGGGGCGGATCGTAAGCGTAACCATTCATTTTAATGGGTCCGCAAAAAAAAAACAAAAAAAAGTTACTCCATGTGCATTCCTTTTCCGTATGTCCATTTGACAAAAAAATAGAACATGTCCTATTATTGTCCGCATAACGGATAAGGATAGGACTGTTCTATTAGGAGCTAGCTGTTCTTTTCCGCAAAATATGGAATGCACACGGACGTCATCTGTATTTTTTGTGGATCCGTGTTTTGCAGACCGCAAAATACATACAGTCGTGTGCATGAGCCCATAATTAGAGACAATTGGAGGAGGAGAACAGAACTTGGCAGCTATTAATGGCCACCACAGAGACAAGCTTCTGGGGAGGTTTCTGTGCTGCAATATGGTATTGCTGACCTTGCCAACTTGTATTGGCCCCATCTACTTCTGTTGCTTTCTGTCAATTTGGACCCACCTACAACAATGGGACCACTTTTTTGTTTTTCCATGGCCACTTTACGTTCCCAATCCGCCCCTGTATGTGTCAGTGAGTAAATCTACGTGTAAAACTCACCTTTTCTTTTTGCAGAACAATATGAAAGCCAGAACCAGCAGTAAGGCAAATATTCCAATGATAAGAAAAAGGGGCCATGGAAACTCTGGATCTGTAAGAGAAACACAACCAGTCCATTTGTTGTACACTGTATATCAGTTGCTTTGTGATATAGGACTCTCTCACCTCTGTGTACTTCCCTGATACCATAATACACTAATATAAGTACTTCTATATGAATGAACCAGAATGCTGGTAAGTGGTAAAATGTAGAATAATGCAAGTTTTTGGAAATGTTTTTGGTGGAACACTGGCACACCACCACCAACAAAAGTGAACCAATCTATGGATGGCTCTTAGGGCAAAAAGAAGCACATATAATTGAAAATGTAATTACTGTATTTTTCGCCCATAAGACGCAAAAATGGGGGAAAGATGCCCCTATGTCTTATGGGGTGAATGCTAATGAGCACTTCCACTATCGAAGCGTTCATTAGCACCGGAGGACCGGTAGATTGTGAAGGCTCTGTACTCACCCCTTTTTGGCCCTCCATTCGGCTGTGCATGGCTGCGCACAGTGTGAGGGCGCTCCGTGACCTCACGCAGTGCGCGCCGGGTCACAGCACAGCCGCTGCGGGCGGAGCATCGTCGTCCAGGAGCAGGAGAGGTAAGTGTTTTTTTTATTTTAACTGAGGCATGCTGGGCTCATAATGGGGGCCAATAAGAGGCATATGGGGGCTGAATAAGAGGCATGGGGACTCATATGGGGGCTGAAGTGAGGCATAGGGCTGATATGGGGGCTAATTACAGGCATGGGGGCTCATATGGGGTCTAATTACAGGCATGGGGGGCTGATATGGGGTCTAATTACAGGCATGGGGGGCTGATATGGGGGCTAATTACAGGCATGGGGGCTCATATGGGGGCTAATTACAGGCATGAGGGCTGATATGGGGTCTAATTACAGGCATGGGGGGCTGATATGGGGGCTAATTACAGGCATGGGGGAATAATTACAGGCATGGGGGCTGATGAGAGGCATGGGACTCTTATCTGAGGTCTGATTAGGGGGCATTCACATTGGGGTCTGAGCTGAGGTCTGATTGGGAGTCTGATCTGAGGTCTTATTGGGGTCTTATTAACATTGAGGGTCTGATTGGGGGTGTGAGCTGAGGTCTGATTAACATTGGGGGTCGTACTGCTAGTCTGACCTGAGATCTAATGAAAAATATTTATTGCGAAAAATACAGTACACAATTGCATTATTATAACTTTTAATATTTTTTTAATAAAATATTTACTGCTTCCATGACCTAAGAGCGCTGTAGAATATCTGAGCACATGTAAGGGTTAGTATTATTTGGTGTGGTCATGTGTTTTTTGCAATTTTCATAAATGAAGCATGTTATTGGCTGATACAAACTGCCCTTTAAAAAGTCAACTGAGACTGTCCGTACACAATGTGGCCTGGAACGATGATCCATGTGCAGATCACTGCTAACTGTATGTCTGCACCTGTACCTGCTGGTCAGCACCTACTATTGTTTCAAATAACATGTAGAGATGTGGTTCTGCAATCTGCATGTGGATCCCGCTGCTCGGAGCACTAGATCAAGCATGTGCCCTGCCGTGCCTTCCATCTCTATTGGACCTGCTGTAAACAGCTGAGCACTCGGCTATCTCCAACAGTCTAATACAGAGGTGCACAACGTTTTCTGATTGGGGGCCACATTGCCAGACTGAACCACTGACGAGGGCCGAAAATAAAATTTAAAGGGGTATGAACAACTAAAATACTGTATTTATGGCATACTGAATACACAGTATATATCATTCATGTCTAGTTACAGTCCAAAGACCCCCATATAATGGGAGAAATACATAAAAAATATATGTGAGCAGCCAGAAGACAGACATGCATGTCTGTCACCAGATGGTTGGGGGCCGCACAGAATGGTAACAAGGGCCGCATGTGGCCCCCGGGCCGCAGGTTGTGCACCCCTGGTCTAATAGGATCCACCCATGCTCATGATTGGTGGAAATCCCAGAGGTAGGACTCCCACCTATCTAATAGTTATCCCCTATCCTGTGGAGGAATACCTCTTTAAGTGTCAAGATAAGAGTTGCTACAATCATACCTATAGTTGCTATAGCCGGAATCAATAATTCATCGCTGAATTCTCCAAAGTTTTCATTCCCTTTTTGCCGACATCGAATCCTGATCAAATACTCCTTTCCTATTTTCAGGCTGTAGATGGGTGAATATGTGGTAGTCACAACATCATACTAAAACACACAAAGTAATAAACATCATAGAGTCAAACTGATCTTACTTGCACATATCATAATAATAGAAAGATAAATGAACATTCATCAAGAATACAGCATCTTTGTGTTTCACCAACTATCGCCTGTATCCCCCCACCCATCTTGAAAAAATCTTTTGATAGAACCACCTAGTTAGGCTTCCTTCACACGACAGTATATTTTGCGGGCTCCGATCCGCATATTTTGCAGATAGGATACGGGCCCATTCATTTTAACTTGGTCAGCAAAAAATACTGACAGCACACTGGGTGCTGTCCGCATCCGTATGTCCGTTCCGTAGTCCGCAAAAAAAAAAAAAAAAATAGAACATGTCCTATTCTTGTCCGTTTTGCGGACAAGGATAGGCATTGTTACAATGGATCCGCAAAAAAAATGGATGCCATACGGATGTCATCCTTTTTTTTTTTTGCGGATCCACAATTTGCAGACCGCAAAACACAACGTTCGTGTGAAAGAAGCCTTAGGAGGTCATTCCAGAACATCTGTGTCTGAAGATGGAAATTTTGTCTTTGTATACAGCACTACAAAGGTTTCATCTAAAATAAGCATTTCAGTCCTGGGCACCATCTGACAAAAGTGATAGTTGTGAGAGTACAAAGAAGGAACGTGATCAACTTGTGGCAACATATAGCTAGATCCTACTCCTAGGAAAAGCTGTTTGAAGGTTCCCTTGACATTAAACAGATAAAAAATGTGACATCTTGCTAGTAACCCCATCAATCAGCTTTAACCTCTGGAGAAACCTGGTGGTAGTAAGTGTTACAGTTCACTGCAGCAACACCAAATCAATGGGTTATATGTGTAATGCAGGATAGGACAGGTCCTTCAGACCAAGAGTTACTATTGGTAACTGTTTTCCACAAGAAATGAAGATACAGATCTGAAGAACTCTGAATTCCCTAATGGGTTCTCTAAGTTGGACAACTTGACTTTGGGCTAGACCTAAAAGAGTTATCCTGGCAGCCCCCAGGTTTTCACCCTTTAACCCCTCTACAGGGATCTGGGCTTTGATGCAAGAAAGCCAGTACATCTTGGAATAGTCCCAGTGTGATTGGCAGCAGCTGACCCACGGAGATCAGCAACACTGGTGTTGAATACAGAGGTTAGGGCAAACAGGAAATAGGCTAAGGTCAGGGTGGGCCGAGTGAAGCCAGGAAATTGATCCAGGCAGCAAAGGGACAATACGGTTAACAGGTTATGGTCAGGACACATAGAGACGATAAATAGACAGAGGTCTGTAGATGGGCAGACAAACAGCACATCTTCACTGGTAACTAGCAAGTTAGGAAACCACTTTCTCAGAGGGAAAGGTGCTTTAAATACCCTAAGATGACCATTCATTGGCAGAAGGATGCTAGGGTATGTGATGGTCCTTGAAGAGCCAGGGAGGGTGCACATACATGCCCTTGAGACAGGCCAAGAGGCCTTCACAGAAAAGCACAAGTCGTGGGCTACAGAAGACACAAGGGATGCCGACAGCTGGTGGACAGCGGAGGGTAAGTGGGTCCAGATAGCTGGGACAGAAAATGAAGTAGGGTGAGTCACATTGTTCTT
Organism: Rhinella marina; assembly: GCA_900303285.1. Lineage (NCBI taxonomy): Eukaryota > Metazoa > Chordata > Amphibia > Anura > Bufonidae > Rhinella > Rhinella marina. Next base: position 118,879 of record ONZH01001613.1, read on the forward strand.
GTCTGTAGGAAGGGGACAGCAGTCAGCACAGGTTGCCATTACAACAACCAAGAAACCAGAAGGATTCAGAAAAGGATAGAACCAGAAGCAGAGTAACTCAATGTACAACTCAGATAAGGGTTTTATGTACTGTAAGGTCTATGAAGTAGCAGAAAGGTTTGAGACTGTTTTCGTATACATACAGTATCTCACAAAAGTAAGTACACTCCTCAAATTTTTGTAAATATTTTATTCTATCTTTTCATGGGACAACACTGAAGATATGACACTTTTATACAATGTAAAGTAGTCAGTGTACAGCTTGTAGAACAGTGTAAATTTGGTGTGCCCTCAAAATAACTCAACACACAGCCATGAACGTCTTCATGCAACCGCTGGCAACAAAAGTGATTACACCCCTATGTGAAAGTGGCCAAATTGTGCCCAATTGTCCATTTTCCCTTCCCAGTGTCATGTGACTCGTTAGTATTACAAGGTCTCAGGTGTGAATGGGGAGCAGGTGTGTTACATTTGGTGTTATCGCTCTCATACTCTCTCATACTGGTCACTGGAATTTCAACAAGACTCCTCATGGCAAAGAACTCTCTGAGGATCTGAAAAAAAGAATTGTTATTCTACATAAAGATGGCCGAGGCTATAAGGAGATTGCCAACACCCTGAAACTGAGCTGCAGCATGGTGGCCAAGACCATACAGCAGTTTAAAAAGACAGGTTCCACTCAGAACAGGCCTCACCATGGTCGACCAAAGAAGTTCATTGCACGTGCTCAGCATCATATCTAGAGGTTGTTTTTTCAAAATAGACGTATAAGTGCTGCCAGCATTGCTGCAGAGGTTAAAGCGGTGGGGGTCAGCCTGTCAGTGCTCAGGCCATACGCCCCACACTGCTACAAATTGATCTGCATTGCTGTCATCCCCGAAGGAAGCCTCTTCTAAAGATGATGCACAAGAAAGCCAGGAAACAGTTTGTTGAAGACAAGCAGACTAAGGTCATGGATTACTGGAATCATGTTCTGTGGTCTGATGAGACCAAGATAAACTTATTTGGTTCGGATGGTGTCAAGCATGTGTGGTGGCAACCAGGTGAGGAGTACAAAGACAAGTGTGCATTGCCTACAGTCAAGCATGGTGGTGGGAGTGTCATGGTTTGGGGTTGAATTAGTGCTGCTGGCTGTGGAGAGCTAAAGTTCATTGAAGGAACCATGAATGCCAACATGTGGCATACTGAAGCAGAGTATGATCCCCTCACTGTGGAAACTGGGCCGCAGGGCCGTATTTCAACATGATAATGACCTCAAACACACCTCCAAGACGGACACTGCCTTGCTAAAGATACTGAGGGTAAAGGTTCTGGACTGGCCAAGCATGCCTCCAGACCTAAACCATATTGAGCATCTGTGGGGCATCCTCAAATGGAAGGTGGAGGAGAGTTAAGGCAGTGCTGGAAAATAATGGTGGCCATACAAAATATTGACACTTTGGGCAAAATTTGGCAATTTTTACGTTGGCCGGCGTAATGATGTCATTTTGGGCCTAGTGAGATTTTTCGCCAGATCTTCAAGCAAGATGACACTGACCAGCCTGTTGCAAGCAAATGGATCAGGTAAGTATGATTTCTTTTTACACTATTTCAGGTTAAGTCGGTTCGCAACCACGAAGCATGTTTTAAATTTTATACTGTGTTCTGTATATCAGATGGCGCAGCATCAGAGTGGTACAATTACCTGTCATTGCACCCACTACTTACAAAGAAATGCACTTCGCGACAAAGTAATTCGTCACAAAGCTAATTTTTTTTTGTAAAATCTGGTGAAGCAGCCAAATCAAATTTTCCAATACTTTGCTCATCTCTAGTTTTGGCATGAGATGCGCCAAAATTATTAAGAGGAGCATATTTTGGCAGGTCTGTGTGCAAGACTGTGAAGTCTATTCCAGCTCGCAGCTGGTATAGATTTCAGATGTTACTTTCGCCAGAATACTGGTGCAAATAGTATTACATGTGTCTGGTTACGTACACCCCCCCCCACTTTTTACAAAAGTAGTAAACGCAGCATAAATACTCACTGAAGTCAGCTGTCGCCATGTCTTACTTACAGTCATGTGCATGTTACTCATAGGTGTTCACACTACTGAAAACAACAGTCATGAACCAGTTCTTACCGGCTTCCACTCCGTTTCATTGACCACTTTTAGTTGTATTTCATATTCCAACGTTATCCATCCGCTTTTCACATCAGCTGACACTGGAGGATCCCACCTTAATTCAATGTCCATGCGTAAACGGGTGGCACTGACATTAAGAACCGTCCAGTTCAGAGCAATGGGTGGATCTGGTCTCACTGACAAAACACAATGAAAGCCTGCATAAGTATACAGCATAACAGGCCCCTGAAACTGCAGTCGCTTCTTATGCTTGTAGCTCTCAGCTATACTCATCATTATTCCCCCCCCCAAAAAAAAAAAATAAAAAAAATTGTAAAAACAACTATGACCTGTCTGGATTTGTATAATATAAAGGTAATAAATAGTAAGGAAATTTCAGATATTTTTTAGTACATGGGAGTTGTAAAGCAATATTTAAAGCAAATAATTTATATAAATAAATAATCTTGTGTCTTTTTAGTAATACATAGGGTATTTATACATTTATGTGTAAAAAGCATACAAAAAAACCCCTCAGCCACAGGACACTGCAGGTGCACGGACACCTAGCGTCGGGAAATATGTAATGGAGAATATGAAGTCCGGTGTGCAGTGTCTCTGTTGAAACATGATCATTAAATAAAGACCGTTAAAAAAATATGTCACATTCCATGAGTACAGTAGTACAGGATCGGTCTACGCGTTTCGAACTAGGTAGTTCTTAATCATGATCTAACAGAATACATGGTAACACACTATTTAAAATATGCAACAAGTCACATGATCAGAATTGCATAAGTGTTGCTGATGAGTTAAGAAGATTAACGCCAAGAGTCCTGAAGGGAAAGACACATATAATTAAAGGGGTTATCCAACTCCTATAATGACCCTCATAATGCCCGGGTCCCTCAGATAGGCTATACTTACCCCTCTCCCTGGCACCTGCGTTGCTTCTGATTCCTGCATGGCTGCCGCTGCCTCTCCCCGTTGTGCTGATCAAAATATACAGCAACGGGGGGAGCAGGCAATGGCAGACCGTTACGTAGAAGAGCCTCCCACAGATCATGTAGAAGAATAAGTATATAATGGCTACCACTATGTGGTTACTCATGGTTTTGTAGTTTAAGCCGAAAGGTGAAGAAAGTCGCTCATCATATATCGTACCAAGTTTTCTTCCAAGGATTAACTCCGTCAAATAGCACTTAGGTATCGTGTCTCCATTGAAGAAAAATTGGTTATGAATATAGCCGCTGATAGGCAGCACAAAGTGAGACCCTCACCCTGATATACTAACAGTCCCTGCCTAAAAGCGGAGTAATCGCCCTAAAAGGGCGGCCCCACTTATCCCTTACCCTAGAATAGGTGTCCTTTTCTAGTAAAAGTGTCTCAAGTTGTGTCCCTGGTACAATGTTATCTTCTTTTTTATTTCAATGTATTGAAAGGGTCTGGAAACCCCATGGGCTTGGGGGGATTTTGGCAAGAAATTGTGCATTTTTCTATTACACACTAGGGTTCCTGAAGGCTTGAGCTCATCTGTTGCTAGTAACAACTGCAGCCATTTAATGCCATTTTCCTTTTCTACAGCATTATTTTGACTCATCAGCAACACTTGTGCAATTCTAATCATGTGACTTGCTGCATATTTTAAATAGTGTGTTACCATTTATTTTTCTGTCAGCTATATTTTTTTTCATACACGGGAAAATTGAAAAAGAAAAAAAGTGTCTGTTTTCAATTTTTTAATTTACTTTTTTTTTCAAGTACTTTTTAAGATTGTGTCCCCATTCCATTATGGCAGGGGTGTAAAACTTTTTCTGACTCGAGGGCCACATTATCATATTGAACCACTCCCAAGGGCTGCAATCAAACTTGAGGGGTTTTCCAAGACTGTTATACTGATGACCCATCCTCTGGATAGGTCATCAGTATCTGATCGGTGGGGGTCCGACACTTTGGACCCCTGCCGATCAGCTGTTTGAGAAGACACTGGCGCTCACAGAGGTGCCACGGCCTTCTCTCAGCTCACCAAGCGCAGCGCCATAAATTGTACAGCGGCTGTGCTTGGTATCGCAGCTCAGTCATATACACTTCAATGGGCCGATGAATGTGACATCACTGCCTAGGCACATCTGGGAGAAGGCCGCGGTGCTACTGCGAGTACTTGTGCCCTCTCAAGTCCCGGATATCAGGCCCCCACGATCAGATACTGATGAGCAGAGGAAAGGTCATCAGTATGAAAGTCTTAGAAAACCCCGTAAAGAGGTATCATCATCAAAGACATTTATAGCATATCAAAAGTATATGCCATAAACATCTGGGAGGAGCAGGTTCCACTTTCATTACTCGCATCTATCGGGAGAATAGGGCCCCCTTCTTCCCGATTCAGCACCGCGAGAGGAGGAGATCATGCATGTATGTGGCTTTCTGCAATGATGGCCTAGCATTTCACAATTCCATAAACTACAATGAAGAACGAAGTATGCCTAGATGGCCACTTCTCTAACTCATATTTAGTGTGCCAAACAGAGCTCCATGTACCTCAATGTAACCTGATATATGGGACACCACTGATGGCGATCCCTGCTCTTTCTGACAGGGAAACTACATTTAAGCAGCCACCTACAGACAAGCATTTTTTTGCCTGGATGGTTGGGGGCCACAAAATGGCATTATGGGCCACATGTGGCCCCCAGGTTGCAAGATGTGCACCCTTTTGTTATGGTCATTTTCATGTAGGGGATATATAATTTATGGTCATCAAAGGCAGGGCTAGATGCTGTGCTCTGGGCTAGTTGTGGTGTTTTTTTATTGTCATTTTTTAAAATCTTTTATTATAGTTATTTATAATTCATGCTTTTTTACATACTCATCACATTTTTCACATTTATCTTTCCTCAATGGGGTTACTTAATGTAATAAATTAAAGAAAAAAGTCTAGACAACTCCTTTAACCCCTTCTGCCCCAGCGCCGTACATGCACGTGCGGCAGGCGTCATGGCCGGCAAGTCTCTGCTGTTTCAAACAGCAGAGACTTGCCCCTACTTACCGATATAGACGATCGGTAACTAAAGGAATTAGATGCGTGATCTCACGTGATCACGGCATCTAATAGCGCTAAGCTCGGAACCGAGCGCCCCCAATCAGGGCACCTGCAGTGGGTTTGAATGCTGTAAACCTTGCTGTAGCGGAATTGCGTTTTTTTTTGCAATTTCACCCGATTTGGAATTTTTTTCCCGCTTCCCACTACATCATATGCAATATTAAATGGTGGCGTTGGAAAGTACAAGTTATCCCGCAAAAAACAAGCCGTCATAGAGCTATGTGAACAGAAAAATAAAAAAGTTATGGCTGTATCAAGGCAAGGAGCGCAAAACGAAAACGCAAAACCGGAAACCCTCCTGGGGCTGAAAGGGTTAAAGAACTCCCATTATATCGACATGGTCAGGACTGGTTTAAGACTCTGCATTTACACAAAAATGGTTCCACTTAGGCCTCTTTCACACGAGCGTCATGGATTAGGTCCGGATGCGTTCAGGGTGCGTTCAGGAAAACTCGCACCATTTTGCAAGCAAGTTCAGTCAGTTTTGTCTGCGATTGCGTTCAGTTGTTTCCACGCGGGTGCAATGCGTTTTGATGCGTTTTTCATGCGCTTGATAAAAAACTGAAGGTTTACAAACAACATCTCTTAGCAACCATCAGTGAAAAACGCATTGCACCCGCACTTGCTTCAGGATACAATGCGTTTTTCACTGAAGACCCATTCACTTCTATGGAGCCAGGGCTGCGTGATAAACGCAGAATATAGAACATGCTGCGTTTTTCACGCAACGCAGAACTGATGCGTGAAAAAAACGCTCATGTACACAGACCCATAGAAATGAATGGGTCAGGATTCACTGCGGGTGCTATGCATTCACGTCACGCATTGCACCCTTGCGGAAAACTCGCTCGTGTGAAAGGGGCCTAACTGACAGATCTTGATAATATTGAGAAGTTGAAACAAAACGTTTATGAGAAAGTAGCATTATTTATACATTAATACTTACCAATATCATCAACTGTGAAGGGATATTCGTCAAAGGTGATATGTTCACTAACAAGACGGACTAGGTATCCCACCCAAATAGAGGTGTGCTCTTTACTGAAGTAGCAGCTATTTTTTCCTGCAGACACATTGTCTGGACAGTCGGTCCAATTTATGCCACTAAACAAAAGAAAAAAAATAATATCATGTGCATTGCCAATGTAACATTTAGTAAAATACAAGTCACTTCTTTATCCACCTATGGTAAATTAAACACGTGGGAGGTACGCAGGTAATACTGAAGCTAAACTGTAGCTGTATTCTGCCTGAGACTTGGGTTAACAGGCACTATGGAGCTCATACATCTAAGGGTGCCTTCACACGTCCGCATGTATTTTGCCGATCCGTGTTTTGAGTCAGTGTGACGTCCATGTTGCATTCGTGTTTTTTTTTTGCGGACCCATTGTAACAGTGCTTTTTCTTGTCCGCACAATGGACAAGAATAGGACATGTTCTATCTTTTTTGCGGGACTGTGGAAAGGACATACGGATGCAGACAGCACATGGTGTACTGTCCGCGTTATTTGCGGCCCCGCTGAAATGAAGGGGTCTTCATTCAATCTGAAAAAAAATGGGGGTCGGATATAGACAAAACATACGGTTGTGTGAATGAGGCCTTAAAGGTACAAATATGTCAGAAAATATAGTGGTTGTACTTTATTAACTACTGTGCATGTCCATCACAGATAAAAACCTTATTCCTAGCAAGTAAAAAGAGAAGATTTCAATGACAGATTTACCCTCTTTAACTAGACATGTTTTGCTGCTTATTATGTATTTTTTTAAATATACTTGTTTATCTGTGTTTTTATATTTTCCCTTTGACATTATTTTCGATGGAATATACCTTTATCTTCCAGAATTATCATACATATAATTGATAAAAAGAATAAAAAATAAAATCCACGGCCTACAAGAGCTATAGACAGAATGTTGGTTTCCATAACAGCGGTCTGTAGTCTTTTCTTCTCTCTGCTTGATTCCAGTGACATAACCACATTGAAGCGACCCTCAGATTCAAGAAAATAAAATCACATTAACTGGGGAATGACCAGAACACTATTGATAGGATATGCCCCCATTGTCTGATGGGTGCGTGTCCTGCACCTATATCAAGAACGGAGCCTTGAAAGTGGTGGAGGGTGCACTGCTCATGCGCAGCCGCCCTCCATTCATTTTCTATGGGGCTGCCAAAAATAGCTGACTGCTGGCTCGGCTATTTCCATCGCACCCATAGAAGTGAATGGGAGTGGTGAGCGGTGGCCGGTCATGTGCGGTGCGCTCCCATTCACTTCTATGGGGAGTGCGCTTGGTTGTGGCTGTTCCCGATATAGGTGCGGGTCCCAGCCGATAAGACAATGGAGGCATATCCTAGCAATATGCCCCCATTGTCTGAGATGAGACAACCCCTTTCAGGTCCCTTTGACACGGGACAATGTATAAGCAGTTTGTCGGGGAAAAAAAAAGGGGGGAGTGGAGGGGCACATTTATCTTCATTTTGCCTTTCAGGCACAAACGAAGACGGAAATCTACAGCAGCTCTGAGCTGCCATAGATTTTATTCTTGCACACAGCCTGCTGGACGATGCACCTAATGTATGATGACCCCAGCGTCTTGTCATAAATTGGCGCGCAGTAGATTGTAAAGACCGGATACATTTTGCCCCCTTCTGCTTGTCTAGCTCTGTTCTTGGATTGGCCAGCACTGGTCACATGAGCAGTGCTGTTCAATCCAAGGGCTACCAAATTCACAGCTTGCACTGTTCAGTCTGAGAAGCGGTGTGGCCATCTTAGATGGCAGAAGAGGAGCCCGAGAAATGACAGATTCTGCAGCTAAAACAGATGAAAAAAAAAAGTCACCAGGTAAGTGTTAATATGATTTTTTTTTCTTGAACTAGAGGGTTGCTTTAAGAAATTACTATGTATACAATTCCCCCATATATTAATGGTGCATGTTCATTGAGGGGGAACTTACACTTAATGGGAATCTATCAGCATGACCAACCCCAGAGGCGTAGCTATAGGGGGTGCAGAGGTAGCAGTCGCTACTGGGCCCAGGAGCCTGAGGGGGCCCATAGACCCTTGTGTCTCATAAGAAGACACACAGAGCACTAGGCATTCTGTCTGGCAGGGTTGATCATGCTTATTAAAAAGATACCTTTGTTCTGTCTGTAGGTAGAACCATTGCTGAGATATCAACATTTTTAGCTATATACAAATGAGCTGGTTTAAGTACAAGAGACTGGTCAGAGCCCTTGGAGCACCACTTTTGTAACCCCCATCTGTTATGGGCACTCCCCTTTCTCCCTTTTCTTGCTTGTCTAGCCCTGTCATTCAAGTGCCCAGCTCAGAGGGCTGTTAAAAGAATGGTGCTCCAAGGGCTCCAGCCAGCCCTTTGGTGCTTGAACCAGTTTATTTCCATATTACTAAAAATGTAGATATCTCAGCAACGGTTCTACCTACAGACATAACAAAAGTATTCTTTTAATCAGCATGATTAACCCTACCAGGCAGCATGCATGTTTTAAAGGGATTGATCATGCTGACAGATGCTCTTTAAAAATGCACAATATTTAAAAACCTAAAAACTACTAAAAACAACAAAACGTTTAAAAGGAAGCATACGGTTTAATATACTGCAGTCTTAGTGAGCCAGATAAGTTCTGGAAAGTTCCGTAAGTCCAATGACATGTGAATGTTTCCTGCTGTGGCGAGCGGCAGTGTGTGATCCTGGGCCATCCGGCAGGATCTATAAAATAAGAAACCAAAGTATATAAAAATCTAGAAAACTAGAATAAAAAATATATAATTCGATTTCAGTACAACTGTGTGGTGGTCATGGCAAGTGGTGTTGCAATCCCAACAAATAGAAATTACAAAGAAACCACAGTTGATCCACAGCAAGGCCAAATCAATGTCATGTATCAACAGAGTAAAAGATTCTTCGACGTACTGGTAATCAGATTACTGGGTCAACATTCTACCATTAAAGGGGTTGTGTCCATTTCAAAAGTTATCCCCATATCCACAGGATAGGGGATAACCATCTCAATGGTGGGGGTCCAAGTGCTGGGACCTCCAATGATCATGAAAATAGGGTCCCGGCCCATTCCCCAGAATGAATTGAATAGCAGGTCACACTTGACTGCTGCCTCTCCATTGATCTGAATGTGAAATGCCAGACACAAATGAGACATGCTATCGCTGGCAGTGCTATCAAAAATGAAATAGAAGAGGTCATGTGCGACCTGCTGGTCCACTCATTTCAGAGAATGAGACTCCATTCTTGTCCAACCACTGGGAGCCCACTGATGAGATGGTTATGCCCTATCTTGTGGCTAGGGAATACATTTTGAACTTGGCAGAACCTCTTAGGGTATTCTGGTCATTGTGCCCACAGTGGCCTTTGAAATCACTGGCATGACAGCTGGTATATGATCAACTGTTGGGCGACACGTTTCATCTACACAAGGTCTACATAAAAATATATTTTCTTACTCTAGGCACAATAGTTAGGCACAGTTTTGTTTTTTTGTTTTTTTATAGAAAATGGATATCCTGAATGTTGTCATGATATTTGAAGGCTTTAGAACAGATTCAACAAAGTTAATAGTGCCATTGTACTTGTCTTTGGACTGATGGGTTTTGCTTCAATTGTATTCTGGCATTGCTTACTTATTGTCCTTGTGGCCAATCAATCATATGTCAGATTGTACAGATGATTGACAGGCCATCAAAAGTTGGATGATTCTCCATTAGGCCCAAGCTCTGACACAATAATGGGCTCCAAAGTCCAGAAGAAAACAACTCCATGTTGAGATACTATAACTTTGGAGCTAATCATATTGGTTGATTCACAAGTACTTAAACCTATTAGATCGTACTGACTGGTATCCTGCCTGTACAATAATAGCCATAATAAACTCAATTGCCACATGTTTGGTTTGGGCCGAGAGTAGTCCCTCAGAATCATTTCCTCTGGTGGATCAAAGGAAACTCAACCTGACACAATGGGCCCTTATCAGGGATATAGATGTGAAAACAATTGGTTGATAAAACAAAAATGTGCGTGTAATCAGCCATATACACAGTTTGAGCCAAGGGCTGCCTCTCTGCAACAGAAAAAAGCTGCGCAATGTTTGGTACTTTTAATACTGTTAGAGAAATATTACGTGTTTTTTTCCCGTCCCTCTGTAATGGCCCCCTGTTGCTGACAGCAGATGAGCTTCTGGGGATGGAGGTGGTGTGCACTGAAAAGAAAAACAGAACATAACATTAAGTCTATTGAGTTAGTTTTATTTTCAGGTCTATTTCAGGCTACAATCCATATTTCCTCCTTTTGCAGGTAGCTGCATGCATAGCTCTGACTGTTGTAGAACGCCCCATCCCCCCAACATAATCACAATGAACAGGTAACTGCCTAGCACAAAATCAACATGCTCTTCTACATAAAAAAGTTAAAAAATAAAGGCCTGTGCCACTCTACAAATATTAGGCTGGGGTTGACTTTCAAATATCATTTATGTGTATTGGAACCTCTTCAATTAGGAAGAAGGTGAGGGAACAATCTAAATTCATCTTCATGGGTGACATACCGGTAATGCTTTTTAATCCAAACAGATTTCCTCTACAGTTAAAGGCTCATGCACACGACCGTATGTATTTTGCAGTCCGCAAAACACGGATCAGCAAAAAATACAGATGATGTCCGTGTGCATTCCGTATTTTGTGGAATAGCTGGCCTCTAATAATAACAATAATAGGACATGTTCTATTTTTTTGTCCAAAGGACATACAGAAACGTAATGCACACATTTCCGTTTTTTGCGACCCCATTGAATTGAATAGTTCCGCATATGGGCCACAAAAAAAAAAAACGGAACGGACATGGAAAAAAATATGTTCCTGTGCATAAGCCCTAAGGTTGTATTAGTTTGGCCGATAGGCGGCAAGCTCATCGCTAATGAGCGTTCATAGGAAGTGGCAGTTTAATGGCATCTCAGATGTGCTGTCTTGCTGATGTCTCTCTCCCTTGGATTTCTAACAGCTATAAACTGGCACTTGTGGATATAGGTGTCCATTTTGTAATGCAGGCTTTGAGTTGGTCTGACCTAGATGATGGGTGTCTGATCTCTCATCCCTCCCCTGCAGCAGGGCCTGTAAAGCTGTGGCTTGCTGTTCCCTCTGCTGACTATATCACACTGTAGCTTTTACGTTATCCTGGTGCTCTTGTAAGTCTCCTTGGAGTAGTGGTCTCAGAGGAGTACTGGATTACTTATTAGCATAGTGCCCCCACACAGTAGTTATAGTAGTATAGTGCCCCCCACACAGTAGTTATAGTAGCATAGTGCCCCCACACAGTAGTTATAGTAGCATAGTGCCCCCCACATAGTAGTTATAGTAGCATAGTACCCCCCAAACACAGTAGTTATAGTAGCATAGTGCCCCCACACAGTAGTTATAGTAGCATAGTGCCCCCACACAGTAGTTATAGTAGCATAGTACCCCCCAAACACAGTAATTATAGTAGCATAGTGCCCCCCACACAGTAGTTATAGTAGCATAGTGCCCCCACATAGTAGTTATAGTAGCATAGTGCCCCCCACATAGTAGTTATAGTAGCATAGTACCCCCCAAACACAGTAGTTATAGTAGCATAGTACCCCCAAACACAGTAGTTATAGTAGCATAGTGCCCCCCACACAGTAGTTATAGTAGCATAGTGCCCCCACACAGTAGTTATAGTAGCATAGTGCCCCCCACACAGTAGTTATAGTAGCATAGTGTCCCACACAGTAGTTATAGTAGCATAGTGCCCCACACAGTAGTTATAGTAGCATAGTGCCCCCACACAGTAGTTATAGTAGCATAGTGCCCCACACAGTAGTTATAGTAGCATAGTGCCCCCACACAGTAGTTATAGTAGCATAGTGCCCATAGTGCTCCTCTCCTTCAGTTTTGTACAATAAAAAAAAACAAAAACTTATACTTACCTCCATCAGCCTGGCAGCGCTGCGATGCAGGCCTCCTCCAGCCTGTGTCCCGCGCTGCACGGCTCAGGCGGCGTGATGACGTTATCGCACCGCCTGAGCTGACCTCTGATAGGCTACAGGCACTAGGCCTGCAGCCTATCAGAGGAACAGGCAGGGGAGAAGCCTCTCCCTCCCCTGCCCCACCGCAGCACAGGCATCTGTATCGCCGTCCTGAGGACGGCGATACAGATGACTATGGAGATGAGCGCTTCCACAATGGAAGCGCTTATCTCCTTGTCCCCTGCCACTGCCGCGGCCCGGCAGACATCGCTTCAGGGCCCGGTCCTGGGCCGCGGCCCGGTGGTTGGGGACCGCTGGTGTACATAACATAAGCAATACATAATATAAATAACATTTGCAGATACTTGTCTAATACACATTTTTCTGATTGCACATGGACCTATTCATTTCTATGGGTACGCAAGAAAAAAAACAGACAGCACACGGTGTGTCCATTCCGCAAGTTAAAGAACATGTTCTATTCTTGACTGTTCTGCAGACAAAATTAGTCCTTTCTAGTAATGGGAGTGAGAAAAATGCAGATTGAACATGGAAGGCATCCATCACCAATGGTTTACGGATTGCAGTATGGACATGGTTGTGTGCATTAGGCCTTAGTAACGACATGTATGTACACTAGATTAATACTTACCCTTCGATTCAAAGGGGATCACAAGCTCCTCGCTGAATTCCCCAAACCTCTCATTGCCCTGCAGTCTGCAGCGGACTCGTACCACATACTCTTTTCCTACTTTCAGACCATACACAGGTAAATCAGTGGTGGTCACAACATCGTACTGCAAGAGACAAAAACATTTACAGCAAAAAACATTAGTCATGGTGGTTTGTTCTTTGTGTGGCCTCCAAGCATTTAGGTAACACAAAAAGGCAGAACTCAATGGTCCAATGTCTGTACAGTGCATGTCCTGCGGGAATGTCTCAAATGTCGCGTCTACACTATGTACTGCTTTAGTTGTGCAACTGTCACCAAAAAGTTGACCACAATTTTTACTGTAGCTTCAGATGTGACGTGATAGCAGGGGCATAACCACCATAGCGACAGACCATGCAGCTGCTATGGGGCCCAGGGCAAGAGGGGCCCAGTTGGGATCATCTCCTCGTCTACTGGGGGTGAAAACTTGGTCAGGACTCCCCCCTCTAAAGGAACAAGTTTTAGCAAATGAGACAGTGGAAAAATGGCCCAAGGGTTATTGAAAGGGGTTTAGGCAGAAACCCTTCTGTCCTGTGTGTGGGGCCTGGTTTGATACTTGCTATGGGGCACTTACTTCTCTATGTACGCCACTGCTTGAGAGTAAAGTCTGATCTAATTTAAGATCAATACTTTACAAGTAAATCCATTTGACAGACTATGGTTGTAATTCTATACCTTCGCAGCCGTGACTTGGTCAGACAAGAACAGATTCTCTGAGCAACATCACCTAGTGACTAATCTGTGTCATACTCCTGGAACAATGAACTTTTAACGGCGATATCGCCGAAAATCGTTCTAGGACGTAGTGCTGATAACGCCGTGTAAAGTGGCCCTAATCAGCGACGAACGAGCAAAACGCTCGTTCGTCGGCTGATTGGATCTTGTCTACAAAGATCCAATACTCCTGTGAGCACCTAATGATTAAGGCGTCGCTGCTACAACTACATCGAGCTTTTATCTGGAATACAAACACTCGCTCCGGATAATCGACTAGTATAATCAAAATTAAATATACAAGTGGAACTAATGCTTTCTATAGAAAGTGATGTCATGTCACTAGGATACGCCATTGCTTCCTCATTGCATAGGGTCCTGGCATATCTGTGCATTACATGGAGAGACCATGTATTGAATAGAAACATTGTAATACTTAAAGGGGTTGTCTCACTTCAGGAAATGACGTTTATTATTTAGAGAAAGTTTATACAAGACACTTACTAATGTACCGTATTGTGACTGTCCATATTGCCTCCGGTACTGGCTGGATTCATTATTCCATCACATTATACACTGCTCGATTCCATGGTTACGACCACCTTGCAATCCAGCAGCGGTGGCCGTGCTTGCATACTATAGGAAAAAGCACTCATGGTGCCGGCCACCAGAGAGGCCAACACTTTTTCCTATATTGTGGAAGCATGACCACCACTGATGAATTGCAGGGTGGTCATAACCATGGGAATGAGCAGCATATAATGTTATTGAAAAATGAATCCAGCCAGCAAAGGAAGCAATATGGACAATCACAATACATTAGTAAGTGCCTTGTATTAACTTTTTCTACATGATAAATTGCATTTGCTGCACAGAATTTGAACACTTGCTACTGGGATCCCCAAAACATTACAACTGATTACTTGTGATCAGCTTATGACTGGGAAACTGTTCAAAGTGAAAAAACTATAATTACCGTATTTTTCGCCCTATAAGACGCACTTTTTCCCACCCAGAAGTAGGGGGCGAATACAAGTGAGTCACTTGTACGTAGGGACCCCCATCAGACCTCAGATCAGCCCACCCAGCCACTTATAAAAACCTTACTTAACTGTCCTGCGCTGCCGCTGCCCTCCGGTCCCGCGCTCCACTCTTTTCCCTGCCGGCGCGCACTATGACCTGACGCTGCAGTAAGTTTTTTATAAGTGGCTGGGTGGGCTGATCTGAGGTCTGATGGGGGCACAGGACGCTGATCTGAGGTCTGATGGGGGGCACAAGACGCAGATCTGAGGTCTGATGGGGGCACATACTGCTGTAATCTGAGGTCTGATAGGGGCACATTCTGCTGTGATCTGAGGTCTGATGGGGGCACATTCTGCTGATCTGAGGTCTGATGGGGGCACATTCTGCTGATCTGAGGTCTGATGGGGGCACATTCTGCTGATCTGAGGTCTGATGGGGGCACATTCTGCTGATCTGAGGTCTGTTGGGGGCACATACTGTTGATCTGAGGTCTGATGGGGGCACATTCTGCTGATCTGAGGTCTGATGGGGGCACATACTATTGATCTGAGGTCTGATGGGGGCACATTCTGCTGATCTGAAGTCTGATGGGGGCACATTCTGCTGATCTGAGGTCTGATGGGGGCACATTCTGCTGATCTGAGGTCTGATGGGGACACAGTAGGCTGATCTGAGGTCTGATGGGGGCACAGTGAGATGGTATGGGGGCACAGTGGGCTGATATGGGGCCATAGTGGGCTGATCTGAGGTCTGTTGGGGGTCTGACATGGAGGGCTGATATGGGGGTCTGATGTGATGTCCTGAAATTTATGGGCAGTCTGATAAGAGGATCTGATGAAAAATATTTTTTTCTTATTTTCCTACTCTAAAACCTAGGTGCGCCTTATGGGCCGGTACGTCTTATAGGGCGAAAAATACGGTAACTACTTACTTTCATTAAATGCTATGGATTACACTCATTTTGAGCTAAAAATCACTTTTCAATCAGTGTTTATTAAAAAAAATTTTAGCCCCTTTCAGGGTTGAGATTCTCTTGTTCCAGGCTCTGTTTTTTTACTGTTTCTCGTCAGACAGCTCACCTGACGGCTCCTTATCTCTGATCTCCTGACCTCATAAACACTCATTATAGCTCAATTCTTATTTTACTGATTAGAATAACTGTTTATGAGCTGTTAGTCTTTCAAAGATAATGGATGTACACACAATAGCTGGAAGATAACGGCTCAAAGTGAAAGTAAGATGCTCACAGGTAGGCAAACAGTTAACCCTTTACGAGAAAAATTGCTGAATATTTTTAATAAATTATTTTTAGCCCCAAATGAGTAAAATGCAATTATAAAAATTGCCCCGAAGGTGTTCATAGGGGTTTCTTACACCAGTCTTTATAAATTTGGGGCATCTTAATCCATCAAATATAAACAGGCGCATGCGCAAACTGCATTTCTACCTCCCGTATTGGGCACTGGGAGAAATGCTGGGGTAGTAACTGCTGGATGACTCTCAACAAAGTTCATCATCACCAGTCCTTCTGCAGACCGGTGGGTAACAAAGCCAGGCACTACAAGGATATACAGTATTAAGCTACAGAAATTTCAGCAACAATTCTGCCACATGTGAACATAGGCCAAGAGTTATGTCCGATCCAGCCTGGTCACCCATTTCTTGCCTTGCTGCCTAGAAACCAGACCAATGAAAAGGATAGGGGATTCTCTTTATGAATACATAAACGGGGCAACGTTTCTTCTTCATCACTTCCATTCTCATACACAATGACATTTCAGCTCTTACCGACTTCCACTGCTGTTCGGTTGCCTCTTTTATTTGAACTTCGTATTGCAGCAAAGGCATTTCGGTGGATGAAGGAGGAGGCTCCCATTTTACACGGACGTCCAGCAGTGAACTGTTTGTGCTGATGTTGTGAAGAGACCAGCTCAGAGCCACCGGGGGATCTGGTTCCACTAAAAAGACACAACCAGGGGAATAGAAAATAAGAATAGAAGACATTTCAAAAAGAATTGCGATAATTAGCTCTTTTTTTGCTAGCCAGCTTGTTCTTTTGTAGACTGGCGTGGGGGGCTACAGCTGTATTTTACTTATTCCACACAATTTATGAACATACTGTTCTTCAGTGCTGGAAATTTTCCAGAGACCAAAGTAAAAAAAAGGAAGGGACATGACTTGTTTCCATAATGCCCATTGAGTTTTGGTATCAAAGACTCTCTTGTGGTTTACTAAAATCCACTCAACATTTTATGATGTCATCCCACTGTCTAAAGGCTACACAGCCCCCCTTGTTTTCATCCCATAGGTTATTCCATTTACATTTTGGAATATTAATCTAAACCTTCTCGTGCTATCATGGGAAATCTTGGGTAAATCTGAATTCATTGATTTTACACGTATACATGTGTAATTGCCACTTTTCAGCCCAGCTACAATGTAGATTTTGAGGAGTTGTCTGGGTCAGAATCTCATTGTCAAATCAAGCAAAAGGGATGTACAAGAAGAAATGGAGCTCAATATAGAAAAATCAGTTGTTGGACCGCCTGCGTCCACCACAGTTTCAGCTAAAAGATATTGGGGCAGATTTTCTATTGCAAATTCATCTGCACAGGTTGTGCACCACGCTTATTAGGCATCACTTTTTTTGTTTTTCTCGCACGCCATGGGCGTTACTTAGCAGAATAGAGGTGTGGCTTAGTAACAGATGGGTATGGTGTAAGAAGCACCAAAATTGTGGCAAAATGCTGGTGCAACTTTTTGCTACAAAATAAGTCACTTAATAAGTGACATAAACTTACAATAGACTATAGTCTAAAGGTACATCAGATTTCTGATCCAGCATCAGCCACCATAATAAATGTGATGCATCTTTACACTGTCTAGTCTAAATCTTAGACAGGATTAGTAAATCTGCCCCATTATATCAGTTCAGTGACTACCTCTGGTTTGTACAGATGCAGTTATTGTTCCCCTTTGAAGGGGTTTTCTCATCTCACTAGGATATGCCACCAATGTCAGATAGAGATGGGACCTGCAGCTATCCTCATAACGGGAACCCCAAAGTGAGCAGCAGGGGCGGATTGGCCATAGACCTTACAAGGAAATTTCCTGCTGGGCCAATGCCCAGGGGGCCGCCTGGGCCCTACTCACAGCTGGCCACTGGAAGTTTTTGGGGATGTATTTTGTGCTGCTGGCAGTATTTTGTGATGGACTGTGGTATTTGGCTCTGTTGGGGGGGTATAATGTGCCACAATATGATATTGCTGGCCCTGTCTTCCATCAATTTGGACTCAACCATTTGACACAACCAGATGACACAACCATTTAATATCCATCCATTGACCATTGGCAGCCAATTGTTTCACTACAGGTGTTGGCCACCTCTTGGGCAGACCTGCAAAGTAAAGCCTATTTACCTGTTCCCAGCCATTGGGCCCCATCTGCCTTGCTGCCTGTCAGTATCTGCCTCGCTTCGGTCCTCCAATGTCAACATCTGCTTTGAAACTGCTGCAGCCAATAGCTGGCCACAGTGATGACCTGCTCCCCTTAAACCATGTGACTCAAAGGGGTTGTCTCACATCAGTAAGTGGCATTTATCATGTAGAGAAAGTTAATACAAGGCACTTACTAATGTACTGTTATTACCCATATTGCCTCCTTTGCTGGCTGGATTAATTTTTCCATCACATTATACCCTGCTCGTTTCCATGGTTACAAACCACCCTGCAATCCTTCAGTGGTGGTTGTGCGTGCACAATACAGCAAAAAGCACTAGCCCATGTGCACTCCCATGGTCCCGACCACCAGAGAGACTGATGCTTTTTCCTATAGTGTGTAAGCAGGACCACCACTGATGGATTGCAGGGTGGTCTGTAACCATGGAAATGAGCAGTGTATAATATGATGGAAAAATGAATCCAGCCAGCAAAGGAAGCAATATGGATAATCACAATACATTAGTAAGTGCCTTGTATTAACTTTCTCTACATGATAAATGTCATTTGTTGAACTGAGACAACACTTTTAAGGGGGCCAGGGCACTGCTGCAGCCAAGGATTGGCTACAGCAATGTCAAAGCGGTTGTGCAAGGCAGCCGAGGCCAAAGACCAAAGCAGACAGGACCCGGTGGAAGGGAACAGGCAAATATGCTTTCCTTTGCAGGTCTGCCCAGGAAGGGGGTTTGATTAAAAAAAAAAAAAAATCCGTGGCCAACCCCTTTAATAAAATCCTGTAAACCCTATGTCACTTCTTAGCTCTCTGCCTCCAGCAGATTATCTGAATCTCCTCTGTGCTCTGAGCACTTTTGTTAACTTGTTTTTATTAACACATGCTGTTTCTATATAATAAAACAGAATTATCTGACGAGCAGTTTTTGGCACTTTTGGCGTTTGCACAGAAGTTGTGTTTTTGTGAACAGCATGCTTCTGATACTGGAAAATGAACATAAATTCTCAGAAACAAATGCATCAACCAGCGATGTTGTCAGGATTCAGAGAAAACTTTAAAGGAACACTCCGGGCCAAACTGATCCACTGTATTATGCCTAAAGCCGGACCTGGCATGATATGGCATCGTTATAGGGGTTGGTGCTTAGTTTTTCAGAGTTTTACTGCCACTTACTTTACTGCTTTATTAAAATGTATAACCTAGACAGTTATAACTCACACCATTGGTGGAAAATCTGTGAGCTCAGACCCACCTTCCAAAAATATGGAGACCCAAAGGCCCCTTTCAGATGAGCGATTTCCACGTTCCGGACTTGCATCGTGAGTATGCGGCAGCTCCCGTCCTGACCTCCTGGCACTGACGGGCAGAATAGTATTGTATTGATTTATGAAGCTATGTAACCTTTAGGCCACGGCCGAGATTTCCACGCGGGTGCAATGCGTGATGCGAACGCATTGCAACCGCACTGAATCCTGACCCATTCATTTCAATGGGGCTTTTCACATGAGTTTTTCACGCATCAGTTCGCCATTGCGTGAAAATTGCAGCATGTTCTATATTCTGCGTTTTTCACGCAGCCCTGGCCCCATTGAAGTGAATGGGTCTGCGTGAATCACGCATTGCATCCGCACGCAAGTGCGGGTGCAATGCGTGATTCACTGATGGTTGCTTAGAGATGTTGTTTGTAAACATTCAGTTTTTTATCATGCGCGTGAAAAACGCGAACGAACGTACGCAATCGCAGTCAAAACTGCCATTGCGTTCGGATTGGTGCGGATTTTCCGGAACGCATCCGGACTGAATCCGTGACGCCCGTGTAAAAGAGGCCTTACAGTTTTGGAATGTATTGTATAACAGTGACATAATGCTCAGTGTTATTCAATACATCCCAGAAGGAACTGTAAGGGTTACATAGCATCATGAATAAATATAATGCTATGCGACCCCGTCAGTGCTAGGAGGTCAGGACGGGTGCTGCCGCATACTCACGAGTCCGATGCATGGAACTCGCTCATCTGAAAGTGGCCCAAGCCCCTTTAGCTACAATGACTTAAAATGTCAGATATCTCGGACTGGAGTTTGTTTACTATAGAGCACTGCAATTCTTTTTCCCGAAAATCAGGGGGGTGGGGGATATTCTACAAGCTTCATTACAAAAATCAATTTTCAATATCTCAGAGACAGTAGGAATGGTTTCCTAAACTGGATTATCCGCTCTGGCAAAGTTCTGCTTTTATTTTCTGAAATGTCGGAAAACTTTCAACAAACATAATGCATGTAATAAAAGTAGATCCTCCTCCATGTTGGAGAGCAGCTTTATTTTCCAAGTGAGTCATTCGCAAATTTGTATTCAGTTCGATTAAACAGATCATGTCAGAAGGATACACACAAACACTTCTACATGGCACATGCCCAGGATCTTTTATTTATTTGAGGAACATTTTTCATTTACTCTACAGTAAAAATTGCCTTTTCCTTGAGTTTAAAAAAATTCTGTTTTCTGTGATATGAGAAATGGTTTAACTTAAATGGAGTCTGTCTGTCTTAAATGGAGTCTGGTGGGTTTGGGGGTCTTTGGA
Source organism: Rhinella marina (assembly GCA_900303285.1). Lineage (NCBI taxonomy): Eukaryota > Metazoa > Chordata > Amphibia > Anura > Bufonidae > Rhinella > Rhinella marina. The sequence continues at coordinate 139,613 of ONZH01001613.1, forward strand.
CTGGTCAAAGACAATACAGGGAAATTTCCCTGTGGGCTGACGTTCAGGGGACCACCCGAGCCCTTCTCACAGCCGCCGACCAGGTACATGACAATCTGAAGGTCTCATCATTAGTTAATGCTAGGAGCATCAGGTACTATACTTATGCACTTATGCCTCAGTGGCCCTCCTCATTTCAACAGTATGGCTGTCCTCAGTTCAGTGACACAGTTGAATACTGCAGCGGGAATGCCAGTATTTTGTGCTGTAGTATGTTTCTGCTGGGGTAGCATTTTGTGCTGCACTGTGATATTTGGTTCTGCTGGGGTGGTATTTTGTGCTATACTATGGTATTTTTGACCTTGCCTACTTCTGTTGGCCCCACCTACTTGTGGTTCCCTGCCTGCTGTCAATTTAGACCTGCCTACAACATGGGGCCACATTTAGTTTTTTCTGGGCCACTTTAAGTTACCAGTCAACCCTTGTTTGTGGAACATATATACAGTGAGTCTAGGTCTGTAAAGGTCCAAAAGAACTTTGAAGTATATTCAAACGAAGATGGCAAGTGCCCAGAAGCGGTGTCTATCTTCAGCATCTGAAATCCCGCGCATCATAGCCAGGCCCGCACATGCACTGCACACAACCCACTTTCGGAAGCGGCATCCTTGTACACAGTGTATCAGCTTGAAATAGGTTAATTGGCAGCTGGGCCTGGCAGTGATGTGCACAGATACGGGATTTCAGATGCCAAAGAGAGCATACAGGGCTGGCTGAAAGCTAAACAGGGGAGGAGTTAATGTCAGAGGACCTCAACACTTTTACCATAGACACAGGCCTCCCAAGTGTCCCTCTTTTGGAACAGTCCCTCTTTTTGACCCAAGTCCCTCTGTCCACTCTCTGCTACTTAAATGAGACACAGTTCCAACCATCTACAGGCCAGGAAATCACCCCTGGGCACTTTCAGCATAGACACCGCCCCTGGGCACTTTCAGTATAGACACCGCCCTTGGCCACTTTCAGTATAGACACCGCCCCTGGGCATTTTCAGCATACACATCGCCCCTTTGCACTTTCAGCATAGACACTGCCCCTGGGCACTTTAATAACAGACACTGCCCCTGGGCACTTTCACTATAGACACCGCCCCTGTGCACTTTCAGCAGAGACATTACCCATGGGCACTTTCAGCATAGACACTGCCCATGGGCACTTTCAGCATAGACACTGCCCTTGAGCACGTTCAGCATAGACACCGCCCCTAAGCACTTTCAGCGTAGACACCGCCCATGGGCACTTTCAGCATAGACCTAGTGTCACGCTCTGGTGTGGGGGGAAAGGCCACACCGAGCGTAAGAAGGATGGGAACAGACAAAACCAGGGAACTGGTCACCTCCTGCAGGGGACCCTAAGACTAGGCCCTAGCTGGCTACCAGTATGAGCTAACCCGGGTGGTAGGAAAGCCCATACGCAGGAACCTAATCTTGATATACCCTAGATCACCCTGCAGTCTAGTGACACAAGAGAGTAACCCGTTCCTCCAAGCATAAGGAGGAACAAGAGACTCAAAACGGGAATAACCAAAGGAAGGGAAAACACTTAACTTTAAGTAGAACTCAGCAACTGGATCTCAGCCGAGATCCACACCACTCTCAATCAGGGATGTAGAAGATATAACCCGCAAGGGATACTGGGAGAGGAAGAGGTAAATAGCAGAAAGCTAATTGCCAAGCGGCAACAGCTGAGGGGAAGGGGTGTGGAGAACAGCACCCAAACCACAGGGAAGCCTGTCAAACATGTCACTTAGAAAGCCGCGCAGAGCGTCTGAATCCAGGCGCAAGCCCACTCGTGACATTACCCCCCCTTTTACGGGTGACCACCGGGCACCCAGGACCAACTTTATCAGGGTGACATCTGTGAAAGGCTTTTATCAAACGACTGGCATTCACGTCAGATGCCGGTACCCATGACCTCTCCTCAGGACCATAACCCTTCCAATGAACCAGATATTGAAGGGTACCACGAAGAACTCGAGAATCAATGATCTTGACAATCTGAAATTCCAAATTACCATCCACCAAGACAGGCACGGGTGGCAAGGGAGATGGCTCCAGAGGTTCAACATACCTCTTCAACAAAGATCTGTGAAACACATTATGTATTTTCAGGGCCTAAGGAAGTTCAAGACGAAATGCTACAGGATTAATAATGGCCGTGATTTTATATGGGCCAATAAATCTTGGACCCAGCTTCCAAGAAGGAACTTTCAACTTAATGTTCCTAGTAGACAGCCACACAGAATCACCCACATTTAGGTCCGGACCATTCATGCGTCTCCTGTCAGCCACACGTTTGTACTTGTTACCCATATTTATCAAGTTATTTTGAATTTTTCGCCATATGGAAGACCATGATGACGAAAAACGTTCTTCCTCAGGAATACCAGAAGTATCAGAACCAGAAAATGTGCCAAACTGCGGGTGAAAGCCATATGCACCAAAAAATGGTGACTTACCAGTGGAGTCCTGTCTGCGATTATTTATGGCAAACTCAGCCAGAGACAAAAACGAGGACCACTCTTCCTGGTTCTCAGAGACAAAGCATCTCAAATAAGTCTCCAGATTCTGATTGGTACGCTCAGTCTGTCCATTCGTCTGGGGATGAAAGGCAGAGGAGAAAGACAGTTGTACCCCGAGCCGGGTACAGAACGCCCTCCAGAATCTGGACACAAACTGAGTCCCACGATCAGAGACCACGTCAGTGGGAATACCATGAAGTTTCACAATGTTGTCAACAAACACTTGTGCAAGAGTTTTAGCATTGGGGAGTCCGGGTAATGCAATAAAGTGCGCCATTTTACTAAAACGATCTACAACCACCAGAATAACTGTCTTACCAGACGACTCAGGCAGATCAGTGATGAAGTCCATGGATAGGTGAGTCCATGGTCTGGACGGGATGGGTAATGGAAGTAGGGGTCCAGAGGGACGAGTATGTGTCACCTTAGAGCGTGCGCAGACACTACAGGCTGACACATATTCCTCAACACACTTACGCAGACCTGGCCACCAGAATCTACGAGAGATGAGGTCGACAGTGGATTTACTCCCAGGGTGTCCCGCAAGCACCGAAGAATGATGCTCCTCAAACACCTTATAACGCAAATCAGAAGGAACAAACAACTTCCCGGAAGGGCAAGACTCCGGCGCATCTCCCTGGGCCTCAAGCACTTTAGCCTCAAGATCAGGGTAAAGAGCGGATATCACCACTCCTTCAGACAGTATAGGGCTAGGATCTTCAAAATCACCACCTCCGGGAAAACTACGTGACAAGGCATCCGCCTTCACATTCTTAACCCCAGGACGGTATGTGACAATGAAATTGAATCTGGTGAAGAACAAAGACCATCTGGCCTGCCTCGGATTAAGTCGTCTAGCCGACTCCAGGTAAGCCAGATTTTTGTGATCAGTGAATACCGTGATTGGATGAATCGCCCCTTCCAACCAATGACGCCATTCCTCAAAAGCCAACTTAATGGCCAGTAACTCTCTGTTACCCACATCATAATTTCTCTCCGCCGCAGAGAGTTTTTTCGAAAAAAAAGCACATGGGCGCCATTTACCAGGTGACGGGCCCTGTGATAACACAGCTCCTACCCCCACATCGGATGCGTCAACCTCCACAATGAAAGGTTGTGACACATCTGGCTGCACCAATATAGGGGCAGAGGAAAAGCACTCCTTTACAGCAGAGAAGGCTTGCAATGCTGCCTCAGACCACACTGAGACATCCGTCCCCTTCTTAGTCATGTCAGTTAAGGGTTTAACTATAGTCGAATAGTTCTTAATAAATTTTCGGTAATAGTTGGTGAACCCAAAAATCGCATAAGAGCCTTCAGATTTTCAGGTCGGTCCCAGTTCAGAACAGCACCGACTTTCTCTGGATCCATACGAAAACCTGAAGATGAAAGCAGGTATCCTAAGAATTGCACCTCATGTACCGCAAAAGCACATTTCTCTAATTTTGCATACAACTTATTATCTCTTAAGATCTGTAACACCTGCCTCACGTGATCCTGATGTGTCCCAATATCTGGAGAATAGATTAGTATGTCATCCAAATACACGACTACAAACCTCCCCACAAGATGATGAAAAATGTCATTAACAAAATGCTGGAAGACAGCAGGAGCATTGGTCAACCCAAAAGGCATGACCAGGTTCTCAAAGTGGCCCTCAGGAGTGTTAAAGGCCGTCTTCCATTCATCCCCATCCTTGATCCTGACCAGATTATATGCCCCCCTTAAGTCCAACTTGGAGAACACCTTGGCATCCACAATCTGGTTAAACAAGTCAGGAATCAAAGGAAGGGGGTACGGATCACGGACAGTAATCCTATTGAGTTCACGGAAATCCAGACATGGCCTAAGGGATCCGTCCTTTTTTTAACAAAAAAGAACCCTGCTGCCACAGGAGATTTGGAAGGCCTAATATGTCCTTTGGCCAAACTCTCAGCAATATATTCCTTCATGGCCGTTCTCTCAGGTCCAGAAAGGTTATACAGCCGAGATTTAGGCAATTTTGTTCCAGGGATAAGATTGATAGGACAATCGTATTCCCGGTGAGGGGGTAAATCCTGACATCCACCTTCAGAAAATACATCAGAGAAATCCGATATAAAAGAGGAAGAGTCTTAGTGGTTAAAGCAGAAAAAGATGTATTAAGGCAATTGTCAACACAATAATCGCCCCAATCCACAATTTGTCTAGTATGCCAGTCAATGGACGGATTATGTTTGCTTAACCACGGTAAACCTAGAACCACAGGAGCAGGAAGACCTTCCAACACAAAACATGAAATAAGCTCCTGATGAAGTTCACCCACTCTTAATTTGATATCATGCACCATCTGAGACAAACACTTCTGAGAGAGAGGTGCAGAATCAATGGCAAACACAGAAATCCTCTTATCCAAAGAACTTGGTGACAATCCATGCATACGGACAAACTGAGCATCAATCAAGTTCACCCCTGCCCCGCTGTCAATAAACACCTCAATTTTCACAACCTTTGACTCTAGCGCCACCTCGGCAGTCAGGAGAAAACGGGTACTGCAGGATGAAGACAAATGCACATTTTCAGTCTCCCTACCCACTCCACCAAGAGTGAGATGAGAATTCAACGCCCCCTTTTCTTTTCTCTCTTTTAGAGATAGAAAGCATGGACATACATTGATAAAGTGTCCTTTCTGACCACAGAAAAAAACACACACCCTTTTTATTACCAAGATGATTGCGGGTGGCTACAGGAGTGGCTCCCCCTAATTGCATAGGTGCATCCCCAGACATCAACCTAGGGGAATATTCACCCAAAGTGTCATAAGAAGCTGGTACACTATGTGATAGTACGTCCTGAGAGCGGGGGCCCCTAGATCGCTCTCTCAGGCGCCTATCCATGCGTACAGCCAGAGACATAGCGGCCTCCAAAGACACAGGAGTTTCCTGAAAGGCCAAAGCGTCCTTCAGCCTTTCAGACAAACCTTGACAGAATTGGCTACGTAAAGCCGGATCGTTCCATTCAGTATTGGTCGCCCACCTCCGAAACTCAGAGCAATAAGTCTCAACCGGCCGCTTACCCTGACAAAGGTCACGTATCTGGGTCTCAGCCAGGGAGATACGATCCGGGTCATCATAGATAATCCCTAAAGCCTTGAAAAATTCATCTACTGACCGGAGAGACTGCGATCCGGTCGGGCAGAGAAAAGGCCCATGACTGCGCATCCCCTTTAAGCAACGAGATGACCACACCAACCTTCTGTTCCTCATTACCAGAAGAACGTGGCCGCAGTCTGAAATACAATTTGCACGCCTCCCTAAATAGAACAAAATTATCACATTCCCCAGAAAATCTATCCGGGAGGGGGACCTTAGGCTCCAAACAGGCCTGACACTCAGCACCCCCAGAACCACCAGCCGGTGGTCTCTGAATCTGGTTGCGGATGTCCGCCACCTCCAAGCAGAGTCCCTGCAGCCGTTCAGCCAGTGTAGCAATAGCATCCATGTCAGCACAAAAATGACATAAATTTTTGTTTGTTGGCGGGTTATAATGTCACGCTCTGGTGTGGGGGGAAAAGCCACACCGAGCGTATGAGGGATGGGAACAGACAAAACCAGGGAACTGGTCACCTCCTGCAGGGGACCCTAAGACTAGGCCCTAGCTGGCTACCAGTATGAGCTAACCCGGGTGGTAGGAAAGCCCATACGCAGGAACCTAATCTTGATATACCCTAGATCACCCTGCAGTCTAGTGACACAAGAGAGTAACCCGTTCCTCCAAGCATAAGGAGGAACAAGAGACTCAAAACGGGAATAACCAAAGGAAGGGAAAACACTTAACTTTAAGTAGAACTCAGCAACTGGATCTCAGCCGAGATCCACACCACTCTCAATCAGGGATGTAGAAGATATAACCCGCAAGGGATACTGGGAGAGGAAGAGGTAAATAGCAGAAAGCTAATTGCCAAGCGGCAACAGCTGAGGGGAAGGGGTGTGGAGAACAGCACCCAAACCACAGGGAAGCCTGTCAAACATGTCACTTAGAAAGCCGCGCAGAGCGTCTGATTCCAGGCGCAAGCCCACTCGTGACACCTAGCCTCTGGGCACTCCCAGCATAAACACTGGCCCTGGGCACTTTCAGCACAGACACTGGCCCTGGGCATATTCAGCACAGACATCACCCCCGGGCACTTTCAGCACAGACGCCGCCCCTGGGCAGTTTCAGCATAGACACCGCCCCTGGACACTTTCAGCACAGACGCCGCCCCTGGGCACTTTGAGCATAGACACTGCCCCTGGGCACTTTGAGCATAGACCCTGCCCCTGGGCACTTTCGGCATATACATCGCCCCTTCGCACTTTCAGCTTAGACACCTCCCCTGGGCACTTTTAGCACAGGCACCGCCCCTGGGCACCTGCGACCCTCATTTGCATATACTTCAAGGTTCGTTTTTGGAGCTTTACAGACTCAGAAAAGCCAAGGAAAGCTACCGTTTTCTGTATATGTGTCCCACATATTTCAAACATGTAACGTTGCTGACAGACTCCATTTAATCATAGGACAACCACTTCAATGCTATGGTATTTATGCTATGGTATTTTATGAACATATTTTGTGCTTGGTGGTCTGTGCTTCACAGGAGAAAAATTCACTGTAATGACAGGCAGAAAAATGCTCCTGCCCTTCTCTTTACACTATGTGCTGTGAGGCAGAACTGAGAAATGATTGGCGAGTAAACCAAGCGCGTGAAATGTGCTGTGAAATTATTTATATTTCTTCCAGTAATGAGTTATTGGATTTAATTTCCGGTTGACAAAGTGATTGATACGATGTAACATCTTATTCATTTGTTTTTAAAGAGGCTCTGTCACCAGGATCAACCCTACAAAACCAGCCCTATAGCCTGCTGGGTTGATCTAGCTGAGTAAAATGAAACCTTGTGTTGTCTTTCTAGGTCCCAGAGTTGTGGAGAAACTTCGACTTTTATTTTTATGCAAATAAGCCATTGGAGCACCAAGATACGGACTTATGCTGGTTGAGTCCCACTCCAGCGATGCCCCTGGTGCTCCAAACACGCCCCCCCCCACACATCGAGCGTTGAGTTCTTGTGTGCACACTCCTTTGCAAACACGCCATGTGCACATCCCATCTTCTGCTGCTTGCCGAGCAGCGAAGAGGATTAGTGCGCATGTGCTGTTGGTGTCATTACACCCCCAACAACGTCAATGGAGCATGCGCACTAATCATCTTTGTTGCTCGGCAAACAGCAGAAGATGGGGTGCGCACATGCCCTGTTTGCAAATGAGGACGCAGGAGCAAGAACTAACACTAGATGTGAAGTCTAGGAGGAGGGGGGCGTGTTTGGAGCACCAGGGGCGTCGCTGGAGCAGTGCTCAAACCACATAAGTCCGCATCTTGGTGCTCCAATGGTTAATTTGCATAAAAATTAAGTCTACATTTCTTCACAATGCCGGGACCTAGAAAAACAATACAGGTATCATTTTACTCAGCTAGATCAATCCTACCAGGCTATATGGATGGCTTTATAGGGTTGATTCTGATGACAGAGCCTTTAAAGTGCTATAACAATTATTCATCTTGAATGTATTTAATAGTGATAAAAATGAATCAGACTGGAAAACATTATATTAGTAAGGGTGCATTCACATGACTGCATGTATTTTGTGGTCCGCAAAACGCAAATCCGCAAAATACGGATGACGTCAGTATCGCATTTGTTTTTTTTCTGTGGACCGATTACCTTGAGAGGGTCTGCGGTCCAAGAATAGGACATGTTCTGTCTGTCTTCCGTGTGCTTTCCGCGTCTTTATGTCCTATTCTTGGCCACAAATGCAGACCATGGACCCACTGAAGTCAATGGATCTGCAAAAAAAAAAACGGATGTAACATGGACGTCATACAGATGTCATCCATATTTTGCGCACTGCAAAACACAGTGCACACGGTCTAGTGAATGCACCCTTATAATAAGCTTATGGAAACCTATATCTTGTAGATGTTTTTCTTATTTGCTATTTCAGTAGCATACTTCTTAAATGAAAAGCAGATACTTGATTTATTGCCAAAAAGAACCAAAAGTTCCAATACATTTCTAAAGTTGAAATCTTGGCTGCAACAATAAAATTCCTAAGGCAATTTGACGCCGATGGTGGCGTTGTCGATGACAGCCAATTGCTCAATTGTTTTTGCAATTTGATAACGTTATAGATAAAGCTGGAGCTTGCATACAATTTTTTTAAGAGCCTTAGAAACCTAAAATTGAAATAAATACATACAGTAAATCACCCAGTTATCCAAGCATCCTAAAGGTGATATGAGAAATGTTTTAACTTAAATGGAGTCTGGCAGGAGGGGGGGCAGGGGTGGGGATCTGATGCTCTCATCATTAGTTAATGCTAGGAGCATCAGGTACTTATGCACTTATGCCTCAGTGGCCCTCCTCATTTCAACGGTATGGCTGTCCTCAGTTCAGTGACACAGTCGAATAGTGCAGCGGGAACGGCAGTATTTTGTGCTACACTTTGGTATTTGTTTCTGTTAGGGTAGCATTTTGTGCTGCATTGTGATATTTGGTTCTGCTGGGGCGGTATTTTGTGCTGTACTATGGTATTTTTGACCCTGCCTACTTCTGTTGGCCCCGCCTACTTGTGGTGCCCTGCCTTCTGTCAATTTAGACCAGCCTACAACATGGTAGCATTGTCGATGCCAGCCAATTGCTCAATTTGTTTTGCAATTTGATAACGTTATAGATAAAGCTGGAGCTTGCATACAATATTTTTAAGAGCCTTAGAAACCTTAAATTGAAATAAATAAATCACCCAGTTATCCAAGCATCCTAAAGATCCCACATGCCAAGGTAAGTTGTGATAGTCAGTGAAGTACATAGAACATAAGGGTAGGTACACAGAAAAAGTCAAAATGGCCCCCATTTTAAAGAATTGCATCCTCTTTCTCCATAGGCCCCATAGCAGCTGCATGGTATTCATACTGTATACCCTTGTATATGTCCTATGGGGGTAGACAATTTTCAGGGTTTTCAAACTGAGCCTTCTTCTAAGGTTCCTCTCCAAGGACAGGGACCCCTAAAAGCACCCTGAATTTACCACTGACCCCTTCATTACCCTAGATCACCAGGGAATGTATAATGAATCCCTTCAATGTTTTGGACCACCCGGGAACTTATAATTAATCCTTTTACTACCACAGACTACCAGGGATGTTAAATATTAAGCCACAAACAAATGATGTTGCACAGGGAAGAGCTTAGACTTTATTACCTAAGGCCCCCCAAAGAGGGAGCTATACTGGTGAAGACATTAGTTATTACATAGCTTTCCCATGGTAAATCGCTGCATATACACTGCACCAACACAGTCAGGGGTGCACCGTCAATGAGGCGAGGTGAGGCCATTGCCTCAGGTTACGCCAGGTAGGGCCAAGTGGGGGCAGCGGAGGAGCTATGGGCAATAAGTGCTTCCATTGTGCACATCCCTCCTGCACCCTAGTAGGGTTGTAGGGATGGGGTTGAGTTGAGAATTTGGCATTAAGGAGGGCAGGGCGTTTCAGCAGTCGCTTCAGGCAGCAGAATTACTAGGTGCACCCCTGAACACAGTAGCTAAAGTCTTATATTTCTGCTGTTGTGAAACGCTCTTGAAAAAAGATAAAAACCTTCTACCCTCAGCGTAGATATAAAACTATTTAAAGGGTCACTGAGCTTTGGTAAAACTTTTGATATGTCATAGAGACATATGAAAAGCTTTGATCGGTGGGGGTCTGAACGTGGAGACTCCCACGGATCCCTAAAACAAGGAGGGAGAAGCACATGAATGTTGCGCTCTCTCTCCTCGTTGCAGAGGACGGGCCCATAGACTTCTATTGAGCCTGTCTCCTGCAACAAGGGAGAGAGAGAGCTTATATATATTTGGTTCTCTCAGTCTTAGTGCTCAGACCCCCACCTATCTAAACCTATGACATTTCAAAAGTTTTACCAAAACTCAGTGATTCTTTAACTAAGAGCAGAAAACAGCAATGCAGCACAAGTCCACGTTCCAAATGTGAAGGCAGTACACAGGAAGAGAGAAGGCAAGGGATGAGCCAGGCCGTCCCTGCCAAGAAAATTCCGAGCTGGACGCATTCCGAAGGGAAAGAATGCTCGGGTCTTCATCTATGGGAGTTCACTGTTTACTGACTGTGTAAACAATGAGTTATTGACCTTCATACACAGAATCCCTTCTCTCTGACTGCGGTGGAAAAACACGGCAATACGCTCACTGGAGTACTATCAGGGAAATATTAAAACTGGACAGACCCTTCAAGCCTTCCAGGCGTAAAACGATACAGGACAGTATAAGATGATCCTACTCTATATGGAAAAGCACTGTGGGATGAGCATCCGCTAGCAATTTCTTGCAATAGCCAGGAGGTGGCGATGTTGGCCCTTAGGTATCTGGAGAATTCGTACTTTGCTACTGATCAAACCTAAAAAAAAAATCAAAGATCCTCCTCTCCAAAACCGTACCGAATAAATTATTATTATGATATTATTTTATTTTCATATATAGCGCTTCATATTCTGCAGCGCAGACCCGCTCATACAGCCTTGGGAATGGGCCCTTAGCAGGGTGCAAATTAATTAGGGTAAAAATATCACCCTCACCAGGAGGCAGATCAGAATGTTTTAACTCTTTATTCCTGCACTGCAACCTATACCAGGACACTGGTTGCACAAAAACTAAATATTCTACATTTTTCAAACCAGTAACTGGATCTGAATACTTTTATAACTGCTTGTAATTAAATGGCTATTAAATAAAATGCATCTGTATAGCACAACCTGCTGTCTGTTCTTTTTCTTATTTCTCTGTCCACCTCAGTTTAAAGGGGTATTCCGGTTACCAGAAATATAACTTATGTTTTAGACTAACTCATCATCAGTAATTACCTAATATAATGTAAATTTCACATATTTACCGTTTAGTTATAGTATATAGTAAAGTATAAGTTATAAAAGTAGTTTTCTTCCTCTGCTACCCACTGTGTTTCCTCATAAATTACCATGGCATCGACCTTTCTTAGGTCGAGCATGCTCAGTGTGTTGCTATCGATTCTCTAGCTAAATGTAAGTGTGCTGCTGATTACTAGAGTAGAGGGGGTGTGCCCGAACTGGAATATCAAGCAGCCAATCAGTAAACGGCAACACTCATGAACAAGCATAAGCTCACAGCAGGAAAGCTAGGGATTGTGGGGATTGTATTTTTGTGAGGGAAGATCAGGAGCCATGATACTCTGTGTATAGCAGGCTCACACAGGAGCTAGACAAATGGATTGCAAGGTAAATTGAAGCTCTGATTATATGTATAGGTATGGGTTCTGGTTGGGTCACAGCCTTAACCCCTTCCCGACCGGCGCCGTACATGTACGGCGCTCGGGCGGTGCGGGGACATGACGCCCGCTCGCGGGTGCGGCGGGCATCATGGCCGGCAAGTCTCTGCTGTTTCTAACAGCAGAGACTTGCGGCTACTTACCGCCATCGGCGGCGTCTTCCGATGGGCCTCTCTTTTCTTCTGGGCCCCTCTGATGGCTTCCGGTGGCGTCTGTACCCGGAAGCAGTTTGCTTCCGGGTGATGTACAGACGACCCGATTGGCCAATCGGGCCGTCTGTACACGTTATGAAAGCTCTAATCCTCGCTGGTGAGGATTACAGCTTTCAAAGTGCAATTCTTATTCTGGCCACTAGATGGCAGGCCAGGATAAGAAATGAGCAATCATGAGTTTTAATTCAAGATAAAAATCAGAGATTGCTCATAGTGAAAAAATTAAAAGTACAATATATTAGCTTATATTTGAGCTTTCAAATAATTAAAAAAAAATTTAAAAAAATGTTAAAAAATATATAAAAAATAAAAAAAATATAAAAGTTTAAATCACCCCCCTTTCCGTATAATTAAAAAATAAATACCTAAATAACAATAAATATAGACATCATGGGTATCACCGTGACCGAAAACGCCCGTACTTTTAAACTAAAAAAAAAAATTCCAATACGGCAAATTGTGTGGCGGAAAAAAGCGTCCAAATGGCGATTTGACGTTTTTTGTCACTTTTTTTTTCTAAAAAAAATTAAATAAAAAGCGATCAAAAAGTCAGACACACCCCAGAATGGTATCAATAAAAACTTCAGATCGCCCCGCAAAAAATTTGCCCCCATACAGCTCCATACACATAAATGCCAAAAAGTTATCGGGGTCAAGATATGACGACCAAAAAACAAAAACAAAACAACCAACTTTATCATTTTTTTATCACTATCAAAACACAAGAAAAACTAAACATGTTAGGTACCGCTGGATTCGTACTGACCTGTAGAATGAAAGTAACTGGTCAGTTTTAATGAACAGCGAACGCCGTAAATAAAAAACCCGGAAAACTGTAGCGGAATAGTGTTTTTTTTGCAATTTCACCCGATTTGGAATTTTTTTCCCGCTTCCCACTACACCATATCCAATAATAAATGGTGGCATTTGAAAGTACAACTTGTCCCGCAAAAAACAAGCCCTCATACAACTATGTGAGCAGAAAAATAAAAAAGTTATGGCTGTATGAAGGCAAGGAGCAAAAAACGAAAACGCAATACCGAAAAAACCTCCGGTCGTGAAAGGGTTAATGCGTTTTTTTCAAAAATTAAGTTACTATTACCAGAATAACCCTTTAAATCTTCAGCTGTCACCAGCCATGTCTTCTGTTAGTAACTATGGCAGTTACAGGGAATGAGCTGCAGCAGAAAGGTCATGCTCCTGAGAAAAGACACGCTGCCCGAGCTGCCATCTTGAAATAAATCTAGCAGGACAATTGGAGCAATGAATGAGGAGATCTCTGGACCCATGTGAGGTACAGGGCTGGTTCTAGCTTTGTTAGAAAGAGATTATCATGGACTAAGTGATGTCTAATTTTCATTTATTACGTTAATCATGGTATATCCCCTTTAAGGATTACATTATTATTTTCTCTCCTCCATTCATATCTTTGTACATTTTTTGAAGCTGATAAACCTGTAAATGCCTGCAACCAGAGAGAGGTGAGACCGCCTCTCCAGTTACTGATTACATCCACTTATTAGCGGGGCCTTCAGCACAGTGGCTGATGACAGTTTTGTCAGTGTCAGTGAATAGAGCAGACGTATCAGACTTGTAATGTAAACCGTGATGAAACGCTGGGGCACATGTGACACTCTTCATTTTTCAGGGGCTATAAGTAGTAACAGGACAGTGTCATCATATTTCCGACTCTGAAAGAGAACCTTTCACCAGGCTAAACCCACGAAGATCATTCTATTACCGCTCTAGTACCAAATGCCTGGTCAGGTGGAGGAGGGGGTGATGCCACTTATAAGCAATATTTATACTCCTTATTAGGGTTGAGCTAATCGACGTATCTAAAGTGGACTTCGATCCAAATTTCACGGAAAAATGAAATTCGCCACAAAGCCGAATTTCGTTGTGCTTCATGGTAATGAATCAATTTGACCCCAAAATGAGGGTAAAAAAAAATTCATACTCACCTCATCCATTAGAGCACGAAGAGGCCGCCACGGGCACCTTGACTGAAGATCCCCGCAAAATCTCGGACACAATAACATATGATGCCAGCATGATGATATCGCACACAAGACTTTACGCAGGATCTTCAATTTAGGCCCCATTCACACGTCCTGATTTTTGCTCCGCATCCTATCCGCAATAACGGATCTAAAATGCGGATAGTATGTGGATCCATTTATTTCAATGGTTCACGAAAAAATGCGGACATCACTCCCTGTGTTGTCCACATCCGTGTTTCTGTTCCGATTGTCCACAATAAAAAACCAGCATGTCCTACTTTCATCCCAAAATTGCGGTCCGTAGCCCAATACAAGTCTATGGGATGTCCGTAAATGCGGAAGACATGCGGAAAGGCATTCGCATGTCATCCGCATTTGCGGATTCCATTCCAGGAGGGTAGAAAAAAAATAAAAAAAAAATATTTGATTCCTCCTTCCGTTTTTTGCAGATCCGCAAAAAACGGATGACATATGGATACATCCTTTACCTTTTTTACAGAAAAATGGAACGGATGTGCTGGAAAAACAGAGTTTTTTGCGGAACAACGGGGACTAAGTTGGCTCCGGTATCCTTTTTGCAATCAATTGGATGAGGCTTTTTTTTTAACTCATTAACTCCTGAAAGCCCTCATTTTTCATCTCAGATGCCACAATCTGCGTTTTTGTGTGCAGCATGGGATACTGATCGGACACAAAAAAAAAAAACGGATCCGGTGCCCACTGACTTACGTCTTGGTCATTTTAGAGATAATACAACTGGATCCGTTCTGAACTAATGCAGACCGTTGTATTACTGACTGCATGCATTTTTGCTGATCCCCTGCTGGATCCAGCAAAAACTCAGATGTGAAAGTAGCCTTACCAGTGACTGTATTTTTGAGTTATACCCTCCCTTCTGATCCTCAGCTGTGTCATGTGACCAACACTCTGACAAATAACACAGCTTTTATGTGTGCACAGGAAGAGAGTTTCTCTATGTATTCCTACGGGAGACGATATAAGTGTTTTTACATGCCCTGGTTATTGTTTGTGTTTGTTTTGTTTTTTTGGTGCTATACAATTTATGGAATAACTCAATGACTACGCAAAATTTTTAATTACATGCAATTACAAAAGTATTCAGATCCAGGTGTGGTTTGAAATCTGTAGAATATTCTTCGTATTTTTAACAACGTTTTGCGACTGGGGCTTCAAACATCAGGAGGTGTGTATGTGTCATGTAAAGAGGTAAGTCAACGTACAGCCTATTTTTTAACCTTTCATCCTGCCCTCTGTAACCAGGGGCGTAGCTAAAGGCTCAAGGGCCCTGGTGCAAGAGTTCAGCTTGGGCCCACTTTCCCTTAGTGCTTTGTGGCCAGGGGCAGGGGAACACCTAACCTTTGCCATGCCAAATTCTTGACCTAACCCCTTCCCTTCAGCCAGAGGTGTAACTTGACCAGCATGCACTTTCTATAATACCGGTGTCTTCTTATGTGGCACAAGGGTCTTTGGGCCCCCTCAGACTCCTGGGCCCGGTAGTGATGCCTACCCCTGCACCCCCCAGAGCTACCCCCTGTCTGTAACTCTTCCTGTCAAGGGCAGAGGTGCAGAATCATGAAATACAGTACAGAGTTTCCAGGGGTAAGGCATTTGCCATACATGGGCCCGTTTTTGGGTGCAGTGGGTCTTGCTAGGTCAAGCATAGCAGGCTACCTATAAGATACAAGTTCCTCCTGATTCTCTTAAAAAAAAACTATATACTGTTAACGTTCTGAAAAAAAAAAAAAGAGAAGCGGGGGAGCATCTACGATATCTCCTCCAGCTGATAGAGGAACATGTGTGGCAAATTAGGCTATGTCATAGCCCCTTATAATACAGAGGTCGGACATCCATGAATTGTCACTCACACTAAACAACTTCTGCTAAGTAATAATCACTGAGCTGCAATATTGTCAGACTCCAAGAAAGTGATCTCTCCTGCCTATACAGATACAGGGATTATGGAGTAGACAGCAGATCAACCTGTCCTGCACCTGCACACAAGAGGATGCACTCAGGAATGAGTGAGAAAATGGTAAATCACATGACCGCCACCGTGCTGGCTGCCGAGGGTCGCACGTACGTAGCCAAAGAGGGCATTTTTGACCGTGTATGCTAAATACACCCAGACCATGGTATTTTAATGAAACACACCGGGGGAGATTTATCAAAACTGGTGCAAAGGAAAGCTGGTTTAGTTGCTCGTTACAACCAATCAGATTATACCTTTCATTTTTCAGAGCTCCTAGGGAAAATGAAAGGTGGAATCTGATTGGATGATATGGGTAACTAGGCCCATTTTCCTTTACACTAGAGTTGATAAATCTCCCCCACTGTGTAATAAATTGGTTTGTAGATTAAAGTTTTTTTAATTGATGAGCTATGGTGATCAATATCTGATCAGTAGGGGTATGCTCACCGATGCTGATCAGCTGTTTAAAGAGGCCATGGCTCTCCAGTGAGCTCTGCAACCTCTTCCTAGGGAAATGATTTGTCACATGGCCTATGTGCAGCGAGTCCAATTCAAGTAAATGGGCCACGCCTACAATACCAAGAACAGCCACTATACATTATATGGCGCTGTACTTGGTATGCTCACCAGAGTTTTGTCGCCTCTTCAAAGAGTTGATCGGCGAGGGTGTCGAGAGTTGGCAATCTACTCCTAGAAAACCTCTTTAAATAGAAAATTAGAAAGTGCTCCTTGGGCAGCACACAAGCCTATTACATAATAATCCAAATTATACATCTGAATGATTACTTTAAGCTTTCTCTCTATAAATTCACAGCTCTTCTCATGTTTGGACATGGGCCTCATGTAGCCAAACTTTCTGCAAAAAAAGAATAAATTATATAATTGCTCAGAGCTCCGCTTTCAGTTTCCGGATTGATTGCTATGGAAAAGGAAATCTTTGAGGGCGAATCAATATGTTTGTGAACTAGTGACATTCTACGGTCTCTGAGTCATTTTATTTGACCTCCTGTGGAATAAGATAAGTCGTATTCACTGCCCAGAATGACACCTCCGAGAGGACAAACTGTTCTCTTCCACCACACAAATGCAAACAATACAAATATGACATTTTATCCATGGTCCTCTGCAATATGCTTGCACGCGGGGGAGTGGATTCATATTCTTAGGGGTTGAAAGGCAAGAATATGGCATACCGTACTTCTTCCCAATATCTGTATTCCAAATGGCACAACATTTTATGCCCTTCTTTCACTATATAGCAACCGACAAACCGTAATACCATTCAATTCTGGAATTTTTGAGGTGGTGTTTTTTGGCTGCACAATGTTTTTTTTTTTTTTTTTTTTTTACATTTTTCTTATATAATTTTGAATTGTCTAACTGTGAACAAGGCAGACATAGCAGAGCTGGAGAGGGTTCAGAGGAGGGCAACTAAAGTAATAACTGGAATGGGTGGACTACAGTACCCGAGAAAGATTATCAAAATTAGGCTTATTCACTTTAGAAAAAAGACGACTGAGGGGAGATCTAATAACTATGTATAAATATATCAGAGGTCAGTACAGAGATCTCTCCCATGATCTATTTATTCCCAGGACTGTGACTGTGACGAGGGGACATCCTCTGCGTCTGGAGGAAAGAAGGTTTGTACACAAACATAGAAGAGGATTCTTTACGGTAAGAGCAGTAAGACTATGGAACTCTCTGCCTGAGGAGGTGGTGATGGTAAGTTCACTAAAAGAGTTCAAGAGGGGCCTGGATGTATTTTTGGAGGGTAATAATATTACAGGTTATAGTTACTAGAGATGGGTCGTTGATCCAGGGAGTAATTCTGATTGCCTGATTGGAGTCGGGAAGGAATTTTTTTCCCTAAAGTGGGGAAAACTGGCTTCTACCTCACAGGGTTTTTTTGCCTTCCTCTGGATCAACTTATAGGAAAACAGGCCGAACTGGATGGACAGATGTCTTTTTTCGGCCTTGTAAACTATGTTACTATGTTACTATATAACATTGGGCCAATGTGTTCTGCACACAAAAAATGAATTAAAAAAAATCCCCGTCATAATAGCGTTTAAAAAAAAACTCGGTGTAAAGCCACTGTAAAGATAGCGCCTCGGAAATGAATCCGTAATCATAAGGTATGTGTACATTAAATGAAACTGGAGCTCTCAGACAATGGAAGGAGTGGAAAATGAGCGATATGAGAGCTGCATATAGCAGCATGTGACGTTACAAACTGTATAGAATATCACATTATAAATCTATAATCCTGGCAGAATACAGGATAGAACTTCTGTTTTATTCTTTTTCAGAGAACTGTACCATATTCTTCTAGTTCTAAGGCGCACTGGTTTCAGACAGTAAGTTAAAGCTTTGAGTCTTGTTTTTTGCCTTTTTGGATATATTATTTTATATAATTTTTAGGTGCATAAAACAGAGCATTTTATATAAATTATTTTTTTTAATTTTATTTAGCAAAAAATGTTTTCTTTTACTGTAAATTGCATTGTAACTTAATTGCACTGGTAGTTATTAATAAAGGAATGCCTAATATGTACATATTACTTATAATAATTTTAATTTCAACCAATTCAGTAATTTAATACCTAAAGGTTTATTAGTTTCCATACTTTTTTTTTTTTAATTACACTTCATTGTCATGTATTTGTCCCACACCCGACACTTCCACTAGCTTTGGAAGTAACACAGGAAAGAAAGCCAGAAGCACAGCGCCATTTTCTGTCTAGTGGCTGTGCAGGGTACTGCAGCTTAGCTCCCATTTAATACTGCTCACAGCAGTATAACTGTATGGCACCAGGCATTAAAAGGGTATTCGATTTCAGACAGTGGGGGCATATCGCTAGATTATGCCCCCATTGTCTGAAAGCTGCGGGTCCCAGAGGAGAACTACAAGGAGAATGGAACAGGGAGAGCTGTGGCTGGAGAACCCCGGATTTCCCGGGGTTCGTCCACCACCAAGCGCTGCTCCCATAGAAGTGAAGGGGAGCCACTGCACGGCCATTGCTCCCATTCATTTCTATGGGGCTGACGGCGGCCCCATAGAAATGAATGGAGGGCAGCTGCACATGCACAGTACGCCCTCCATTCATTTCCCCGCTTCCAGATTCTGGGACCCGCATCTATCAGACAAAGGGGACATATCCTAGCGATATGCCCCCATTGTCTGAGATGGGAATACCCCTTTAATACTCAGCTGACAGGGCAGTGTGCAGTAAGGGGTTAAAGAAGAGAATTGTGCAATGAAAGGACATGAGAAAAGGAATAATTTATAATCAGATGTCAGTGTATGCCATGTGTGAACATACCCTTATACAGCAGTTTGCACAGAGCTTGCTACAATTTGATCCTGTCTAGGATTGGATACAATAGTAGGAAACTCTCAGCTAAAATATTAGGTCTGTAAAAGTATTCATCCTGTGGATGGAAACAATAATATTTCTATTCACTGACAGCAATCAGCTCATTTTAGAATAGAGTGGAGTAGAAAAGTAGCAAGAAAGTGAAAGTATATAAGAAAGCGGCTGAATTTTTTATAGTACGATGAAGCTTCATTTATATAAACTGGGAAAAGATGTGAAATGTTAGAAATCAGTCAGACTTCAATGTGGAGAATGTCATGAATGTACAGAGGATCTGTATATGAGTCACATATCATGGTGCTGAGGAAAACCTAAACAAGCGGCGGCGGCTTTAATTCCCTCCATGTTGTCATGTAACGTTTTATGGAATGAAATGTGTGGCTGAATTTATGTTTTGCTGTGTTGGTAGCAGGTCTATTAGTTGCCATTTGTGGTTATTTAGCACTATCTGGGGGGGTTATATTCTGGAGACTTCATGAAGGGAATGGTACACTATTACCTTATGTGCTTCAAATGTCAGGTCTGATCACAATAATCCACCGGTGATGTACTCTGACATTTATAAGAAATACAATGCATTTGGTAAGTTCATATTTTCCCCCCATTATTCTGCACTCAATACCCCATAATGACAAAGTGAAAACACAATGTTCGAAATCTAAAGCTAATTAAGTGAAAAGGAAAAACTAAAATCTTGCATTGACGCAAACATTTAGACCTTTTACTCAGGACTTAGTTGAAGCCCATTTGGCAGTGATTCCAGCCTCCAGTCTTCTTGGGTTTGATGGCACAAGGTTTGCACACCTGAATTTTGGGGATTTTCTGCCATTTGTCTCTGCAGATTTTCTCAAGCTCTGTCAGGTTGGATGGGGGCAGCCATTTTCAGGTCTCTCCAGAGATGTTTGATTAGCTTAAAGTAAGGGCTCTGGCTGGGCCACTCAAGGACATTCACAGAGTTGTCACTAAGCCACTCCTACAGTATGTTGTCTTGGCTGTGTGTTTAGGGCCCTTGTCTTGTTGGAAAGTGAACCATCAGCCCAGTCTGAGGTCCAGATAACTCTGGATCAGGTTTTATTAAGAATATCTCTGAACTTTGCTCCATTCAGCTTTCCCTCAACCCTGACCAGTCTCCCTGCCCCAGCTGCTGGAAAACACCTCCACAGCATGATGCTGCCATAATCATGCTTCACCGTAGGGATGGTACTGGGCAGTGCCTGGTTTCCTCCAAACATGACAGTTAGAATAGAGGCAAAAACGTTCAATCTTGGTTTCATCAGACCAGAGAATCTTGTTTCTCGCATTCTTAAGGTGCTTTTTTCCAAACTTTCTTGCGTCTTTTGCTGAACAGAGGCTTCTTTCTGGCCACTTGGTAGAGTGCTGAGTGATTCTTGACCTTCAGGAAGATTGTCTTATCTGCACACAGGATCTTTGGAGCTTATCCAGAGGGACCATTGGGTTCTTGGTCATCCTTCTTACCAAGGCTTTTCTCTTAGCGGGTCATTTATTAAGACCTGGCACTGGGCTCTACATAACTTTGCCGCATCCACCGCCAGTGTAAATGAAGCCAGCTTCCTTGCTGGCTTAAATGTAGACCATTTTCTACTTCTAAAACAGGTGTAGAAAATGATGAATGAGATGGGCCTGCCAATCCTCCCCCTTCCACGCCAAAATCTGGCATTGTGATAAAAGAAAGCACAAAGTAGAAGGACTAGACCAAAAGTTGGAAGAAAAGTTGATTCTTAGACAGTCATGTCTCGCATGTCGCAAGTGGGTAATATATTTGGCACAATGAACAAGCGCCAAGTAAGATTCAAGGCACATATACATTAATATATCTTCCCCAGTTGGTATCCACAGGTTTAAGTGAGGAAGAAGCAAGTTATACATCATTAATTGGAATGAAGAGTAAATGTAATGGTCAATGTTTTTAACAGATCAGAAGGGGGAATATATATTGGAATATATAAATATTAAGTGACGATCAACTGGCATTTCCTTAAACTGCAATCTTCGACACTCCAGCTGCTGTGAAACTGCAACTCCCAGCATGCACACTTGTAACTCTCATAGAAGTGAATGGAAAATTCTGGGAGCTGTAGTTTCAGAACAGCTGGAGTGCCAGAGGATGCTGATCCCTGCCCTACAGCATCATTTGTATAGAAAAGCATGACATCCACATTAATGGAGAAGACACGGACTACCCAACCAATTCTGTGTCAAGGACATTACATATATTTTCCTTGGGAGTTTTCCTGTGCTAATTAAAATATGAATAATGACATGTTGTAAATGCCATTAGATAGTTATGCACTTATCTGTTTACATGAGCTGTAGTACACAATAATGGCTGCAGGTGGCACTGTTGCAACTTCTAGTTATGAAATTCCTACTCTTGTCAGGTAGATCTATAACTATGGACTCCGGGCACCCACAGAACTTACCAGAACCCCTTAATAATAATCAGCAGGACAAGATGAACCTTCTATCTATTACCATGCAATAGAGAGCAGGTAATAGAACATTTTCGAGACTCCTGACGCGGAAATTACGCATGAAAGGTCCGTGAAATGCACAATGTGTCCCTGAGCGTCTGTAAACCTCCTCTTTATGATAAACACTTCATTTCCCAAGCTGTCCGCAGGTCGCTGTATCTGAGCTCACATTCACAGCAATGAATGATACATCTGTAATATATTTGATAGCTGCTTTTAAGCAGCCCATGGGAATCCTCTAAATTTCGAGCTGAGAGGGTCAATGTTATTTCAGTGTCTTACACAGAAGCTGTGTGATCTTAACATGTTTGCGTTGTAGATGCCGGGGATAATGACAAGCTTTTCATTTATGTACAGGGGGGAAACTGTAGAGCGTTTACAAGTTATAAGAGTTATGTAAAATCACCATGAAATATGACCTTCATGATTATCTTAGATGATAGGTCTGCATTAACCACACCCCATCCTGGAAAATTCCCCAAGATCAATTCAGCTGCACCCAATGATGCCCGAAAAAATGACATGGGATGTATCAACGCAATGATATCCTAAAAAACAGTTATGGTTTCCACTCTTAACAGGACTATGATGGTTATAATGGATATGAGAGTCGTAATCATCAAGTTCTTGCTGGCTACTTTTTTCTTTTTACTTCCCTAAAGAGGTTGTGCAAGGATGGGGTGGAAGGTGGGGTTGAGTTTGCCATACATACTGCCCTACTTGACCAGACCTGTAAAATGAAGATTACTTACCTGCTTCCTAGGGCTGGCTCTCTGCTCCTTCTTCCGGCCTGAGATGTTGGGCTCCCTCATTGAAAACATCCAGTTTGACGCCACCTTCAGCTATTCACTGGCCGAGGTAGAGTCTGGATCCACTTCCGTCATGTGACCATTTGTCATGATGTAAGAGGACATGTTCACCGACGAGTCCAGTGATTGGCTGCAGGCGGTTTTAAACTGGACTTTTTCGGCAGAACATTGAAGCCCAGGAGGAGAAGGAGTGGAGAGCCAGGCTCAAAAAGCAGGTAAGTAACCTTCCCTTACAAGTCTGGCCAAGCTGACTCTCCACCCCCACCCCATTCTTGCACAACCACTTAAACAAGGTCATGTGTTTGTGTTTCTGGACTACGAGCAGAACAACTAAAATAACAGAAGTGATGGACCCCTCACATGACGCACATGAACAGCACCCAGTGCACCCCATTGACTGTTGGGTTTCTGTCATAGCTTGGCATTCTACTTGACAGAATGGCTTGATCCCGGACAGTAAGGAGGGATCAGCATGGGATTATGGACATCCCTTGTTGTTCCCTGTCAAGTTTTGGCGAGAAATTTTCCAGCCAAAAAATGGTAGTGGTCATCTCTAGGCAGATGTTGCTATGTAGCAACAGCCGGCCCATTGGTCAGTCACTAACTTGGGTAAATTTTGCCCAGCTTGGTGACGGGTCATCCATTGGTTCAGTGTTTGAACCAGTGACCAGTGGTTATTAGGGCAGTTTTTGACCCTTGGTAACCGTTTTTTCATTGGTTGAGTGGGTGTCCAGATGAATAAATATGAGGGTGGTTTGCCTGGGAGTGCTGTTGTCAGCTTACCTGTGCAGTGAAGTTTTGGCCCGCCCACCCTTCCCTATGTTTTTAGGCCACGGATTTATGTTTTAGCCTGGGGTATTTTTGTTATTGAATTCTAAGCTAGCTTGAGCTTATGGCTGAGCCAGAGGCGTAGCTAGAGGTTCAGCACAGGGGGGACGAAACATACTTGAGTGGGCCCCCCACTTAGTGGCTTCCCAAACGCACGTTTCCAACTTCACAGGCACATACTACTAGTTGTGGTTATAATATTGTATTAGAAAGATGACTGTATAAACTGCTAGATCATCTATGCTGTTAAGTACAGTACAATAGACTTTCTACATACCCTAGTCTAAATACTCTACCATATAATGCAGTAAAATATAGGAGTAATAGGAATAAAAACCAAGGGGACTCCTATGTTAAAGGAAATCTGTCCCCAGTTTTTACATCACTAAACTAACAGTCCCCTGCCCCCATCAGACCTCAGATCAGCGTATTGTGCCCCATAAGACCTCAGATCAGCGTACTGTGCCCCCATCAGACCTCAGATCAGCGTATTGTGCCCCCATCAGACCTCAGATCAGCAGAATGTGCCCCCATCAGACCTCACATCAGCCTACTGTGCCCCCATCAGACCTCAGATCAGCCCACTGTGCCCTCATCAGACCTCAGATCAGCCTACTGTGCCCCCATCAGACCTCAGATCAGCGTATTGTGCCCCCATCAGACCTCAGATCAGCAGAATGTGCCCCCATCAGACCTCACATCAGCCTACTGTGCCCCCATCAGACCTCAGATCAGCCCACTGTGCCCCCATCAGACCTCAGATCAGCGTATTGTGCCCCCATCAGACCTCAGATCAGCGTATTGTGCCCCATCAGACCTCAGATCAGCGTATTGTGCCCCCATCAGACCTCACATTAGCCTACTGTGCCCCATCAGACCTCAGATCAGCGTATTGTGCCCCATCAGACCTCAGATCAGCGTATTGTACCCCCATCAGACCTCAGATCAGCAGAATGTGCCCCCATCAGTCCTCACTTCACCCTACTGTGTCCCCATCAGACCTCAGATCAGCGTATTGTGCACCCATCAGACCTCAGATCAGCGTATTGTGCCCCCATCAGACCTCAGATCAGCGTATTGTGCCCTAATCAGACCTCACATCACCCTACTGTGCCCCCATCAGACCTCAGATCAGCGTATTGTGCCCCCATCAGACCTCAGATCAGCCCACCCAGCCACATAAGATTAAAATACAAAACCTTTCTTACCTGTTCCGCGCTGCGGCTGCCCTTCTGTCCGGCGCTCCACTGTCTTCCCTGGCCGGCACGCACTATGACCTGACGCTGCGTGCAGCGCGGGACAGGTAAGAAAGGTTTTTTACTTTAATTTTATGTGGCTGGGTGGGCTGATCTGAGGTCTGATAGGGGTCGCTAAATACAAGTGAGCGCTTCCATAATGGAAGCGCTCACTTGTATTCGCCTGATAGTCATCCTTGCTGGGCCCCCCCTGACTCACTGGGCCCGGAGCCGTCGCCCCCCCTGCCCCCCCGGTAGCTACGCCTCTGGGCTGAGCTTACTATATGGTGTTATAATCTGTTTGTTTGATTATGAAATTTGATTAAATGTATTAGTTTTAAAATTAATGTTCTGTCTTGCATGGGTTTAATTAATAAAGGCCATGGCCAAATGTTGTTTATTTTTATTATATTAAATTTTAATAAAAAAATTATTTCCATGCAATTATTTGTGTGATTTTTTGGTTGGTAAGTTTATTATGTGTACAGGGGTATGGCCTATTATCCCATAGTGCATCATGCTATGCTGTCTGATAATGAAGACTATACTCTTCTTACCTTCAAGTAAATCGCAAATATGTCAGAATGAAGAATGGAGCTAGTGTGATGAATGGAATGCTATACCGCCCCCAAACCAAGTTCCATGGAGGGAGGAACGGCATTAGAAGTTCCTTAGAAGTGGAGTCCTTGTAGCTCATGTGACCTCTGAGGCCAGTGATTGGCTACAGTGATCAAAGGACCAAGCCACTTTTTGTCTTGTGGGAACCTGTAGGAACTGAAATTGATCCTATGAGCAGGAGTGAAGGGACTGTGGACAGTTTTTTTTTTTTTTTACTGATTTCCAAGGATTGGGTTGGTTGCTCCTAGGCCGGACAACCCCTTTAAATTTACACAGGGCTGGAAAAAGCTAAATAGTCAATGTGCCAAGAAGTCTGATACTGGCACCTATCTTTCAGAAGAAAGAACACTAAAATAATAAAACTGGTCCTTGGAATGCTTAAGCTGGCTGCTATAGTCTACAGTACTTTGTCCATCTCTGTAATAAAATTGTACTGTATATGGATCTGTTCACAGTGCAGAGAAGTGAATGTAGCGCCAAAGCAGAATTTTACTCAACATTTTATAACTGGTGTTGTAATATATTAATTCTAACCCAGAAAGCTTTTCAACTGTTTTCATTCTGCTAGTGCGGATAATAAGATTTTAGGTAAATTGCTTATTAAACTGCAAAAATGTTTGCATTATGTGAAACGTGTGGGAAGTAATCCCTTGTGCTACCTTCGCAGGTTTTAAATTAACACAATAAAACAGAAAGGTACTTGAAACATAATATAAAAGCGCCAAAAAGCTGAATGTATTTACTCAAGGAATGTTATAAATATTAAATAGGAACATCACAGTCAAATTGGAGGGGGGGGGGGGTGGCAGAGACCACCAGCAATCTTGAAAAATATTGTTTTTGTTCTTAGTGAAAAGGAGCATCCATGTTCAGTGCAGGAATGAAAATGGGATATGGCTTGACCAAGCAATGTCTTAATAATTCAAAAGCTTTGTTGGTGGCATCACCTCAAGCTTTTTTCTGATAGACCACCAGCTAATGGTACCAGCCCCAGCAGTGCATTGTGCAGGGATTGGAAGCTCTCAGCCTGTCAGAAGATGATATATCCCATGCTCAGGAACATCAGTGAAGCCAGATTAGGTACATTTATGGTCTGGTCACCATATCTCTTCCATCAATTAGCTCATCCTCCATGATTCCTATGGTTATTTGCGCGTGCAAGGATTCTTCTCCTTTGGAAAGCTAAACACCAACACTCAGGCTTCATTCACGTGACCGTATTTTGTTTCCGTGTCCGTTCCGTTTTTCTTGCGGAACTATTCATTTCAATGGGTCCGCAAAAAAAATGTAAGGTACTCCGTGTACATTCCGTTTCCGTATGTCTGTATTTCCGTTCTGCAAATAAGATAGAACATGTCCTATTCTTGTCCGTTTTGCTGACAAGCATTGTTAGAATGGATCCACAAAAAAAACGGAAACACGGATGCCATACGGAACGTCAACCGTTTTTTTTGCGGATCCACAATTTGCGGACCGCAAAACACATATGGACGTGTGAATGAAGCCTAAAAGCAGGCAGATTATGAACCTAAAACCTACTGACAGGTTCCCTTTAAGCAGGAACCTGAACCAGGAGATAGATCCCGTTCTAATATTTTCTAGGTGACCCACAAATCGAGAGTTAATCGTTAATGTAGAACATGAGATTGTTAAAGGGGTTGTCCGGGTTCAGAGCTGAACCCGGACATACCTTTCAATTCACCCAGGCAGCCCGCCTGAACAGGGCATCGGAGCATCCTATGCTCCGATGCCCTCCTTTACCCTGCGCTAATTAGCGCAGGGCAAAGGAATTTAGCCCGGTTCCGGTGACGTACCGGGCTCTGCCAGGCGGAGGCTTCTGCCCGGCAGTGAGCCCGTTGACGTCATCGGCGCTGATGGGTGGGCTTTAGCGCTGCCCTAGCCATTCAAACGGCTAGGGCAGCGCTAAAGCCGGCCCATTACGGCCGGTGACGTCACCGAACTAACTGCCGGGCGGAAGCCTCCGCCCGGCAGTGAATGTTTACAAACAAAAGAGCCCTTGCCCTGCGCGATCCAGCGCAGGGCAAGGGAGGGCATTGGGGCATGAGATGCTCCGATGCCCTGTTCAGGAGGGCTGCCGGAGTCAAAACCTGGGTATGTCCGGGTTCAGCTCTGAACCCGGACAACCCCTTTAAATTAATATAGGTCATTCTGAGTGTAATATCTTCCTATTTATCACCTTCCAAGCCTGAATAATAGCAGATGTATACATAGTAGAATGGCTCCGTCTCCACTCTCCAGACCTGCAGTAACCGAAGTGTATACATTGTAGACTCACTTTATTAGTATTACATATTTCCACGTCTCACTCCACAAAACCTCACTCATTCTGGGTACTTGGACACGGCAATGATGTACGACGTGTTGACAGATGAAGAAGGATGGGGCTTGGCATCTGCTGTGAGCTGCCTGACTATACCACCCAGATGGATAACACAAGGATGTGTTTTGCAGTGGAAAAATAAGTCTGTCCTGAGAGCAATAAATACCGTAGCAAAATAGAGAGGACATGTAGAAAAGTCATGAAATGTAAGGATAATAAATATCACCATAGAGATAGATCTTGTAAAGAATAAGTGGCCGCCCTTTCAGTGAGGATTGTCTACTGCATCACACTGAACACGGAGAGCTACTTTTATCAATCAACTGGTGTAAAATCCTAAAAATATCCAGAGGAGCAGCTACTGGCGGTGCAGAGGTAGCAGCAAAGACCTCTCTGCTGAATAAATTCTAGGGCCCTGGCACAGATTTTTACATTGGAGCCCAAGAGCTTCAACTTATGCCTCTGCAAATGACCACTACTTGGAGAAGGCCACCCCAGAACGCAAGATTTTTCTTTAGGAGATATTCAAGTGCCTTATATCCTATGTATACTGACTCTCTTTTTTGAGAAGATCATAGCAATTGTGGGTGATTGTCAGAAAAAAGGTTCCACTTTACTCAGGGTCGGGCTGGGGCTCCTTGGGCCCATGACAGCAAATTATACTCAGGGCCCAACTCCTATAGTATCAAAAAGTGTAAAAGATTTTGATTAAAAGAAAGAGACCCTAGTGGCAAGTGCCTGGCTCCAAAGGAAGCTTCAAATGGGTTTGTTTCTCCTGGACTTTTGGGGCCCACTATGATATCAAGGCTTAGTCCCACCCTGACTCTACTTTTCTTTTGTTTAAATCTTACGATTCTGGATCTCCTTGCAACTGAAGGAGGTACTAATAGATTCATGACTGTTCCTGCCAATGATATTTTAAGAGGAAGGTTCCAAAACTGGAGTTTTCAATCTTGGTGCCCTACTTGTCTCTTAAAATTTTACTTACGTCATCACCACCAATTCTCAGATTCACATCTTCCAGCAGGCAACAGCTGGGCATGACTACTATAAGCATCCTAAGGTTAGGTTCACGCTTGTGTTAAATGGATCCGGCAAGCTGTTCCGGCAGAGAACAACCTGCTGAAGTTCACCATATCTGGCCTAGCCTGAAACTGCTGTTCACTGCCCAGTCCCATTGACTATACTGGGATCTGGCGTGGATTAGGCCGCCTTCTGGGAAATGCTGGCTTTTGGCCAGATAAAACCTACTGCATAGGTTCCCTTTAAAAAAATATTTTCACTGGATAGAGGATTGGTGGTGGTGGTGGTGGGGGTCTTCCTTCTTATGCAAAAAATACAAATAAAAAAAATCCTTATATCATAAATGCAGGGTTTTTTTTTAGCATTTTTAAGTTTTTAGAGAATGACAGCCTTTACTGTATTGCATAATGTGAGCCCAGGTCTGGCCCAACAGTGTGTAAATCAAAAATATGTCAACATTTACTCAGAAAAACATTCCATGAATTCCTGATGTCCAAGCGGGGAGAGGGAGATGCACATAGTATTATCATGTGTTATTCTGACCAGTTCTTCCAGAAGAAGCAACATGTGGTTAAAGAAATGTTCTTACTTTGTCTGACTTCCTTAGCAGGTGGCCAAAAACCACTGATCCACTTCTTTTTCCATGTTGATGTTTTAATATTGTGTTATCTAATAAGTTTTATTAATTAAAAGGATTTTCTTGAACTTACTGTCTTATGGATAGGTCACAAATATTAGATTGGAGGGGGTTCAACTGCCTGTACCCCTGTTGATCACTGTTTCTACTAGTTGTGGTGCCAGAACTACTATTACACTGTGTAGTTGCCAAGCCTAGTTACTGCAGCACCCATTCACTTGAATGGGAGCCTAGAAAACAGGAAAGGCCCTGCATCGACCTTCAATCCCCCCTTGTGGGCTGGAAGTAGCTTGGACTTATTCCAAAAACAGGTACTTAGGGATATAAAAAGTCTTATTTACCCTAAAGGTAAGAAAAACATAACAAAAAGAGAAGAAAGAGCCTTGCAGTGGCTCAGTAAACAAAAGGAGGTCATAGTGAAACCAGCCGACAAGGGGGGTAATATAGTGTTGATGGATAGGAAGTACTATGAAGCAGAGGCTATGAGACAACTCAGGGATGCTGACATTTATCAACCCCTATCAAGTACAGTAGTCCCATAGGGAAATACCAGAGACAATTGAGGTCCCTTCTAACTAAATATGTACAGATGGGAGTTATTACGGAAAGCACAATGGGAAAATTGTATCCCATATATCCTACAAAACCGAAGTGGTATTTTGCTCCAAAAATCCACAAGTCTCTGATTAACCCTCCGGGACGCCCTATTGTTACGGGAATAGGATCCATAACAGAACCTTTATCCCAGTATTTGGACTGGATGTTGCGTCCATTATTGCGCAGCATCCCGTCTTATTTGAAGGATACTGTTGAATTTGTGAAACTAATGAGGGAGACACAATGGCAACAAGGTGATCTTTTGGCATCTATTGACGTCGAAAGTTTATACACCAGGATTCCCCAACAATTAATAGTACAAGCCATAAGTACTATCCTTGAATACCATAAAAAAAGTGACAGTTATGTCAGGTTTGTAAGGGAAGCCTTAGAATATGTTTTGACGCACAACGCCTTTACCTTTAATGACTCCAGTATCATGCACGTTCACCAATCTCTTCCTGGCATACTTTGAAGACAGGTTTGGGTTCACAGTGAGAAACTAATTTATTCAATATGCTAAGTTGTATACGAGGTTTGTGGATGATGTATTCATAATATGGCAAGGTACTGAAGTACAATTTGGCCAATTCGTGGATAACCTTAACAATGAGAATGACCTAATTATGAAGTTCAGAAGTAAAATACATCCTGAGAAAATGGAGTTATTAGATGTAATGGTAATGGTCCAAGAAAGTGAATTGGTCACTAGAGTATATAGAAAAGAAACAGCCACGAATTCCCTTTTGCACTACAGAAGCTCCCACCCTTACCATGTGAAAAAGGCAGTACCCCATGGTCAGTTTGAAAGAATCAGACGGATCACCAATAGTGAAGGAGACTTCATTGAGCTATCTAGTGAGTTGAAAGGAAGACTGTTGGAAAGAGCATACCCAGAAAGCTTGATAGATCGGTCCTTTATAGAGGTATGTCAGAGGAATAAGGAGGAGAGAGTAAACAGGAGTCAACAAGGGAAGGAAAACAGGGCAGTTTTCTCCTTTAGATTTACCTCAATGGCTGAGACAGTCAAAAGAGCAAGTAATAAAAATTGGCATATGTTATCCAGTGATGAAGATATAAAGGAGAAAGTGCATAGCCCCCCCCCTAATTAGCTTTAGAAAAAGCACCACAATAAGGGACAAGTTAGTTAGAAGCTCATATGTAGATAACAGGAAGGATAATTGGCTCTTGAAGTCGGTTCTACAAGGGAACTATGAAATGTGGATAATGCGTCTCATGTAAACATATGCTTAAGACCAAGTACCTAAGAATAGGAGGTATTGTACATGTTATAAGACAATTAATCACTTGCAAAACGCAGTATGTGGTATATGTAATTTTCTGCCCTTGTGGCAGGTTTTATATAGGGAAGACTATCAGGCCCCTATATATACGGTTTAGAGAACATTAAAAATCCATTCAAACGGGAATAGGGTCCCCAAGATTGATAAAACATGTCCAAAAAGAACACAGAGGGTCTGGAGAGATACTTACCTGTGCAGGAATTGAGGCGATTGCACCACTTAAAAATGGAGGAGCTCGACACAGAAAGTTACTCCAAATAGAGGACTAACACCATGGGACAGTTAGGATTTAATGATAAGAACGATCTTGCAGCGTTCCTATAACTTTATGCTATTGCTGGAATTGTTTTTAAATGTTTGTTGTTTACCTGTGTCCAAGGTGATGACGCCGGACGCAGTGATGCGTACCGGCGTCATCACATTGCGGCCAGACGAAGTGCAACAAGGTGCGAAACGGCCGTCACCGCATCCCGTTCACTGAGCATGGTGCCCGCAAGTAGCGGTAAGCAATTTTTAATGTTGCAATAAAGGAAGAAAGAAAAGAAGCCCAGTGAGTGCCGCATCATTTATCTTTATCCTCCATTTTTGTGGGAGCCTAGAAAACCCCTTTAAGTTCTTGTTGGTTTCCTTATGGTAAACTCCCTTAAAGGAACTGAACCCTGATTCTCCTTTACTCATGTTCACCATAGTAGGTGCAGAAAAATAGCACTGAAAGATGGCAGACATCTAAATGTTAAAGTGCTTTCCCCACTGCCCTATAAAAAGGCTCTCAGAGGCCACTTTAGGGTAGTGTACTTCTAGAGATTCCTGACTGTTAGACATGCCTCTACAATGCAGTTGAAGACATTTTGCCCAGACTTTGAGAAGGGCAAATCATTGACTGAGAGAACGAAGATGGGCGTTTTGATAAACTGCCTGCCATCTAGGCTATTCTGACCTAGCTGGTAGGAGGTGTTTTGAGCAGTGGTTACATGAGGGCATGCACACATGGTAAACAGGACGGCTCTGGACGGCTCAGACAGGATTGTTTGATTCACCGACTAGTGCGAGCAGCTCCCACATTTTCTTTGTCCACCAAACAGGCACAGGAGGCACCTCTGTCTCTGTCTGGACCATTTCCATGCATTTAGCAGAAGGAAATTTGGTGCTATGACACCCATTATGTGTCCTGCATTGACAATCACCTTCACTTTTGTTTGCAGTGGTGAACAAGAAGCCTGGACTGCTATGGACTGGAATTCTATAGTATTTAGCGATGAATCCAGGTTCTGTTTAGGATTACATGACGGTCAGGTTCGAGTATGGAGGCCTTTGCTTCAATCTTGCCTTTGCTATGGAGCAACACACTACTCGAACTGTTGGTGTGATCTGGGGAGCCATCGCATACGACTGTTGGTCACCCCTAGTGGTGACACGAGGGACACTAACAGCTCAGCAGTATGTGCAGGACATCCTGTGGCTACATGTGTTCCTCTCATGGCACGTCCTCCAACTGGCATTTTTCAGCAGGATAACACTCGCCCACACAAAGCGAGGGTTCCCCAGGAATGTCTCCTCCAGATTAAACACTTCCTTGGCCTGCCAGGTGGCCAGAGTTATTGCCAATCGAGCATTTATGGGACCATCTTTCTTCTCTAGTGCTCTTCCAGACAGTTCATACAGATGAATAAAGGCTTGCTGAATAATTTGAGGACAGCTCAGTTCCTCACAATGAGCTCCGCGGACATCACAGAGCATGTCCACAACCGTCTCTCACAGAACCCAATATTCAGATATTTGCAGCATCCTATTCCTCTAACACTGGGGAATCACGTAGTGGAATAGGATGCAGGGACTGCCAGGAAAAGGGGAATGGCTTACATTGCAACAATTTTTCCGAAATTTTGGCTCACAATTCTGCCACAAGATAAGCAAATTAATATCAAAATGTATCATCTGGCATCCGCCACTGTGATAAATCTGATGCATTTTCAGACAACCTAAGTTTACATACAGTACACTGTCTAAATATTAGACAGGATTAGTAAACCTGCCCCACTACGTTGTTTTCTGAGGTGCCTGCTGGAAAGTACATTTCTACTTTTCTACAGATCCGAACACCAGCTTGGGCAAGAGGACTGCTCCATCATGTAAAAAAAAAATCTAATAAAAATAGAATGAAACATTTACAATTTTTTTTTGTTTTTAATAAAAAAATTTTTTACAGATTAGTAAAAATTGGTACATTTTATTTCTCAGTACACAAGAGTGTTGTCCTATAGGGTCACCTGTTGTATTGTCCATGCCCTATGGAGTCTACTATGTTTTACATTGCTCATCCTTAGAGGAATGAAGGCATAACTAATAGTGTTGAGCGAACTTCTGTTTTCAAGTTTGGCGTACAGTTTGGGTTCGGGTTATCTACGAATTCCACGGACCGTAAGTTATAGCCCGTGGTAGCGCAATCCATAATGGATTTCTTAGATAACCCGAACCTTGTACGCCGAACTTGAAAACACAAATTCTGTCATCCCTAATGACTAATACATAAAAAGCATATGCTACTTAAGGCAGGGAAATACGACAGAAAAATTAGAACCTCCTATAGTCCACATTCAGTGAACCCCAGAGGGTGCTATAGACAACAGCTTCTCGCAGGCAACGTGAGTTAAACATTAACATCTCCAGCTATATGTCCTGGGACATTTCTGTAGGTTCCACATGGCAAACAAAACAATTTGTACTATAGACAGAACAATATATAGCACAGTGGTCAATAATTAACAGGGACTTCAAGTTGAAAATATGCACCGCAGTCACTTCTACAAGTTTATCTATACTGAGTTTTTTCCTCTGAAATCAGTAGATACAAGTCCATGAGTTGCCCAATCCCTTCCAGCCGTACAAATTCTATGTTCTAGCCTTAATCTCGTGTACAAGTGCAGAACCTGATGCGTCATTCAGGACTGAGTGACAATTCTTTTTGGAGATGCCATATGGATTGCCACTCAGAAACTTGGACACAGTTCTAGAGGCTTCAAAAGCCACTCCTGGGCCCTAGTGCTCCATAAGAAGACACCTGTATTATAAAATTATTGCCAACTCTCCCAAAAACCTTTGGTAGGCTCCTGGAAGACGAAGAGCTGCCAATCATCTTTTGTGGGAGGGGTAATCAGGACTCTCAATGACTTTCCCAGGAGTCCTGTCAATGTTTACTCAGATTTTTACCTGCCCTGAACCCAGGGGCGTAATTACCATAGCGGTAGACCATATGGGGCCCAGGGCAAGAGGGGGTCCAGTTGGGATCATCTCCTCTTGTACTGGAGGGGAAACCTTGATCAGGACTCTACCCTCTAAAGGAACAAATTTTAGCAAATAAGAAAAAATGGCCCAAAGGTCATTAAAAAAAGGATTTAGGCAGAAACCCTTCTGTCCTGTGTGGGGGCCTGGTTTGATCCTTGCTATGGGGCCCTTACTTCTCTATGTACGCCACTGCCTGAACCTATATATGACAGAGCACAGCTTCTCTCCCTCTATCATATCCTGCTGTCGGGGCAGCAGATATCACCCAACAGCTCCCTTTAAGTATCAAGTTAAACTTCTTAAATATGTATGGCTACATTAGGGAATCTCCAGCTGTCGCTGCATGTTGGAAGCTGTCGTTTCTCAGACCACCACCCTGCATGCTTCATGTAGAAGGGATCCTGTGATTTGATGTAAAACATTAGACGTTAGTGTGCAGCGTACTGGAACATAGGGTACACATGACAAAGAGATCTTTGTGTGATGGGAACCGCCGTGCACTTACATCAGGAAACACAACACATTAGGAGGGTGCTGAATAGCAATCAGGTTAAGTAACTACAAAGCCGGGCTTGTCTGACCTCTGGCTGACCGATATCAGAATGGAAGATCTTGATCTAGTATGAAAATAATGACTGTTCACACATTGAGGAATACAGCACTAAGAGTATACTGGCCCAATAACCTCCAGCTAAGCACTGAAGATACTACGTTATGTGCTATTACTGAATCTAAGAATTACATGTCTTAACAAATGAAACTAGGAACATGAAGGTTTGCTTTTTCCACAAAGTGTCACTTTTTTCACTATCTAGTATTGCTGCCAAGTCCAATTTGCTTGAACATGGCAGATATGACCCACAAAAACAGTGGTGCTGTTTCTACTAAAAAAACAGTTAGTTGATGGAAAATAAGGTGGCTCAGTGGCTAGCAAAGTAGTCTTACATCACTGGGCTCCTAGGATCATATCTGACCAACACAACATCTGCATAGAGCAGACCAGCAAACAACTGATCAACGGTGGTGCTCGGACTGAACTCCCACCAATCAGATACTGATGACCTATCCTGAGCAGAGTTGCTTCTGCCATGAGGTGAGATTAGCATCTTGCCTCAGGTAGTGGACAACCTGCCTCTGACAGGGGGCAAGGGAGCCTATGGCTCCTCTCCCCACTGTTCAGCCCCATAGACTTCAGGCCACTAGGCAGTAGAACGACACAGGAGATCCTGAGGACAGGTTATCAATCTTGTATTGCAGGAAAAATCTCAGAGAACTGTTTACTGAGATTTTTATTATTTATTGGTTTATTTAATTTATTCACTTATATAAGAAAGACATATTCTGCAGCACTTTACAGACATTTTCCTCAGGATAGGTCTTCAAAATAAAACTGGCAGGCTACCAACTCCCTGCACCCCCTGCCAATCAGCTGTATGAAGAGGCTGGTGAGCGCTCAGGCCTCTTCCAAGGCCACGTTCATCGGTCACATGGCCTAGGAACAGCTCAGCCCCATTCAGGTGAATGGGGCTGAGCTGCCATACCAAGCACAGTCACTTTCCAATGGAGGGCTCTGTGCTTGGTAAGCACTGGTGAGTTCCGCGGCTTCCTCAAATAGATGACCACCATCGGACCCCTGCCAATCCTGAGGATAGGCCATCAATATTAAAATCCTGGATTAAATTCCTTTAGCACAATTCAATTTGCTCATATTTTGAACAGTTTCTGGGTCTATTCTATGAGCAGAAGAAGCAATAATGAAGACCAGTAAATCATCCTCTGGGGTCGTTAAATAATTTGCTGCTACGCTGCCACAGCTGTCAAATATATTTCTTCGCTCTATCTATTATATGCCCTGTGTCAGCAAGACCTGTCCCTTGTGATATGTAATGAACCATATATTCTGAAGACAGAGATGAGGCTTTCAAGTGTCAGGGTGTCTATATCATATGTGCATCTACTTATCAATCCCACCTTAATTATTTCAAAGAGTATCACAGTCTCGGCATAGAAAGTAATGGGTTTTAATAATTAAAATTAGGCAAATTTCCAACATACTTTCTGCATCAATTCCTTGTGGTTTTTAAGATCTCTGCTAAGATCTCTATACACATCTCTGATATCTGTGCTGTAACGAGCCGTGAAACTGTGTGTCCATCACATGAGCAGGACAGACCTGCATCCACTAAAGGTAAATAAGGACGTTTCTACTGAATAACAGCAAGCAGAGATCTTATCTTGAAAACAGCGAGGAACGGATACAGAAAGTATTTAAAAGTAAACATAAAAATACCTTTATTTACTGAAACTGGAATCCCCTTTAAGTAAATCGGACTCACAGCAGATCTTCGCTGCACATAAAGCAAACCATTGGTTAAGTCAAATTTCTATGGGGCGTCAATTAACCAACAGAATGTTTTTGTTATGTAGGAGGAAATCTAGGCGCCTGGATGAAACCTACAAAAAACATATGGAGAACATACGAGGTCCATGCAGATGTTGCCACTGTCAGAAGTGAACCTCGGAGGCCAGCGCTGCAGTGCTAATCACTGTCACAATGATGCCAAGTGTGAGATTTCCATGGAAAGGCCTCAAGAATAATAAAAGATATGTGAAGGTTCGTTGCATCTGGATTAACTTATGTATCTAAAACAGCCATAGTAAAGGGGTAGAAACAAATACTTCAAAAAATAAAATGAAAAACCATAGGAACGAATTATAACTGTAATATTTCCAAGAAAATCTCTGCTTTGAACAACACTTCACAGTAAAGTTCTATTGTAGAAATAACGCTATTTTGTAAATCTATTTCTTTACATATTTTATGGCTATGGACACCGCACTGGAATTATTTCATTATTGCGTTCTGCTTTTCTTAGGCTAACAATCATTTTATGTTCAACTGTTTGTCTTCTATAGGTTTCCCTAAATGTGTTCAGTTTTGAATTACACATTCTATTTGCAGGACAAAAGAGCGAATTGGACCAGATGGACAGGTAGGTAGATAGAAAGATAGACAGACAGATAAAAGAAAGAAAGACAGTAAGAAAGAATAGTGAATATGAAATAGATGACAAATACAGTAGATCGATAGATACATGATAGATAAATTGATCCATCTATTCTTATGACTGTATTGTATGTATTTGAGCACTTTGCATCACATTTTATTACACACATTTAAAGGGGTTCTCCAAGTTATATTTATTGATGACCTAACCTCAGATTGGCGGAGGTCCGGCACCCCTGCCGATCAGCTGTTTGAAGAGGAGGTGCGCGCTGTACCAGCGGTGCCTCCTCTTCATTGTTTACATGCTCGCCGTAACATACATAGCGGTGAGCAGGTGTAATTACACCTAACCGCCCCATTCATTTTAATGGGACAGATCGCTCCCATAGACTTGTATAGGAGCGCTCCGTCCCATTGAAATGAATGGGGCGGCTTGGGTGTAATTACACCTGCTCACCGCTATGTATGTTACGGCGAGCATGTAAACAATGAAGAGGAGGCAGCGCTGGTACAGCGCGCACCTCCTCTTCAAACAGCTGATCGGCGGCGGTGCCGGAGGATAGGTCATCAATAAATATAACTTGGAGGACCCCTTTAAGTAATTCTTTTCACAATGTACTGAATGTACCTTTACATATTTTTATGCTCTGTGTGACTTTGTGCACACTATATTTAACAATATATCTGTTTTACATGTATCATATGCTTGACCAAGGTTCCATTGTGGAAATGAAATGTTGCACTGATATGGGCTAATAGATCTTCACTTGTTCACTAGATTTTTGCTGGAGTGCGTGACCTATTTTTCATCAATTTCGAGTATCTACAGCTTTGGATCAAGGTGCTCTTGCTGGCATCCACCACATACTGACATACTGATATGGCATGCTGCTCGATTCTTTCTAGATTAGATAGATAGATAGATAGATAGATAGATAGATAGATCACTAACATCAGAGACAACTCCCTGTAAATGAGACACAGTCACCAGTACATATATTCACACCAGATGGTACTGATATTACTGTATTTTGTCCACATTAGTTAATGACAAAGCTATGTCCGATATACTACAGAAACCTAGTCAATCACAGTAACCATGGAGAACAAGAGTATAATAGGATATTCCAGTATTGATTTCTGGATGGAAATAGAACGGGTTACATGATCACCGTCACTGGTTCAGGAAGCTGCTGCACAGAGCACACGTGTCATGAAGAACGTCTTGGTGATGATATACATTACTGGACTAGATTGATGATGATTTTAGTACAGTATGTCCCATGAATAAGCCAACTGATAAAGTGATTTATAACGCACTGGTGTGATCTGACTAGCACAGTGTGACAACTACAATCTGCCCATTTCTAACCAGCAAATAGTTGTCACATTTTATTATACAGTTATCAATTATTCTACTATTATTTATTCCCAGTAGTCAGTAATATGGACCAGAACAGGTAGTTTTCAAATTTCTCAGGCACTTCCCTGCAGTGCTAGAACTGTGGAGGCTACAGAAGTGCTAGAACTGTGGAGGCTACAGAAGTGCTAGAATTGTGGAGGCTACAGAAGTGCTAGAACTGTGGAGGCTACAGAAGTGCTAGAACTGTGGAGGCTACAGAAGTGCTAGAACTGTGGAGGCTACAGAAGTGCTAGAACTGTGGAGGCTACAGAAGTGCTAGAACTGTGGAGGCTACAGAAGTGCTAGAACTGTGGAGGCTACAGAAGTGCTAGAACTGTGGAGGCTACAGAAGTGCTAGAACTGTGGAGGCTCCAGAAGTGCTAGAACTGCGGAGGCTACAGAAGTGCTAGAACTGCGGAGGCTACAGAAGTGCTAGAACTGCGGAGGCTACAGAAGTGCTAGAACTGTGGAGGCTACAGAAGTGCTAGAACTGTGGAGGCTACAGAAGTGCTAGAACTGTGGAGGCTACAGAAGTGCTAGAACTGTGGAGGCTACAGAAGTGCTAGAACTGTGGAGGCTACAGAAGTGCTAGAACTGTGGAGGCTACAGAAGTGCTAGAACTGTGGAGGCTACAGAAGTGCTAGAACTGTGGAGGCTACAGAAGTGCTAGAACTGTGGAGGCTACAGAAGTGCTAGAACTGTGGAGGCTACAGAAGTGCTAGAACTGTGGAGGCTACAGAAGTGCTAGAACTGTGGAGGCTACAGAAGTGCTAGAACTGTGGAGGCTACAGAAGGGCTAGAACTGTGGAGGCTACAGAAGTGCTAGAACTGTGGAGGTTACAGAAGTGCTAGAACTGTGGAGGCTACAGAAGTGCTAGAACTGTGGAGGCTACAGAAGTGCTAGAACTGTGGAGGCTACAGAAGTGCTAGGAATGTGGAGGCTACAGAAGTGCTAGAACTGTGGAGGCTACAGAAGTACTAGAACTGTGGAGGCTACAGAAGTGCTAGAATTGTGTCCGTTTTTGAGACAGGGGATTAGGTAGATAAATAAAAACAACCAAATCATAAATCAACAGGATTCCGCAGAACTCAGGGGTGGATTGGCAGAGTAACTGATGTCCCTCTTTAACATATGGCAGGCAGTCGTTGGGAGTCCCTGCCCTGCTTAGGAGTCTCCAACCTGACTCCAAATATGGCTATTTCCATATATGGAGTTATCCCTGGGAGGGATTCCCACACATTGGAGGCATTCTGACAGTGTATGGGGATGCTCCTATATATTTAAAATGTATTCAGTCTCTACTTTTAAATAGTTACTACTGGATCCAACCTTACAACCTTCTGTATGACATATTTTACCAGTGTTGTGGAACATTGATGCGGAGTAAAGTAGCGCCGGCTTACGTTATTTTGTTTATGGGGGCCTTTGAAGACGTGTATATTTGGGGGAATGTTTTATGGAAAAAGCATATTGTTTTATATCGCAGATTTACTGATGATTTATTTTTTATCTGGAGGGGGGACTCTCGTTCGGTAGAGGAATTCAATACATTTCGTAACCTAACCTATCTCTAAATTTAAATGTCACACCTAAAATCCAGAATACTTCCAGATTATCAGGCCCGGAGATTTACTGGAGTTGGCCTTTCACACAAGTAGCTATCACCCTGGAGATGTTCCATGTTGGGTGCATTCTCACTATATGCGCCCACTTGGACAAAACCCGGATTTAGTACTAGGGCTCTGAGGAGAAAAAGTCTGGGGAAAGTCCGGGACTGATATTGACCCTCCGGGTAAACTTCAGAAAATGTCTGGATTCGACTCTAAGGATGAATGGGGCTTAAAGGGTCACCACGTTTTTCCCTATTAAACAGGATGACATTGTCAATGTGCAAATGTCACCTGATTCTAACTATGCCATTTATTTTCTCCCTGTTTTTAATTTAAACTTTTATTATATGCTATTTAGCCTATAGGAGAAGGGGGGCGTTGCCCCTCTTCCTAGAGGCTCCGTTTGCCTACCTCAATCCACGCCCTTATCTTCCTGATTAACAGGGCCAGGCCAGCGTTCGTCTCCTCAGGCCGGCCCTGTCTGCATTATAAATCTCGCGCCTGCATGATTCCCCTCAGTGTTCGGCGCAGGCGCAGTAAGTGAAGGAGGGCATGTCCCCATTGTATTTAGTGTCGTTGTGAATTCAATAAAGGATCCGTGGATTTTAGAAATTAGTGCTGGACTTCTTCTTTCCCAGTACTATAATTTAAGCCAGAAAGTAGTAATTTACAATCCATTAATAAATTTGGCTCATTTTACTCCAGTCCACGTTTTAAATCTCCCTCAATATGTCAAAAGTGTAACTGCACTCACTTCTTGAGTCTATGCAGTAGGTGGTAGGTGATGGGTCTGCAGCTGGGCATCCGGTGGGTCAGCAGTCCTCCTTATAGGGGGGAGATGCGTGGTATGCCCTCCAATCACCATCTGAAAATAGCTGAGAGCACTTCCTCGCATTGCAGTGAATGGGGAGAAGGCAGCACACGTGGTGTGCTCTCTTTCACTTTGTGGATCCCGTTCTGGAGATAGGAGGGGGTCCCAGAGGTGGGACCTGCACCTATCTGACATTGATGGTATATCCTAGCTGGGAATACTCTATTTAGTAAGTAGACCACATATTTCCTCGGGTCAGTGCATATCCTTGGGGATATGGACCTCCTTTTTTCTGTCATTTCTTGAGATGGCACATTTTTGCAACATGGTTTTTCTTCTCCTTTAACTTTTCCACTTGATGTTACTTGACACTGACACAGAATAAGCTTGGAAATTTCCAGCCCGGCATTCATACTGTGCTACGAGTTGGAAGATGGTCACATTACAAATAATGGACGCAGTCATCCTGTAGTGTTTATCCAGTACTTGGTACAGTTGTGGGGTCACTCGGTCTTTCAGGCCGGTCAGCTGCAAACAGCTGGACTCTGAGGCAACGTTTGGAAGTAGAAGTGAAAAATAAGATGAAAGAAATCTTATAGTGCCGTAGATTCTGCATTTATTTTTGCCAGATATTAAAGGTCTGGTTAATAAGATACAGCACCCCGACATTGTGGGTAGGTTTTACACAATGCCTTGCTTCACCAGCCGGGAATTAGGTTTATACAATCAGCAGGGGACGACTGGTAACTTAAAGTGGCCCTGGAAAAAATACTAAAAGAAGCCCCGTTTTGTAGTCGGGTCCAAATTGGAAGGCAGGGCCAGCAGTATGATATTGTGGCACATTACACGACCATAACAGAGCAAAATACCACAGTCCATCATAAAATACTGCCAGCAGCACAAAATACATCCCCAAAAACTTCCACTGGCCAGCCGTGAGGAGGGCTCAGGTGGCCCCCTGGGCATCGGCCCACCAGGAAATTTCCCTGTAAGGTCTATGGCCAATCCATCCCTGACAATCAGACTTAAAGGGTTTGTCTCACTTCAGTAAGTTGCATTTATCTGTAGAGAAAGTTAATACAAGGCACTTACTAATGTATTGTGATTGTCCATATTGTCTCCTTTCCTGGCTGGATTCATTTTTCCATCACATTATACACTGCTCGTTTCCATGGTTACAGACCACCCTGCAAACCATCAGTGGTGGTCATGCTTGCACACTATAGGAAAAAGCACCAGGCCCCTCTGGTGGCCGGGACCACAGGAGTGTGCATACGCCAGGGTCTTTTCCTATACTGTGCAAGCATGACCACCACTGATGGATTGCAGGGTGGTCGTAACCCCTGGACACAAGCAGTGTATAATGTGATGGAAGAATGAATCCAGCCAGCAAAGGAGGCAATATGGATAATCACAATACATTAGTAAGTGTCTTGTATTCACTTCCTCTACACAATAAATGCCATTCGTCAAAGTGAGACGAACCCTTTAATGTATACAACTGCATTTTTTCTGCATCCGTTTTTCAAATCTACCTGAACAATACAAGTCAATGGGGTTGGTTAAACATCCATTTTCATATCAGATCCTTGTGCCTGATCAGCAAATCTCACAGAAGCTCCTATTCTTCTCCATTTTTGCTAATGAGAATAGCTCTTTCTATACGATCCACTTTTTGGCGACTGAAAATCAGACACAGCTAAATGCATGGACAGAGCCATTGCCTTAGGACAGAAACACTGCCTGCCCTGAAAATGTTTCACATTTGTTTTCTGCACTTTATGATCATTTGTAACATTTATTTATTGATTGACTTATTTTATAAAAATGGAATATCTTATGCCTCGATTATGGAAACTGTCAACAAGCAGGCTGCTACTTGCTGTTCTGATTATTATTATTATATTATTATTATTATTCTTATGGGTTTTAATGTCATCAATATCCGACCATGTGATCAATGGCTGACTTTCCCCCCCAAAAAAGTGCACAGTGTTTACCTAGTGATGCTGCCACTTTATTCTACTATAGTTATCGGCTCATTTTTCAGTGTTGGGAACCCCACCAGAGGTTGATGACACATCTAAGACTGTTAGAAAACCCCTTTAATCTCCCATAATGCTTAAAGGGGTTGTCCCACAAAACATATTCTACAGTTTTCAAAACCAGCTCCTAGATCTGAGTACTTTTGTAATTGCATGTCAATAAAAATTATGTATGGCCACTGAGTTATTCAATAAAATCTATCTGTATAGCGCCACCTGCTATTTGTTTTTTCTTATTTCTTTGTCCTGCTCACTGAGAAGGCCGCACATGCTCAGTTTCGTCCTTCAGCTGCCTCCTGAGCTGTGATAGGGAGAGCATGGACACGCCTCCTGAGCTGTGATAGGCAGATCATGGACACGCCTCCTGAGCTGTGATAGGCAGATCATGGACACGCCTCCTGAGCTGTGATAGGCAGATCATGGACACGCCTCCTGAGCTGTGATAAGGAGATCATGGACACGCCTCCTGAGCTGTGATAAGGAGATCATGGACACGCCTCCTGAGCTGTGACAGGGAGAGCATGGACATGCCTCCTGAGCTGCAGCAGAAAAGACACTTCCCTTGAGCTGTCAGCTTGTTATAAATCTAGCAGAGCAATGAATGAGGAGATCTCTGGATCCATGTGAGGTACAGGGCTGGTTCTAGCTTTGTTAGAAAGAGGTTGTCATGTCCATTTTTCACATTATTCATGGGATAACACCTATAAGTAACTTAATTTACTTTGTACCATGAGGCAGATGTATTATTACTGTTCTAAAAACTAGACAACAGAAAAAAAACGGTCCTCATCATATAAAAGATTCGGAAGAATAACAGCTCCTATGGAACAGTACATCCTTTGTTTATTCAAAACACTAAATAAAGACATATTTTAAAAAATAATAAAATACATAACCAGCAGCTAAATTTCATGCTGACGGTTTCTATGTAGTAAAAGATTTTTTTTTGTTAACCCTATAGTGAAAAATAAAGTAAAAGCTGGAACTTCAGAAACTTTAAAAGTGGATATGGTTCTGTCGGTGTCTGTCCTCGACATAGCTCATGTACGGTAATTTATGTAGTTTGAAAGAGCATGTAATAACTGGAAAAGTTTATCTAATAATTAAGCTTTATGAAATGAACAGTCATTTTAATACATAACTTCCCACTCAGTAAAACTCTGTTTAATGCAACTTTGTTTAATGAGCAGCAAACACAAGGGATGCGGAAAGACGGCAGCGTAATCGTTCCCTCTTGACATTGTTTGTAATAAAATGTTTTTATCCTTGCTGTCTTATATTGGAAATCTCTGCATCCATTGTTAGACCACAATAAAACTCTACGAGCTCCACTTAAGTCTCAAGCGGTCTTGTTACTTTACTTTTCAGAGTAACTGATA
Organism: Rhinella marina; assembly: GCA_900303285.1. NCBI lineage: Eukaryota > Metazoa > Chordata > Amphibia > Anura > Bufonidae > Rhinella > Rhinella marina. Next base: position 184,551 of record ONZH01001613.1, read on the forward strand.
GCAGAAAATTATCTTCAATTACCTGGAATGATTCAAGACTGACTTTTTTTGTTAACGGTAACAAATTGAATGCAAATACATAGGATTTAAAAGCACCATGGAAAATCTCGACAAAGCCGCTCGAGTAGAATCAACAACACTCTCCGCATTAATTGCTGTTATTCACAATCTTATAAATACAATCTGCAAATCGTCGGAACAACCAGTTCTCGCATGAATACATTTATTCCATTAGAGCAGGAAATTACAGATTTTTTTGGAGGCCATTGATGAGGTTTTGTTCAGGTTTTTCTCTTTGTTCGAAGTGTCTAGCTCGGAGAACCATCCGTAAATTATGTGGATAATGAGAACAGCAAAACTGATTAAATATGTATTTAATAAGACAGCACTGTGTATTCGGAAGTAGTAAAATTAGTGTTTAACTAGGGATTTAACATGACTGGTCACACCTCGGGATGAGCTTGAATATGCAATAATACACAACAGGAGCCAGGGGACTCGTGAGCCTGCCACCAGACATTACCTATATCGCTGATATATAGCGCCACATATTAGACTTTATATACCTGTCTATCAGTAGGTTTACAGTTTACAAACGCGGTAAGGCTATCCGGCAGAGAAATAACATGCCAGAGTTCACAGTATGTGGCCTAACTGGATAGGGCTGTGTACCACTTGACCCCATCGACTATAATGGGCAGGGGCGGACTGGTAACTTACCGTAGCAATGGAAAAAAAACAAAAAGTGGTCCAATGTTGTTGGCAGGGCCAAACTGATAGAAGGTGGTGCACTGCAAGAAGGCAGGGCCAACAGAAGAAGGTGGAACCAGTAATATCATAGTGAAACACAAAATACAGCCCCAGCACAACCGAATACTAAAATGCACCACAAAATACTGCCCTGCTGAGGATGTCCTGAGGGCGGTGATACAGGAGGCCACTTGCAGCCAAAGGGCAGGTGCACAAATAACTGATGCTCCAGTCCTAACATTAATTAATGATGAGAGCACCACATTGATATGTACCTGGTCAGCAGCCATGAAGAGGGCTCGGGCGTCCCCCTGGGCATGGGCCCACTGGGAAGTTTCCCTGTAGGCTCTATGACCAATCCACCACTGATAATGGGATCTAGCGCTCATGCCTTGCCGGATCCCTTTATAGTAAGTGGGGTCTGGCGGTGAATTGGCAGTATCTGACTAGGCCAGCTCTGGCAGGCTATTCCTCTGCCGGAACAGCCTGCTGAATAGTTTTACTGAAGGAGTGAAACTAGCCTTACATGGTAAAGTTAAAAAATGACTTTAGTCTGTGTTGCTTAATTTTTTTCATGCAGATGGCTAAGACAAAAATAGTTTCCCTGACCAATAACACAAAGAATAAGCCTGAGCAACACTATGGAAAAAAGTATTGAAGTGCAGGAGTGCCAGTTGCGGCCAGAGACGTAACTAAAGGCTCATGGGCCCTGGTGCAAGAGTTCAGCTTGCCCCCCCCCCCTTCCCTCAGTGCTTTGTGGCCAGGAGCAGGGGAGCACATTGCCATCCTGCTGTCTGAGGCAAAAATTACAACAGCACCCCCCCATGCCAAATTCTTGAGGTAACCCCTTGACTGCTTCCTCTGCACCCCCTTTAGCTACGCCCCTGTATGCAACCAAACCTCCAGGTACAGTAAGTAGAAGAAATGATTCCACGGCAGTAAGAGGACTGAAACATCACATGGGTGAATAAAGGACACACTTTTTTACTACATGTGGAGGTGCCGTGGAATCATTTCTTCTACTTATCTGTAAAATAGGCAGTTATGCTGTTTTCATACAGTACCTTCGATAAAAACTGAAAACTTCACAGTGCTCTTAGATACTCATGTTCCTCAGACTCTTCTATTGCAGACCTCTCCTTTATTCTAATTCGTTAACAAAAAGTTACCACTGTCTGCCATGTTAGATAAACAGTAGAGCTGCACGACCACTACGTCCACAATCCTGTGCGCCACTGCCCCTCCTCTCACTCTGCAGAGACCACCTGATAAAAGAGTGCAGAGGCTGCTGTAATCACAAGACTCTACTAACAAGTTCTCTCTACCGATATATGGGGGAGATTTATCAAAAACAGTATAAAGGAAAACTGGCTTAGTTGCCCGTAGCAACCAATCACATTCCATTCATTTCGTTTTCCAAAGGAGCTCTGAAAAATGTAAGAATGGAGTCTGATTGGTTGCTATGGGCAACTGAGCCAGTTTTTCTTTAAACCACTTTTGATAAAACTCCCTCATAGTTCCTTTCTTTCTTCCTTTCATTCCTTTCTTCAATTTATTTTGTCTGGAAAGAAGTCAAGGGCTGCAGTAATTTGTGCCCTCCTACGGATGCCATATTCAAATTGAGTATGCAGCCTGCAAGTCAACTAATCTAATAAGCCAAACAGAGTTCTCATAGAGATCTTTTACTTCTAGATTAGAAAAACGAATTTGCAGATTTTAAGACGATCAGTGCAGGTATAATCTAAAATTGGCTTCAACACCTTAGGCCTGTTTCACACTTGTGTTTTTAATTCCGGTTTTGAGATTTGGCAGAGGCTCTAAAAACTGGAATTAATCTGATCTGTACCATTTAATACATCCGAATGCATCAGTTTCGGTTGACTTACATTGATTTTCATGCTGGATCTGGTTTGTTCCGTTTCGCAGATCGGACACAAAACTGCAGCTTGCAGTAAAAAAAAAGCAGCAAAACGTAATGCATCCTGATCAGTTTTGTCCCTATTTTGAGATCCTCTGACGGATCTCAAAATTGGAAAGCCACAACGCAACTGTGAAACAGGCCTAAGGAATATCCTGTAGTTGTCAAGTTCCATAATTTTCAGCTATAAGTCAGCTTAAAAAATATGTAAAAAAATGTAAATATGTAAAAAAAAAGTAAAAATATGTAAAAAAAAACAAAAACAAAAGCTTCACATTGAAGAAATCTGTGATACCAATCCACTAAGGCTACTTTCACATTAGCGGCAGCACGGATCCGGCGGGTGAAGGGTGCCACCGGATCCGTGCTGCTGCAGGTGCACGTGTGGGGCTGGAACCGCGCTCCGGCCCCACACGTGTCAGACAGTGTCATACATACATACACATACATAATTACACATATATACTTACATAGGCCCGGACAGCAGGAGGAGGACGGCGCAGAACAGGAGGAGGACGGCGCGCACAAGGGTAAGTTTACCCACAGCGCCACCTGCTGGAGGGAGGGGAAATTGCAGGGAGACGGATCCGGAATGACCCCCATTGAAAGTCAATGGAGGACGGATCCATTTACCATTATGTCACACCAAACGGATCCGTCCCCATTGACTTGTATTGGGGGTCATGCTGCGGTTTGCTCTCCGGTCTGAAGACAGAACGGGATGCTTCTAGGAGCATTCCGTTCTCTTCAGTTCAGTTTTGTCCCCATTGACAATGAATGGGAACAAAACTGAGGCCTTTTATTCCGGTATTGAGCCCTTATGACGGAGCTCAATACCGGAATTCAAAAACGCTAATGTGAAAGTAGCCTAATTCAGTGAAATACATTGCTTGTCCACTTCTAAAACTGTCTTGGCACTGCTCGTGTTATTGTTCTGTTATACAAATCTCTAGACAATAGTCCACGTTTAGAAACTACTTCATCATGCATTAATGTCCCCTTGCAGTGCAGATGTAGCCGAGCTAAACTTGATGCTTAACGCGTTAAAGTTAACTGTTTTTCACCAATATAACTAACAACAGTGCCCCACAGAAGATTGCAGACACATCCCAGACATACCTGTGTGCACTGTGTGTCTGTATTAAATGTCCAGAAAAAGCACTTTTATTCTGCTGGAAAAAAGCTCCCAAGTGCCCAGCTCTGCTGCTGCAAGTGCTCAAAGCAAACCAGACTGAAGAGGGGAGGGCTGCTTTAGCTGCTCATATCTTAGGGTTGCTACCAGCTAGCAAATATGAACCTGACCTTGTTTGAAAGCTGGCATTCCAACCATTCAAACAATACCAGAATCATAGCATTATATCCACTATATCAGAAGATATAGCTGTTAGAATTCAAGTCAGGAGAGAAAGCTGTTTTTACTTTCACTTTCAGCTGGGCACTTGGGAGCTGTTTTCCTACAGAATAAAAGTGCTTTTCCTGGACATGTAATACAGATACACAGTGCACACATGTATGTCTGGGATGTGACATGTAATACAGACACACAGTGCACACAGGTATGTCTGGGATGTGACATGTAATACAGACACACAGTTCACACAGGTATGTCTGGGATGTGACATGTAATACAGACACACAGTGCACACAGGTATGTCTGGGATGTGACATGTAATACACACACACAGTGCACACAGGTATGTCTGGGATGTGACATGTAATACAGACACACAGTGCACACAGGTATGTCTGGGATGTGACATGTAATACAGACACACAGTGCACACAGGTATGTCTGGGATGTGTCTGCAATCTTCTGTGGGGCACTGCTGTTAGTTATAAAGGTGAAAATGAAGTGACAGACTCCCTTTAAGTAAATCATGGCAAGAAAATGTTAATTGACTTTTTCAATGGATTTTAATGGCTTTTGTAACAAGATAAAACTGTGACATGTGTTATCAGAATCAATTTCAGCTCGGCTACATCTGTATATCCTTTGATCTAATTTGCCTTGGCAGCAGATGAATGGCACTGGTTGATGCAGTTCAGTTTAATGTCCTCTAACCTCTAATGTCTTTTCCCAGTGATTCTGGATATCATTCAACCAATACCTGACAAGTGGTGTATATGTACAGGGAATATCAAGTATTTTAAAGATGGAGCCCGCTTTGGAACTGAGTGGACGACATAGCTAGTGGGCGAGGGCTGTTTTACACAACAGACACCTACGTACAGTGTCTCTGATCAGAGACAACTCTGATCATGGACATTTAACCCTTCAGATGCCATGGTCAATTGCGACTACGGCATCTGAGTGGTCATTTAACAGGAGAGGACTACTTCCGGTGGCTGTGATGGGATTGTAAGAGGGGTCTTCGCTTGCAATGTTAAAGTTCCTATTAAGGCCTTAACAGGAACATAGTAATATTTCCATAGACTGGAATAGTGAAAGCGACCTAATGATTCCATGTTCAGGTCTGTTAGGGAGGGGGCTAAAATAAGGTTCAAAAAAAAGGAAAGAAAAGTTTTCAAAAATATAAAAACAATCCAAAAAGAATTAAAAATTCATATCATGTCATAGCTAATATGCTTGTGGGTTGCATCAAAACAGGCACAGATGCCCATGATGAGAACATAGTCCTGCCACTTGACTTTACAAATCACTAGTCAGACCACACGTGGAGTACTGTGCACGATTCTGGGCTCCTGTGTAGACAGACATAGCAGAGTTGGAGAGGGCAAAGTGAATGCTGTAAAAATAAAGCTTGTAAAACAAGGGCGCAATTGCGTTTTTCCAATTACTAATTCTTTCCCAGTTTCCCAATACTGTGTATGATTGTTGATACTTATTCCAACTTGGCAACTTATACAAATCCTATGTGGAATTTTACTTTGTAAACCACTTACGATGACATAGATATATTAATAAATTGACACGGTCCCATATTGACCCATTTGTTATGTAAGAGAACTTTTGGTGCACCCAATGATGCAGCATGTAATATGATACACTGTGCTACTGCTGTCTAGCGATCTGCCTCTAGATCAAAAGATCGTGGCCTAAATAGTCAGTGTGTCAATGAACCTCCCTGGTAAGGCTATCTCAGGACATCCTGACAATTCCCACCCGAACAGCTGTGGTCAGTGAAATCAGCACGTGGAGAGCACAATTTAACACGTACTGGATCAGTAATTTTGAGTTAATTTTTAGAAGTACAGAACTCCTTTCAACTTATCTCTCTTCCTCCCATTTTGTATGAACTGTGCCTCCTGAAAAATAAAATGGAAAGCTGTAACTCTAGGGGCCAATTCACACGACAATTTGGGTGTGTTATTGGGACTTCGCTGTGCTCTTCAGGTGCCACCATGGACTGTCGAAGACATGCTGTCACAATAAAACTTAAAGGAGTGTTACCACCGTAGACATTTATAGCATATCGAAAAAATGGCAGGTCCACATCCAGGAGTCCCATCTCTCCCATTGCCACTCCAGAAATGAAGTGACCATGCAGTCTACGTGAGTTGCTGAAACAGCCAAGAGTTTAACTGCCCCCATAAAACAGAAGATAGCTGTACTCTTAAAGAGGACCTTTCACCTCTCCTGACATGCCTGTTTTAATAGCTTCATGCATTTCCCATGTAATAACAATTCTGGAACATCTTTTCTTCTGGCTCTATGTTGTGCCATTCCTTTACTATTTCTACTAGAAGTTATGAATAAATTGCTAGCAGTCTGCAGTAAGGGTACAGAGGGGAGGTAACCAGTAGGGGGTGTGTACTTGCACAGACTGACTCCAGGTACACACCCCTCTGTACCCTTACTGCAGACTGCTAGCAAATCATATATAACTTCTAGTAGAAATAATAAAGGAATGGCACAACATAGAGCCATAAAAATATATGTTCCAGGACTGTTATTACATGGGGGATGCATGAAGCTAGTAAAACAGGCATGTCAGGAGTGGTGACAAGTCCTCTTTAAGGCTGTATTACACTGGCTGATCTTTCGATTGATAATCACTAACTAGCTCATTAGCGATTGCCCCATGAACAAGCAAACACTTGTTCATTGGGCAATTCTGATCTATATGCATAGCGATTGTTCCTCCCCATGCTGCGGAGGAGATTGCTGCATGTAATAGCAGTGGTCTCCTCCGCTAGCTACCAAGCGATTGCTGGGAGGGAATGCTTCCCTCCAGACAATCGCTTGCTTAATCGGCCTGTGTAATACAGGCATTACTCCACCTTTTTTACAGCTTACTGAAGAGTTACACAAGTTTCAGGAGTCAGCAGATCCGCTGATATATAGAGGTCCAAGAGTTGGCCACACCATTAGAATTGCTGTGCTACGTGCCACTGCTCTCCAACATGGAAAATGCATACACAGACAAGCAGGCCGTGGACCAGATAGTCGGGGGTCACACTGGCATTATGGGACACAGGTTTTTCCAGAATATACACAGATCCCATGAGCTACTCAGATGTCTTCAGTTTACACCACATGTCCCATTGACTTTAAGCCCACAAAAATAAACTGACATAGTTACATTCAATAAAAGTTTTTGTTTTAGTCTGGTGGTTGTTACTCTTTTAGTAATGTCTCAATCTAAAAAGTTATCTTGAGGCGATTGTGCAACAGCAAATTTCCCTATTTATTTCTAACAGCAGGAACATATCTGGCATTGGTTTAACTCTGCAGAAAATCAACATGTGTAATTTACAATAGAAATGAAGCTGCCAATAACCTTAGAATTAGTGTTGAGCGAATTGAATTATAAGTAGACTTCGATCCGAATTTCAGGAAAAATTTGATTTGCCACGAAGCTGAATTTCCTTGCGCTTCATGATAACGAATCAATTTTTCCTAAAATGGTGGCTGAAAATAAAAAAAATAAAATATACTCACCTCATCCACTTGTTCATGGAGAGGCCGTCCGCTCCTGTCTTGATTGAAGAAAACCCGCCAAAAGACCTGCGGCGATGACCTCTCCATGTGATCACGCTGGGCGTCAAAATGTGTGCCCAGCGTGATCATGTCTTGACATCATCAAGCTTGACACATGTCCTTTGGTGGGTTTTCTTCAATCCAGACAGGAGCGGACGGCCTCTCATGAGCAAGTGGACGAGGTGAGTACGTTTTTTTCTTGATATACAGTGCTGCACTGGCCAAATTCAAAACTGGAGTTAAATATTGGACAACCATTTTAAAGAGGACCCACTCCTGACATGCTTGTTTTAATAGCTTCATGCATTCACCTTGTAATAATAATTCTGGAGCCTCTATTCTTATGACTCTATGATGTGTCATTCCTTTATTATTTCTACTAGAAGTTATGAATGAATTGCTAGCAGTCTGCAGTAAGGGTACAGAGGGGAGGTAACAAGTTGAGGGTGCTACCATCTTCAGACCGTGCAGGTACACACCTCCAACTGGTTACCTCCCCTCTGTACCCTTACTGCAGACTGCTAGCAATTCAATAATCACTTCTAGTAGAAATAATAAAGGAATGACACAACATAGAGCCATAAGAATAGATGCTCCAGAACTGTTATTACACAGAGAATGCATGAAGCTATTAAAGGGAACCTGTCAACAACTTTATGCTGCCCATACTAACATCAGCATAAGGTAGAGACAGGTGGGTTGATTTCAGCGGCGTGTCATTTATAAGTTAAAAGTAAGTAATTGCCGAGAACCAACATCACAATCATTGCAGACTGGGCCTGGAAAAGAGTCCTGGCCACCTGAGAAGAGTCCTGGTTATTCATGAATTCCTACTCTCACTGCCCACCTGCTGATGACTGACAGTCTTCTACCTGGTTTTCTCCCTTTCTTTCTAGTAGTGAACTGACAATCATCAGCAGATGGGCAGGAGAGCAGGAGATTATGAATAACCATGACTCTTCTCAGGTAGATTTGACTCTTTTCAAGGCCTGAGCTGTAATAACATAGTAACATAGTTTATAAGGCCGAAAAAAGACATCTGTCCATCCAGTTCGACCTGTTTTCCTACAAGTTGATCCAGAGGAAGGCAAAAAACCCCTGTGCGGTAGAAGCCAATTTTCCTCACTTTAGGGGAAAAAATTCCTTCCCGACTCCAATCAGGCAATCAGAATTACTCCCTGGATCAACAACAACCCATATCTAGTAACTATAACCTGTAATATTATTACCCTCCAGAAATACATCCAGGCCCCTCTTGAACTCTTTTACTGAACTTACCATCACCACCTCCTCGGGCAGAGAGTTCCATAGTCTCACTGCTCTTACCATAAAGAATCCTCTTCTATTTTTGTGAACAAACCTTCTTTCCTCCAGGCGCAGAGGATGTCCCCTCGTCATGGTTACTGTCCTTGGGATAAAGAGATCATGGGAGAGATCTCTGTACTGACCCCTGATATATTTATACATAGTTATTAGATCTCCCCTCAGTCGTCTTTTTTCTAAAGTGAATAACCCTAATTTTGATAATCTTTCTGGGTACTGTAGTCCACCCATTCCAGCTATGACTTTAGTTGCCCTCCTCTGAACCCTCTCCAGCTCTGCTCTGTCTGCCTTGTTCACAGGAGCCCAGAACTGTACACAGTACTCCATATGTGGTCTGACTAGTGATTTGTAAAGTGGCAGGACTATGTTCTCATCACGGGCATCTATGCCCCTTTTGATGCAACCCATTATCTTATTGGCCTTGGCAGCAGCTGTCTGACACTGGTTTCTGCAGCTTAGTTTGCTGTTCACTAAAATTCCTAGGTCCTTTTCCATGTCAGAGTTACCCAATGTTTTACCATTTAGTATGTACTGGTGACTTGCATTATTCCTTCCCATATGCATAACCTTACATTTGTCAGTGTTAAACCTCATCTGCCACTTCTCTGCCCAAGCCTCCAGTCTATCCAGATCCATCTGTAGCAGTGTACTGTCCTCTTCTGTGTTAATTACTTTACACAGTTTAGTGTCATCTGCAAAAATTGATATTTTACTGTGCAAGCCTTCTACAAGGTCATTAATAAATATATTGAAGAGAATAGGGCCCAATACTGACCCCTGTGGTACCCCACTAGTTACAGTGACCCAATCTGAGTATGTACCATTAATAACCACCCTCTGTTTTCTATCACTGAGCCATTTACTTACCCACATACAGACATTTTCTCCAAGGCCAAGCATTCTCATTTTATATACTAACCTTTTATGTGGTACCGTGTCAAATGCTTTGGAGAAGTCCAGATATACGACATCCATTGATTCCCCGCGGTCAAGTCTAGAACTTACCTCCTCATAGAAACTGATTAAATTGGTTTGACATGACCGATCCCTCATGAAGCCATGCTGATATGGAGTTATTTGCTTATTTTCATTGAGGTACTCCAAGATAGCATCTCTTAGAAAACCTTCAAACAGTTTACCCACTACAGATGTTAAACTTACCGGCCTATAGTTCCCTGGCTCTGTTTTTGGACCCTTTTTGAATATTGGCACCACATTTGCTATGCGCCAATCCTGTGGAACACTCCCTGTCAGTATAGAGTCCTTAAATATCAAGTATAAGGGTCTGGCAATGACATTACTTAATTCTCTTAGGATACGTGAGTGTATGCCATCCTGTCCTGGCGATTTGTCTATTTTAATCTTTTTAAGATGCCCCAGTATTTCTTCCTGGGTCAGACAGGCCTCTTTTAAAGGGGAATTCACTTTTATATTCTGCATTTCATCTGACAGTTTATTTTCCTCAGTGAATACAGTGGAGAAAAAAATATTTAAGAGTTTTGCTTTCTCCTCATCGCTCTCTGCTATTCCCCCCTCACTACTCTGTAAGGGGCCGACACCTTCAGATTTAATGATTATAAAGCTGGTTCTTGGCAACCATTTACTATTAACTCATGAGTGACACACCGCTGAAAACAGCATTTCTGTCACTATTTTATGCTTCCCTCAGTGAGGTCAGCATAATGTTGATGACAGGTTCCCTTTAAAGGGGTATGCCCATCTTAGACACCACCACTGGAACCCGCACCTATATTGAGAACGGAGCGGGGAGCTCTGCACCTGGAGGACCCCAGGTTTCCCGGGGTCAGGACACCACCAGGCTGCAGCTCCCCGCTGCTCCCATAGAAATGAATGGGAGCACACCGCGCATGCGCGGCCACCGCTCCCATTCATTTCTATGTATTTTCATACATTCATGTATTTCTATGTTTTCAGCGGCCCTATAGAAATGAATGGAGGGCGGCAGCACATGCGCAGTGCGCCCTCCTTCACATTGGGGCTCCGTTCTCGATATAGGTGCGGGTCCCAGTGGTGGGACCCTCACCTATAGGACAATGGGGGCATATCCTAGTGATGTCTAAGATGGGAATAACCCTTTAAAACAAACATGTCAGGAGTGGTGAAAGATCCTCTTTAAGAACCCACATCAAATCTGCACACATTGAAAAGTGAAATTACAGGAAATTTTAAGCCCTCTTTCTAAATGGCACTGCCAAGAACAAAACCTTTTGTTTAATAAATGAGCACAAACCCAAACCCTGTAAGCAATTTTGAATCTGCACTGTTTGAACACGGCCTAATATTAATGCTCCTGCAGGAAGCTGCTATTCTCAGCCTGTGGAAGGGTGAGCTTGTGTGTCTATCTGTTTCTAACCCTGCAGGATATATAATAGACACATCATGATGCTGAATTACAAATGGATAAAGCAGCGTAACAAGAGAGCAGGCTGCACGGTGCATGGGGGGCAAACAGGAGAAGCTCTGTGGAAGCCCTACATCATGGACACAACATCAGATATATACATCACTATCACTAGCATGGGATAGCCTTTGAATCAGAATGAGCCAGAAATTTCGAATGACAATCAAAGAGAAATAAAAAAGTACTAGATCTTATATCTGAAGGGAATTGCTGATGCTGAAATATTAAACAACGCCTGCAAGAAGGTGCACCTAAAATAATTCGGGATTGTGCCAGTATTATATTTTAATATAATTTAGTGTGATGAATGAGTTACTTTTGTAATTTACCGTACTTTCTTTTACAAAATTGTTCCATTTATATTATTATTATTATTCTATTTAGTTAATTATAATGGCACCCCCTTGTGTTTAATGTGTATTTTAATGTGCACGTCCACCTACTGAGATGGTCCCACATGCTCATTTCCATCCTTCAACTTCCACTAGCCCTATTTTCTGTTAGAAGCTAAGACAGTTGCAGGGAGAGAGCTGGACATGCCCCCTGAGGAAGGACCCCCCCCCCCATCCACAGGAAGATCTGGCAGAGCAATTGGAGCAACGCATGGGGAGATCTCTGGATCCATGTGAGGTACAGGGCTGGTTCTAGCTTTGTTAGAATGAGATTTTCATGTACTATACGATGTCTGATTTTCATTATTTACACCAATCATGGCATAACCCCTTTAATCCTTTATTAAGAATGGATGGGTTTATGGGCTACCTTACAAGAAATATTACTGCCACAAGAAGCGTACATGAAAGATCAATACTTAACTTGGACAAACAGAAAATAAAGTATTGCAGGAACTAGTCCAGTATGATTTGCTGCCAGCTCTGGGAAGTAACTCTGCACACATATCTCGATTTATGAGGACCAAGAAGGCCAACTGCACAGAGGACGTGAACATTCAATTTATGTGCCTGATTTATCTGAAGACATATCTTGGAAGAAAACAACAGCTCAGCACAAACGCCATTCACCATGCAGCCTTTAATACCCGACTGAACTACAATAAATTTAAAGGCTATGGGGGAAAAGCAGAAAAGATAAATTGAAAGTGATAGAATCAATAAGCCTGCAATAGCAGAGGACTAGAGCACAAATATCTTGCCTCAAACACAGTAAATTTACCTTCACTGGGTATCACATTATTAATAGGGGGATAAGTATGGCGGATCCGATGTATCTGTGATACCCTGGTGGCTGAGGGAGCTCAAATGGATCCAGTCTGAAGACATTTTGTAGTGTTATCATTCAAAGATACCACCCCAAAGATTCGATTGTAGGTGGTTGAGGCTTTGCCTTGGAGCCAATTTGAAGCATACACGCCAGAAATGCAGAAATTTTAATGCCCCGATACACCGTCGTTATCATTCTATTTTTCTGCAGAAAGGACTTAATCTTCATGGCTTCAGTAATCTACATGGCTTCAGTGAATTTTCAGTTTCTAGAAGTTGTCCATTGGACCCACCAGCAGTATATGGACATAAACAGTCTCACAGATGTACCGTAAGTTGGGGGTACCAACTAGTCTTGTTGGCACACTAGACTACCAATGAGGCTTACAAAGCAGTCTTACAATAGGTACTACAGTGTAACGTAAAGTGAATTTGAAAGATTTGAGAATCAATAAGCTTACGCAGGCTACGTGAATAAATATATTTACTAAGTGATTAAATATACGATAACACAAAGAAATCACATACAGAATAATAAAGAGTAAATAGACATCACTAGCCTAAATGAGGTGGAGACTCCGTCGATCATGCTATAAACCATGTCTATCTACCCCGTTATATAACACGACAGACACCCCAGGGTGTACAAGAGTGATAGGGTAATCATACTCACATCTTACCTGGAATGGAGGCGTGGTGGATTCCCCTGAGACAAGGTGGGTAGCAGAGTTTTAACCTGTTAGCCCCTCCTCCAGTGTGCAGCACGCATGTCTCTGAGATCACTTAGGATTTTGGTCTTATCAGCACAATGGGGGATGGGTACTATCTCTAACCCACTTCATTTCAAGGGAAACTTATAAACTATTACACAGAGTATTAAACAGAATTAAATGGGAGTCACTTAAAAATACCCTTACAATACATACAGGCTACTAACAATTCATACAATGAAAATGACTGTCACTTAATGGTGCCATAGACTTGTGTTTTTCAGCTGCAGTTCTCAAACAACCACCAAACAGGTCATGATATGAGGATCGGCCACAGAGAGATCACTTTTGCTGATCTGCTAACAATAAAGTTATCACCTATTTCTATAAATGGAGTCTATCATCAGGCAATTCACTGGTAAACCTGGTGCATTTGGTGCACTTTACTGCCGATTTGCATATGGATATTTGTTCTTCACAATGAAGTATCAGATTGCTAAATTAACTGTGTCATTACATTCAGCAGAGCTAGCCCTACAAGATACCGTACCTGGTTTACCAGTGGATTTCCTGCTGACAGACTCCCTTTAACTATTCTTGTAGAACAGCAACATGGACATTATGGGTTGTATGGTTGGTGCGACCTTTCCACCGAAACACTGAACCACGAGGACTTCATCCACATTATATCATTTAAATGGACAAAACTGTAGACTCTGCTAACACAAGGTCTGTATATTTGGAGATGCAGAAACTAAACACTGGCATAGCTATAGGGGTCGCAGCGGTTGCAGTTGCGACCGGGCCCCTAAGCCGGGGGGCCCAGAGGGCCCCCTTGTCAGTGGCACTGTATTTTCCCTTCATAAGATGCCGATCATCCTATGCATCCTATAATGGGAATACTAGGATGCAATAGCCTGCAGTAGGAGGGAGAGAGAAGCGCTGGTAGTGCTGTACTGTACTTACCCCTCCTCCTGCTTGCTCCTCTCAGGGCTCGTGCTTCTGTGTCCTGACTGCCTGCAGCATCAGGACATACAGAGCGCATTCTGACCTGATGCTGCAGGAGGTCAGGTGACTGCATCAAGGGACCTGAGAAGAAGGAAACAGCCAGGACCGGGAGAGTTGCAGCAGGAGAGGTAAGTTTATTTATTGTTTTACAGTCTGATCTGAGGTCTGCTATGGGGGGTCTGGAAGGTCTGACATGGGGGGTCTGGGGGGGGTCTGGAGAGGTCTGACATGGGGGTCTGGAAAGGTCTGACATGGGGGGTCTGGATAGGTCTGACATGGGGGGTCTGGAGAGGTCTGACATGGGGGGTTCTGGAGAGGTCTGACATGGGGGGGGAGTCTGGAGAGGTCTGACATGGAGGGGGAGTCTGGAGAGGTCTGACATGGGGGGTCTGGAGAGGTCTGACATGGGGGGGGGTCTGGAGAGGTCTGACATGGGGGGGTCTGGAGAGGTCTGACATGGGGGGGTCTGGACAGGTCTGACATGGGGGGGGGTCTGGAGAGGTCTGACATGGGGGGGTCTGGACAGGTCTGACATGGGGGGGAGTCTGGAGAGGTCTGACATGGGGGGGAGTCTGGAGAGGTCTGACATGAGGGTTCTGGAGGTCTGGTCTGAGGTCGGATATGGGGGTCTGGAGGGCTAATGGGGGTCTGATATTGCGGTAGGGTCTGATCTGAGGTCTAAAATTGGGGTCTTATATGGGGTCTGAAATAGAGGTCTGGTTTGAGATGGGGAGGTCGCAAGCTGAACTCTTGCACCAGGGCCCATGAGACTTTAGCTACGCCCCTGAAACTAAATATACCTTCATCATCTGATATCCATCCACAAATATACTCACCGGTCAAAGGTCATAGAGTAAAAGTAACCTAAGCACGCCCCCACCACCACAGACTCTCAGTGTGTATAGCAGCAATATTGGACTATAGCGCACATCTAGTCCATATGATATACTTATGTCTCATCACTTATGATTATTGATAAAGTATGAATATATAAGGACATTAGGGTTCGGTTTCATAGAGTCGCAAACTGGGCAATTTCCCAGGGTTCCTGCTTACTAGACGAACCTTCAAGGACAAAAACCTCAGAGGCAAACTGAAACCAGACAATATTATTTAGCAGTGTATGGTGGCATCTTGAGGATAGGTCATCAATATCAAAATCCCGGAGAACCCCTTTATCTCATGACCCTTATGATAGCATGTCCGGCATTGCCCAAGCCTCCATGTACAGTAACATGTACAGACAGCAGATAGCCTATTACATCACTTGAAAAAATCTTATTTAACTAGACTGGAAGATGACCTCCGACACACCCTAAATGTATTGGATGCTAATCTTCATGGTCTTGGGTCAAGAGACATGTGTGGACCATACAGTATGTGACCTATTTGAGCATTGGCCTTGGAACAACAAGCTATTCATTTCACAAGTATAATGCATGCAATAAATTAACTGCCTAAAAAACGGCTGCATCCAGCACAACATAAAACCGAGAATTATTATACACACTGGTGATAAATCATTTCATGGTATGATTACACGCTATTCCAAGAAATTGTCTGCTTAAACAGCTGTTACATAACAATTACCTAATATACTGTATAATGTACCAGTTATTGCAGCTGCCCCCCTTGCCTGTCTACTGCCACCACTATGGGCAGCTTAGGAACATACTACATACCGTTTTACTATGGAGTCCAAACAGTATGCCAGACCTATGCAGCGCCGTCCATTGTGCAGTGGACGGAATTGGTAACTGCAGTACTGTTTCCATTCACCTCAATGGGAACAGAGCTGCAGTAACCAGCTCTGTCCCTTACACAATGGACAGAGCTTTGTAGTTCACCACAGATACTATGGGTGTCAGATACCCACTGATAATGTACAGAACACCCATACATTGCATAGAAAGGATGTCCCTGGTGCAGCTGGGTTATGTACTGGGTGTTTGTGCCACGGCCACGCTCCGCGGGTGCACAGACATCCATGCACAAAGTGTGTGTAGGGGGGGGGAGGGGAGCATGTACGGACCTGACCTTTAATTAAAACTGTTCTTCAACTGCTGTGCTTTCCTTCTTAGATAACGTTACTGTGTGAAAAGCCAAGTTCTTTTTTGGAATGGGGTGAAAAGTGACTTTCAATCTGACAGAACTGAGAAAACATCCAAATTAAAGAGAGATTTGGGATGTACAAGTCATAAGAAAGTTTATATCTGGTTGTTAAACACCATATACATATTAAATGTCCATCAGCATTGAAAACAGGACATGGACCTCTTGCTCTCCCAACGCTCATCGTACAGCTCTTATCCACCAGTAATTGTGAGCTACTAAACAACATTCATGCCCCTTAATAGTAGGAAGCTGCTTTGATGGATGCAATGGCCCGTGTGCAACATACTGGTTTTTACCCGTTATAAAAGGTTATAGAAAAATAAGAAAAAACTTTCTTAATCAGACGTCAGAACAGACCTCCAATAATAATCAGGCCAACCAATTAGACCCTCAATCTTCATCAGATCAGACCCATTATCAAACCTCAGATCCCCATATTAAACCTTAGATCACATCCCCATATAAAACCTCAGATCAGACCCCCATATCAAACCTCATATCAGACCCCCATATCACGCGAGACCTCATATCAAACCCTCATATCAGATCAGACCCCCATGTAAGACTTCAGATCAGACCTCAGATCAGACCCCATATTAGACCTTAGATTAGACCCCCATGTCAAACCTCTGATGAGACCCCCATATCAGATCAGACCCCCATTGCCAGACCTTAGATCAGACCCCCATCAAATCTAAAAAAAATAAATTACATATCTCTCCTGTTGCGCTGCAGGTTGGGTTGTCTCTTCTGCATTCACCGCTCCCTGGTCTTCTCCGGGCCTGCACTGCACTGCGACCTGACTGCGTACCACCTCATAGTGTGCACACCTGATGTTGTCAGTTAGGACATTGCAGCATGGCGCCTGGAGGAAGACCATGGAATGACGAGTACATCACTACAGTCACCGCTCCCCACATCTCCTGGATACTAGTGAAAGCTTTCATAATGAAAGCGCTCACTGGTATTCACTTTATAAGACACACTGACATTTTCCCCCCACTTTTATGGGGAAAAAGATAGTCTTATAAAGCAGAAAATACAGTAGTTTGTCCAACCCTCATTTTTAAATGTGCCAGGAATCTCAAAAAGTCACAAATAACACAGCAAATATGGCATATTTATGACATATAAGCGGAGTAAATACTTCAATGCCCTATTGCTTTATGTAAAGTGATGCTGGGATACAGCAGGTACTATAGTTTATTCACAATGAATGATATCTTCAGAATTGTGCTGATTGTTGGAGTCCTCAGACAATAATGATTGCATTTGTGGCAAGCAGAGCTTACAGAAAAAAAAACATTATTTCTACTTCATGTGTTTTCAAGGTCTGTTTGAATCAATGATTTATTTTTTTCTGTAATTATATGTTATATGGTCTGAAACAGCTCAGGGTTGGCAGCATTAGCCAACCCTGAGCATATGACTGCCATTGAACCTCACTGAAAAAGACATGAACAGAACAACAGATCAAGGCGTACATCCATGTGTATATTGTCTTGGCCGCAAGCTGTTAACCCGTGACTGTATTATTGATGAGGATGCACGTGGTGATCCACTATAAAACTGCTAAGGGGAGAGGACATAACGGAAAACATTCATCACATCCAAAAATTATCCTGCCTAGCCAGGTCCATATTCCTGATGATAGGGGCCAATGTAAAAGTAGGTTACTATAAAGATAAAGAGTATCTGTCCCACCACTGTTTGTGACCTGAAAAGATCCTTCTAAATTTACATCTATGAGTTGATTGTAGCACTGCATTTAAAAAAGTACTGTGCCATATGCAAATAAAGAATGAAGTGTCCACTGGGTGTATCCAGCCACTCCTGGTCAGTCTTTGCTAAGCCTGCCCTTAGCCTGTTAACTGATGTGGATAAGGCCTAAAACATCATCTACAGGGCACACAACATTTGTACACCTGGAAGTGAGCTTCAGACTGGAGCATGCGCAGAATAAAATTCATTACTGTTCCTTCACAATGGCAAACACCCTGCGCATGTGCCAGTTTTCAGCCGTATGCCGATCAAGGACTAAGGACAGGTTTAACAAACATCGACCAGAACACTTAAAGGGGTTGTCCTATCTTGGACATTATGGGCATACTGCTAGGATTTGGCCCCAATGTCTGATAGGTGCAGGTCCCACCTCTGGGACCCACACATATCCTTAGTACGGAGCCTGCAAAGTGACAGAGGATGCACCATGCATGCACAGCCACCCCTAAAATGAATTTCTATGGGAGTGCTGAAAATAGCCAAGACATGGCTTGCAAAAATGCAAAAAAGTAGCAGCAGCACAATTAAATCAGGTTTGGGTGCAATTCCTCACCAAAGAGCTCCCGGCTTAAAGCTCCATCCAGACAATTGAATCCAAAGAATTGAGGCAGCACTCCAGGCTTGTGCAAAAGTGAAAGTGGATTTATTCCATATGCAACGTTTCAGCTCTCACAATGGAGCCTTGACATGGCTTGGCTATTTCTGTAAGCCTCATAGAAGTGAATGAAGCTTTGCCCGCACTTACGCGGTGCACTTTCCATTAATTTCAGTGGGATTTCCGAAAAATAGAGAGTGCGCCACTTGCCTATTTTTGGCACTCCCCTAGAAATGAATTGACAGCGGCTGTGCACACGTGGTACGCCCGCCGTCACTTTACAGGCTTTGTTCGAAGGATACCTCTGGGCCCGCACCTATCAGACATTGGGGACACATCCTAGCGATATTCCCCCTATGACCAAGATGGGATAACCCCTTTAAATGGTCCAGATATGCCTAGTGGATACTTTGGAGCCTTTATCTGCATATGGAGCAGGGGTTGTTTAAAATATTTTTTCTAACATTTTTTCTAACACAGTTGATTAATAAATATAATTTCAGGAAAACATTTTTCAGGTCATAAACAGTGTTGGGAGCACTTAACAGTCTGCTGGTAGGCCCCATTTAACTTCAGAAGCCAAATGTAAAGTAGATTTGGAAACTGACAACCAATTCTCAGTGCAGTTGTCATTTACTTCATGCCTATGGGCAGATTGTACAGTGCACTGGCAAAATCTGCTCTCACTATAGATAGACAGACAGACAAATAGATAGATAGATGTAGATAGATAGATAGATAGATAGATATATAGATAGATAGATAAATAGATCCAAAGGCAGCCAAATATTTTTTTTCTCCTGGACTTTTAGAGCCCACTATGGTATTAGAGCCTGGGCCCAACCAAGTATCCTCTGGTACTCTGGGGTACCAGTCTAACCCTATATAGATAGCTCAATAGATAGATAACAGACAGATTCATGATAGCTAGATAGACAGATGTATAGAAATATGATAGATTTTCTATTCTGTACAAACAAGAAAAAAGGGTGTGTTTAGAGGAAGCCTCTTGACTGCTTGCCTGCTACTAATGAAGGATATTACTTCAACTGTGCTGAGATTTCCTGCTCTCTGAATGAAGGAAGAGCTGCTACATTTGGTGTCTGAGCACAGAGTTGTGCACATCATTTCTCCAAGGGCACAGTGACTAATAAAATACTGTAAAAACCTGATAGTTTTTCATGGAGTTCTTAGAAGTTCCAATGTACATTATATGCAGAAGGATATCATGGTTATTATTTTATTATTATTTTTTTTGGGGGGTGCAGTTTTTGTGTTTTTGTATCATTAGCTACTATAGCTTTTTCACACTCGCCATTTCTTTAGTAATACAAATCAAAGACCCAGAACACAGGGTCCACCTTAATGTTACTTTAAAAGCATTTCTTTATAAGTAGCAGACGCAATGGCGGGGAACGAGAATGAACTGCCCCCTCATCATTCAACCATTGAAAAATGGAGGCCTTTCAGGGGTTAAAAAAAACTAAAAAGAACTATACTCATCTCATCCGTTTGAGTGTGAAGAGACTGCTGCAGCCTTCTTGACTGAAGATCCTGCATAAAATCTTGCGTCACTGCGCACAAGATTTTGAGTGGAATTGTCAATCAAGATGGCGGTGTTGGCCTCTTCACGCTCAAACGGATGAGGTGGGTATGTTGGTTTTTTTATGCCATTTCAGGAAAAAAGTGATTTGTTAGCACAAGGAAATTTGGCTTCACGGCGAATCGAATTTTCCCTGAAAGTCCACTTTGGATACTTCGATTCGCTCAACCCTAGTTACTGTATATGTGACTTGAATGACACTGCAGTGGCTTCATTGACCCTGTTTCCTCCCATATTTGATTTTAAGACATAAGATCCGCCCTCACAACCATAGAAAAATAAAGTAGCCAGAAAAGTCCAAGAAACAAGAAAAAAAAAGAAACAAGCCACGATGTGTTATGTTGGTTTTCCACTACAGAGAGATTGGTTTTGGAGCTTAGTCCGTAGCTTTTAAGTTGTTCCATTTTCTTGGATCCATTCCTAGATTAGTCTGTCTCTGTCCTCATCTGACCCACACTGGCTAGCTCAGGGACTAAATATACAAAGCAGCACACGAGGGCAGGCCAGCTCCGCGCTATTTACTTAAAGCGCTTGTTTTGTTTAATTAATATTACATGATTTTTCTACTGATTATTTTTACATTTTTTATGACTGGCGCAAAGCTGTAGCTGTTTTTGAATCAGAATGTAGGATCTGACTATTGAAAATAAAAATCACAAATTAAAACCTTCTGTACTTTAACCCTACATTTACTATGAATCTGTATTCAGCTTACATAAATAATTCCATAATATTAGAGAATTGCTATGTAAAGGGTTTTCCACTTTAACATAACATAGTTTGTAAGGCTGAAAAAAGACATCCAGTAGAAAACATGAGGTAGAAGCCAATTTTCCTCATTTTAGGGGAAAAAAATCCTTCCCGATTCCAATCAGGCAATCAGAATAACTCCCT
The DNA here is from genome assembly GCA_900303285.1 of Rhinella marina. Lineage (NCBI taxonomy): Eukaryota > Metazoa > Chordata > Amphibia > Anura > Bufonidae > Rhinella > Rhinella marina. The sequence goes on from ONZH01001613.1 coordinate 205,833, forward strand.
GGATAAACAACCCATCTCTAGTAACTATAGCCTGTAATATTATTACACTCCAGAAATACATCTCTTGACCCCCTACTTGGGCAGAGCGTTCCATAGTCTCAATGCTCTTACAATAAAGAATCCTCTTCTATGTTGGTGTAGAAACCCTTTTTCCTCCAGACGCAGAGACTGTCCCCTCGTTATGGTCACAGTTCTGGGTATAAATAGATTATGTGTCAGGATTATGACTACCATCACACACAAACAGGGATAGTGCAGCCCTAAACCTGCTCAGACCCACTATGCCTACTTATTTGCACGGTCGCGCTAGGCAGCGACCCCACAACTGAACGACAATCCCTATACTGCAATACGTGTGAGGGCAATACACAAACAGGGAAAAAACAAACAGACAAACACAAAAAGAGTAGTTGTACAGAAAAGAGGTTAAATGCCAGTCAGACAATGAAGTACAAGAAACGCCAGGGGCAAACGAGAAAACCAAACATGCCAAAAAGTCAGAACCAGCAGATCAATACCTTACCAAATCCACAAATCAAAGCCAAAGGAGTCTTCATTACATAAAAGGGAACAGCATGGGGAGCAAGAGGACAAGAAATTCACTGGCACCTGCACCCACAGGAGCTGACCTTATATGAAGATCTGGAAATGGTCTCCTGTTGGCTTTCCTACAGGAGCTGTCAGCTAAATGTGCTGACGTCCTAATGCTCTAACGTGCTCCTTCATAGGCACCAGGCTAAGAGGGCAGCGGTATCGGTTTATTTACCCTGGCTACCAGATGCTGATGCCACGCCATGGCAGCGCCAGCCAGGGGAACTGTGACATGATGGGAGAGATCACTGTACTGACCCCTGATATATTTATACATAGTTATTAGATCTCCCCTCAGTCATCTTTTTTCTAAACTAACTAACTGGAATTTTGATAATGGGTACTTTCTGGGTACTGTAGTCCACCCATTCCAGTTATTTTATTCTTTGGGTTCACTGATGTGAAAAGGGTATTTCCACCCAAGCACTTGAATGACAGCTGAGCTGCAGTACCAGGCATGTCCACTACACAGTGGATGGAGCCTTCTTCTTCCTGCTCCGCACACTGTTTCGTTTCCAGTACTGAAAACAGCTGATCCGTGATATCATGGGTGTTGGACCCCTACCAATCTAATACCGATGACCTTTTTGAGGGTGGAAACCTCAATTAAGCTGATCACAATGTGTCCAGCTTCTAGGAACCCGAGCAGTCAGATGTAATCTGTCAAGGAAGCAAGTGCTTAATTTTTCTGCAGTGCATCCAAAGGAGAAATAAATTACATAGTTCTTGTTAACATCCATTGGCTGTTTGTGTAATGTATGGCCATGCCAGTCCGCCAGGACAAGAAGTACTATTTGTCTCTTTGTATCTGCTCTTCACTATGGCTGATAGATGAGGAGGAATAATTATTTTCTACAATAGCAGCAACTTGTACATGTCTAGAGAAAAAGACACTGATCAGACATCGAAAGCGAAAATAGACATACTTCACCCTCCTGGTGCTGTCATTCCCATTGTGTCCAGTTTCCCCTCTATGCTCCACTTCCTGTTCCTGTCCTGACACATCATAAAACAGCTGTGAATGCCCCTCAACCAATCACTTGCTGATGATGGTGACCGAGACACTCAATTGCAGAGTTTTATTCACCAACCGTGTGACATTTCGACTCCTAAGAGTCTTTCTCAAGCAAGTTTGTTACACCAAAGTACACTTTAGTCCTAGCAGATCATAGGGTTCAGGAACCGCCAATAGGGGTCAGTCCCACTCATACATACAAAGTATGCCTGCATTAGGATTCAGAGTGAGGAGGCGTGTCTTCCAGTAATCCAATCTGATTGGCTGGCAGGAGGCTGCTGGCTACAGCAAGTGTGTATGTGAGGTGAGGGAAGGCAGTTTTGGCTTCAGAGAACTGGCAGAGGAGCCATCTTGAGAAGATCCTCATATAGCGGGGTTAAAGCAGCTGTAACTAAGGGAAAAACTAAAGGAAAGCAGTGGTTTGTGAGGAAACTAAAGATTGCTTTATGCTGCAGCAGCAGTTACATATGTTAAAATTGTTTTTCTTTTAATGAAACATGAGTTTCACTTTAAGTAAATGTGCAGAGATCTAGTCTATCCACTTTGCAGTCTCTATTGCAGTAAATATATTTTTCCAGCTAAATAAATGATCTGTATCTTTGGCCGGAATCAAAAACTCTTGTGACCCAAAGTGTCAACAACCTTAACTGCACATATTTTTATAACATCTAATCCATGTTATGAGCCAATCACTATTACAAAGGGTCAGTCACCAAGGCCGGAGTCAATGCAGAGACTGTATCAACAATACAAACACAGAACAGCAAGGAATGCAAAAGAATGGAATACAGCAAGGAATACAAAAGTGGAACCTGTATTATGTCTGTATCTTGGGTCTTTGTCTAAAGTCCCAACAAAGATCAGGAGCTCCAGACACTGACATCATATTTGCCATAGTTAAAGTCTCTTTAGTCTGGCTGACTTGGGGTTATTAGGGAAGAACAACTTGCTCCTGATAATTGTCTGATTGTGAGCGGAGGTGAGAGCTGCATTCACAAGCAACACTCACCTCCTCTATACAGGTATGAGCAATTGCTACTGCAATCACTCAATCCTACTGAGAATTATTCTTTTGGGGCAGCAGATTGCTGTTTACACAAGACGTCTGCTTCCCAGAAATAGCTATTTCACCAGGAGTGTTCACTGGGTGATTGGCAGCACCTTTACATGGGAAACTACAACTGTTAGCAAAAAGGGTTAGCACAAACGTTTGTTCCTGATAATCAGCTTTACGACAGGGGGTGCCCCGCACATGCTGATTAAAGTACTGATCCACACACCTTAGACAATAGTGCACTGGATGTTCACGTTGTGCTGTGTTGCTAACTTTCTTCTATGTTGCAGGTACTATGCCTTTAAAGGATGTTGTTCAAGATATGCTGGCTGTCATGGTAGGCTGGTGACTGGTGAGATCTCTGATCAAGTAGCATGATGCTGTATACTAAGGGGGAGTCAAAGTACACAGTGAGGTCCTTGGGCACAGCCTGGGAGTAAAGTGTACAGAAAACACCTGAGAGACTGTCAGGTGTAAGTCTCCCTCCGGCCTCATTACAGAAAGGAGACTTACAAGCTTCTGGCGATGCCGGAATGTAGAGAGATCCGGTAGAGATTCCTGCCAGAACAGCCTGCCGGGTTGCTAGAGCTAGTGTGAAACTAGCCTAAGGGGTGTATGAGATCTGGAGGAGATATGTGGAGAGGAGCTGGGAGGAGAGCAGCATGACCAGAATAAGTCCTATGTATCCTGCAAGTAGTCTCAAACCACTACCAGTCTGTTCCCATACTGCTGCTGAGAACTGTCGACATATGTGATGTGAACAAGTGACAAGCATGGCATGCCTATAAAGGAAGATTCATCTAAAAAAAACGCTTGATATTCCATACTTTAAGGTATGGCATGAATAACTGTATATAGGGTAGCTAAATCTCAAAATCTTTGACCGTCCTCCAATATTATGATACGTTTCTCGTAATCAAGATTTTCCTGCTTTCTCGTCAGCTCTTATTCAATTTACAGGTCTAGAAATACATTTGGGGGAAACCTTAAAAACAATTCAGTACTGTCGATGCACGGCAGCCATGTTCCAGCACAGAACAGATAAATCCCAGCCAAAGCTTTGGAACCCACTGAATGTAAGTTAGAAGGATGTATGGGACAGATGGAAGAGGGAGCTAGGTTAGGAACTCTGCACTTCAGAGAGTTGAAAAGGTGGCTTTTCTGCCATGAAACGGGGATATCCCCTTGAAGTTTCCTTTGCTGCCCTTGAGAGATGTACAACATGACAGTGTGCCCCGAGACCAGGGAAGGCCGTTCACCCCTGCTTTTGACTTCACTATAGAATACATTTATAAAAACAGGCAAAAAGTCCAAGTGCAATAGCTTCAGGGCCTCTATCACTAATGGTTCAAAAGGATTAAATGGAATCTGCCAACAGGAAATTCCCCCTGTGCAATGTCTTGTAGGGCTAGCTCAGCTGAATGTAATGATACCTTTCTTTTAGTGATCTGTTGCTTCATTCAAATGAGCAGTTAAGTGCAACGAGGGCAGGCCCAAGCCACTGTGTGCACCCTGCTCTTCCTACTTCCTCTGCCAGCTCCTCCCTCTCCTTCTTGAGTCACAGGGCCTGGTTCCTGCCTCCTCTGCCATCCCCTCCTGCATGGTCATTACGCCATGCTTTGTCTTCATGGCAAAGTGGCTTTGCAGTAATTTACTTAGAACTATTCAAAGTATAGTGAATTGTTGCCCAGTTTTATATCTGACACCTTCAGATTATTTTTTTGCCGCCAGCCTGTTTTACTTCATAATTTCAGACATAATGGTGATTAAATGGCAGCCAGCAGTCAGAGGAATTCCCCACATTATATTGCTCCTATGGTTTGTTTTAAGTACTCATATCAACTCGGGTGTAACTCAGTTACATTTCCATAGGGTTATCTATTCATCACAAAGAGCTCCTATGGGGCCTGCCCTGATGATGGATTTGAAGGACTAGAAATTTGGGGGTTATTTATATAGATATATGCCACTTTTATGGCGTATATCTGGTGCATGCCATGTTGTGGCTGAATGTGAGACTTCTCCCGGCTCACGCCAGGTCTAAAAAAAAGGGGGCATCGTGTAGGTGGGAATGGGGACAAGCTAACAAGCCTGTCTCATTCATCATTTTCTATGCCTGGTTTAGGAGCTGTGTAAAATTTATAATCAGTGGTGGGTATGCTGAAGTTATGTAGAGGCTGATGTCTCTACATAACTTTAGTGATCCACCGCCAGAGGAGGGGATTATTAAGGCTGGTCTCGGTCTTAATAAGTGTGCCCCTTGGCATTAAAGGCTATGTACATCTTCGGGGTCAATTTTACTCATTTTGGGCTAAAAATAATTTTTTGAATTAAAAATATTTAGCCATTCTGTCACAAAAGGTTAACTGTCTAGCTGTGTGAATCGTACTTTCACTTTGCGCCAGTCTTCTAATCAACCTTATCTGTAAATTACTAAAAGGTCATAAACACCTATTTAAGCCACATTCTTATCAGTAAGATAAGAATTGAGCTAAAATCAGTTTTTGGGAGGTCAGAGATCAGTGATAAGGAGCCCATCTGCTGAGTTGCCTGGCGGAAAGAGTAAAAATACAGAGCATGCTACTAGAGAATCTGAAGGCTATACAGAGAAAGGGGATCAAAATTTTTAATACCTTTAAAAAGTTATTTTTAGCTCAAAATGAATACAATGCAATAACATAAAAAATTACCCCAAAGGTGTACATAACCTTTAAGTAATCTTTCCCCAATGCTGAGCTGGAGGAGTATGGACTACATTCACATCTAAGAAGTGTTTCTATCCCGAAAGATATAAGGATTGACTGATCAAAAGACTACAGAGGGGACAAATAATTATGACTGCGTCTAAGTAGCTACAGGCCTTGGTACTTGTTGGCTCAGTCATACAGATGGCAGCCAGGATCATCCTTGGAATAATTTAGCATATCTTTCTTTTTCTGTTTTAAGAAGACAATGGAGTTTTCCATTTAATTAATCATTAAGGAATCCTTCATGTTCACTAATGAATAATTATTTCTGGGCTCTCTGTTTCAAGGCTGAGGACAATGGTCTCTTGTTGATATTCACTCTGGAAATATGAATGTATTACTCAGGGATGGACTTAGAGAGTTAATTAATCCTCAGGAGTGGACTTAGAGAATTATCTGGGCCCCAGGGCCCATTAATAACAACTGTAGCTGTGATACTCTTAGTTTAAAGGGGTTTTTGGGACTGAAACATTGATGACTTAGAATAGGTAATCAATCTCAGATCGGTGGAAGTCGGACCACAGAAAACCACTTTACGTTAATGTTTTTTTATTTCAGGAACACATGTAACTTGAATTTCCTTTTAGCAGGCCCAAGGAGTGCTCAAACTGTCCAACAGACTATGAGTCCCCAACACTATTCATGGGCCGTCATACACTGATGCCTGAACTGTCACATCCACTCTTGTCAGGGTCGGACTGGTCCGCCAGAATACCAGAAGATCCTCCGGTGGTCCCAATCTCTGAAGTCATAGTGAGCTCCAAAGGTCCAGGAAGAAAATCCCATTAGCAGCTGCCTTTGGAACGAATCACTTGCCATTACGGTCTATTTCTTTGATTCAAAACCTGTTAGACTTTATTGATATAGGGGTTAATTTCATTTGGTGGACCCAAGGAACCCCAGTCCAACAATGATCCCTAGTATGACTCACATTCAGTGTTTAAACGGTAGCATGAACCATCCCCACTCCAGTTCCAACACAGCTGTGGACAGAGCCTTGGGTAGACTGCTGGGGCATGTGTTCCAGTTGCTGGTAGTGGGATGTGTGTCACTGACAAAAGCAGCACAAGTTAATAATCAAGTTTTCATTTTAATTTTAATTTTGACATCAGGCTTAGAGCCCTTTCACATGACGGTATGCCCTCCGAGACATACGGTCCTTGAGCAGACCATATGTCCCGAAGCAGCATCGATCGTGCGCACGGGAGCGCACAGCATCAGAGGGCATACAGCTGTGTGAAAGGGCCCTTAGTCTCAGCATTTATATGCCTGGACCGGTATATGCAAATACTGTAATAATCAGGGCCAACCAACTTCTTCAAAAACTAGAAAAATACACATTACAGCACAGAGCCCAGACACTGAATGTTACAGGGCCAAGATTCAGTCCTGTTTTCATATTTAAATTGGACACATGGTTGAGTGACTAACATCACTTTGCCATGTGATTTCATAGTCTTGACCCCGCCCCTTCCTGTGCTTACATCACAAGTACAAGGAATTTGGGGAGGCAGGTGTTAATATACCTGGCCACTGGGGCATGCGAGAGAGACCAGCTTCCTGTGAGGTCTTAGATGGATGACGACCATACATGCTAAGGCTAAGTATCTTTTGTCTATATTGTTAGACTATAGGCCAGTTACATGGTGTATGTATACTGATGTGACCATGATATTGAAAGTATTTGTATATGTTGTATGTAGTACATTGTAGTCCAGTAAAGGTGTCTTTTATGTTATATCTGCAGAGTTATGTGTTATTCCTGGTGATACCAAGCCACCATACTGTAGCTGTGGTATAAACTGTGAACAATCCCACGAGCTAGGGGGAAAAGGGGAATATTGACCGTTGTCTTCTGATAATTGGTAATAGTTCGCCCTTTTCACACCAGTAACCTGAGATATTGCTGTTGGTAACTATTATTGATATTAATAAGCGATATCTATCCTCTTTCAATGGAGGTCCAGGTAGGAGACAATATTCATTATTAATATTCAGCATTGATATATTAATAATAATATTTCTGTCCTCTTTCACTGAATGAAGCAACTTTGCAAATAGTCTTGACTAATAATCTTCTACCATTTTGTATATACAGCTCCTATGCAGACCAATGTGTTTCCATGGCTAGAGTCTACAAAAAAAACCCCTCAAACCTACTGTATTTTTCTCTAACCCATCAATCTATGATCTAGGTTTTGATCGTTGAGGGTGTCGAGACCCCCAGTGATCACTAAAATGAAGTTTTTGTTTCTGAATGGCTCTGTTCAGATCTCCGAAGAGAGCATAGAGAGTGGTGCATGGGCTAATGAGGGAATTTATCAAGCAACTTGCACGATAAAAGTGGCATCAAGACCAGGACGTCTACTAGCATGTTTGACCCAAAAACGAACTAAACATGTACCTATTCACTCCCTTTACGACCCTGCCTCCGCGAGCACCACTAGTGAGACGGGAAAGATTGTAGATATATTCCACTCATATTATTAGGACCTATACAGAGCTGCCCCAGCAGACTCAGACAGGATAGCCTCCTTCCTCGAGTCTCTTAATCTCTCTACTCTCACTGAGGATAAAAAGACAGCCCTAGATGCAGCCATCACAGAAACCGAGATACAGGATGTAATTTCTTCCTCATCCAACAATTAGACCCCAGGACCAGATGGGCTCTGTAATGAGTACTGCTCAGCCCCGAGATCATCCTTATACTGACCCAGCTATATAATGCCATTTACACTGACCATGTTATGGTGGACCTCTTCCTAGACTCTAGGATAATATTGATTCCTAAACCTAATAAAGATGTGACACTACCACAATCCTATAGGCCTATATCCCTTCTGAACAGCGATTACAAATTTTTAGCAAAAATCCTATCTAATCGACTGCAAAACATTCTCCCAGGAATCATACACCCCTCACAGAGAGGATTTATTAGATCTAGACAATCTGTTAAAAACATTAGGGCAGGGCCAAAAACATCCCACCCACCCAACTACTAAGTTTAGACGCCGAGAAGGCATTTGACAAAGTGTCATGGCCCTTTTTAAACGCCACCTTATCCCATAGACGATTTGGTCCAGTGTTCTTGGCTTTTATATGTCATCTTCAACTAGATGTGCGTACCACGCAAACGGTAAATGGTCACAACACCCCCTATCTGGATATTTTTAGGGGCACTAGACAGGGTGCCCTCTCTCCCCTTAACTTTTTAACATCTCTTTAGACCCCCTTCTACATCACCTACAACCTCTTCATACCTCTCCACAAGATGTCCGCCCTCCGGTCACCTTGGCTGCCTTTGCGGATGACATATTGTTAATGAATAAACATCCAGAAACCACGCTCCCAGGAACTCTACAAGAACTTATAGACATCGTATATCTTTCAGGTTATACCCTCAACCCGGATAAATCTGAAGCCCTGCTCCTTAAAGGACCTACCAGACCGAGATGGACTGCTCCCTACCCCTTTCAATGGTGCTCGCACTCGATATCTTACCTGGGGGTACAAATCACTAGATCCCCTAGTCAACTCTACAACGCAAACATCACACCTTATGTGCGTACGCTAGAAAACACGCTAGCAGGCTGGCGGCACCTTCCTCTGTCGTACATGGGGCGGGCACACCTTCTCAAGATGGCGGAATTTCCCGCTTGCTAAATATTTTACATTCCTTGCCGATATATTTACGCCCCAGGGACGAGAAAAAAATCAACTGCTTATATCGTAAGTTTATTTGGCAAAATCGACGCCCCAGGATACCCTTTGTTATCTTACAACAGCCTAGATTAAATGAGGGGTTGAACTTCCCCAATATCAGGGCTTACAATATTGCAGCTCTGATGAGAATAGCAATAGACTGGATACACCACACATCCGTGTTCTCAAATAGGTGTCAGGAACAGGCCTTTATACCCCGATTGGCTCTACCCAATTTACTTCACACCCCATTTGGTGAAATCCCAGAGAGGGCCAAGGAGAACATTTTATTAATGTCGACCTGGCGGGCATGGCAAAAGATGAGATGTCTTAAGAATCTACACCCCCATAGCTCACTACAAATGACCCTTCTGGCCAACCCACATTTCCAAGCAGGGTCACCCCATAGGGAGTTCTATAATTGGCACAAGGGAGGTCTGACTTTACTCACTCACCTGGTAGACCAAACCACACACAAGATTTTACCATTTGAGACTCTTAAATCTCAATATCCCAACATTCATTTGAATTTTTTTCCTTATCTACAGGTTAGTAGTTATCTTCAGAAACTACTGCCCGATATAGCCCCCCGAGAATGGAACATGTTGGGCTAATGTTCTGTTCTGTTCACCCTGCAGTTAGCAGGGAATTCTGTTATGTTTTCTACATAATTGTTTCCCCATAACTCTTCCCTTCCCCTTCCCTTTCCCCCTAAACCCCCTTCTATAAAACCGACTTCGGTCGGAAGGTTGACGCACTGGCTCTATTATATGTCCATGACAATTTATGTTGGAACTTCTATACTAGACCTACATATTGTACATGATGTTGGAAAACCAATACCGTGCAATGTATCATATTGCTTGTAATTTTTATTGTGTCAACCTGAAATAAAAACATTTGAAATATAAAAGTAACTTTTATGTGAAAATTTGCAACTCTGTAACCATTTAGGACTGGTGACTTTTCCAAAAAGCAGGCTGGGCAGGACCTGGCATAAATTACTACTGAAATCTAGGCCAGCTAGGATTTAAGTTTCTGGTGCAACAACCTCTTGAAATGTGAAACTAAGAGGAGCACTCTTCTTAATAAATTTGGGGGATCTCAATCAAGTGCAAACTAGATCAAGACAGGCGTAAAACTGAGAATCACACATACATCATTAAAGCTGTATACTGCATATAGACCTTCAGTTTACAATGGAATTTGCACAAAATACAGTTAATGGACACGTGCATAACACAGCCGTAGCCCACAGCCATGACCCCCGTGATGTATCCCCCTACAGATAGCTTTCTATTCCTATTGTGCAGAGATATATGGAATGCAACTGCCAGGCATTTTTCGCTGTGTAAAACGTGACATTTTTTGATATCACAGTCTGGATTCTTTTTGTGTATAACAATTCACAATGAGTATACAACATATTCATGAAGGGTCTCATATTTATAACCTTCAACCAGCAGCTTCGGTGCCCTGGGAGGATAATTTTTAGACAGAAAGATTAAAATAAAAAAAAAATAAAATAAGAAACGAAGATGATGATATACGAGTAAGATGTAGAGAAGGCTCCAAAAATTACTGGAAATTACATTTAAGAGGTTTAACATCTGTGAAAATGGAAACAGTTGGCAGTTTTATCGGTTAGAATTTCCTTCCACTGAGGGAGACTCGCTAAGCTTTAAAATGAATGACTGAGTGGTCTTCTGCTCATACATATATCCCACTCCTAGGGCACTCCCACAAGGGTCCATGAGGCTGAGCTCAATGGTGCTGTTTGTCTGGGTTCCTGTGTGCCAAAATCTGTGCAAAGCCAGTATCCTGAAATATTTTGGGCCCACAGCTATAGATCTTTGCTTCCAGTATCCTTGCAGTATCCATTACACCACATTTATTATGTTCATTAGATACTTTCTGTGCCTTGCTTGACATAGGGGATGTGTAGCTCAGAGAGAAAGGGATGCAGCTTCAAATATGCCAACGTGCCCTAAAATTGGTGATATTTTGGCGCAAAGTAAGCCAACCAATATACGGTGTGAAATTGGACAAAAGCATCTAAAGATGGACTAAATTTATCATCTACCAAAAACCAATTTGATCATTTGGCTGCATCATTAGTGAGGACCTGTCACCGCTCCTGACATGTCTGTTTCAGTAACAACTTACATTCTCCATGTAATAACAATTCTGGAGCATCTATTCCTGTGACCCTATGTTGTACCCTATGCTGTATTCCTGTATTATTCCTGCTAGAAGTTTACAAATAAATTGCCAGCAGTCTGCAGTAAAGGTACTGCTGGGTGGTACCAGTAGTGTGTTGTCCTATTAGTGCTGCTGGTGTCAGACTGTGCAGTGACACATTCCCAACTGATAACACCCATCTGTACCTTTACAGCAAGCTGCGCCGGGACTCAATTCCAGCAGCTCCAGGCACATGTGCACTGTGCCAATGTAGAGGACAGCACCCCTTGCTTCACTGCATGTTCTCTGTACAATGGGCACATACGCAGTGAAACGAGGTGTGCTGTCCTTCAACTTCTGTACCTGGGGCCACTTTAAAGGAGTCCAGGACCCATCTCTGGTTAGATATACATGATCTTTAACTTAACAGTGTAGTAACAGCTGGTTTTGTTATAGGCAGGTTTGGAACACAACACCCCAACTGCAAAAGGACATGCTAGTGGGCCCCAAACCTACAAACCTCTCTTTAATATGGACTGGATTTGGGGCCCAAAGGTTTCTTTTAATATGGACTGGGTGATTATTTTAGGCTTCATTTTGGTCTAAGTCTACAAAAATCCTATATGTGGATAGGTCCAGGAAAGATGAAAGTGTTATATTTATACCACCCATATCATAAAAGATGTGTTTAAAAAACTATACAAAAAGTAGTAACCTAACTATTACTTTCTTAGTAGAATGATCTCATGAAGAATACTCTTTCTTTACGCCCTATTGGGTTATGGGGACATCACAGATGAGTGCCCGCTAAAGACCCCCTTTATGAAACAGAGCTGAGAACCAGTAATGAAAAGTATGTGTGAACCGAGAATCATAAAAAATACAGCCGCACATAAAAAATTCACAATGTATCAACATACATTATACCAACAGAATTGTACCACAATGCAAGAAACCAATGAATGATGTAATTGTATTGTGTCACAGAAAGAACACGACTTACCTTCACTTGCAAAGAGGAAGCCACCTGGGCAGACTAGTGCCAGTGATGCCAGGAGCAGCCAAAGAGCCATGCCTGTGTGAGCTGCAAGCAAAGAAGACACTTAGAAACTTAAAAAAAAACTAAAAAACTATATCAATGCATTAATACATACGCGCAGTGTGTTTTATTTTTTGGGGATTGAAGGTTCTTTTAATATCTCAACATCACTGCATCACTCTGGTTGTGATGAGGTGTGACATCTGTTGCCCTACTAAAACTGGCATCTAATACAAAAAGGACCTGATGCCAGATTTGGGGAAAGAAAAAAAGTAGCCGAGCCAGCAAATCAGCCACAGCTGTGTGGGCGTTGTGTGCCCTTACAGTTTGGCTTATTGGTGAGTCCAAAATACTTTTTATACATCTCTTTAGAAATACAGTCAATACTTTGCAATAATCCCCAAATAGAAAGTAAATATATTTATGGGCATAATTACAACCTGCGTAGACAATTTATAAAAAGTAATTTCAATCAAATAGCTATTACGTGTGATGTTACTGTTGACCACAGGGGGCAGTAACAAATAACTTTGTAGTAATAATGTCCCAGTTAGTTTACTAGGACCAGCACCTTAAAGGGGTATCTGATTAGATAGGGAATAATAGATTGGTGGGACGTCTGACCACTGGGACTCCTACCGATTACAAGAGGGGTCCTGTGTGCCCTGTTTGAATGGAGTGATGCAGAGCTGTGGAGTCTGAAACAGAGTTGAAGCTAGTTTTTAGTGGAGTCAGTAGAAATGTACCAACTCTGACTCCAGCTTAAAAAAATATCAGGTATTAATATTGCGTAATTTATTAACTTTCATAAAAACTTTGAAAAGTTTAGAAATGTTAATCATAAATATATTTTATGTTCTATTAATCTAAGGCCCTTATTTATCAAAATCAGTGAAAAGCAGGGTGTTCTAGTGGTGATGGATAATCAGTTCTCCCCTCTCCTGTGTTCTCTCCTGTCCTTATACTATACCAGTGATAAGCAGGGTGTTCTAGTGGTGATACATAATCAGTTTTCACCTCTCTTGTGTTCTCTCCTGTCCTTATACTATAAACAGTGATAAGCAGGGTGCTCTATTGGTGATAGATAATCAGTTCTCACCTCTCCTGTGTTCTCTCTTGTCCTTATACTATAAACAGTGATAAGCAGGGTGTTCTAGTAGTGATAGAAAATCAGTTCACACCTCTCCTGTGTTCTCTCCTGTCCTTATACTATAAACAGTGATATGCATGATGCTCTAGTGATGATAGATAACCAGTTCTCACCTCTCATGTGTTCTCTCCTGTCCCTTATACTATACCAGGTGATAAGCAAGGTCTTCCAGTGGTGATAGAAAATCAGTTCTCACCTCTCCTGTCCTTATACTATAAACAGTGATAAGCAGGGTGTTCTAGTGGTGGTAATCAGTTCTCACATCTCTTGTGTTCTCTCCTGTCCTTATACTATAATCAGTGATAAGCAGGACGTTCTAGTGGTGATAGAAAATCAGTTCTCACCTCTCCTGTCCTTATACTATAATCAGTGATAAGCAGGGTGCTCTAGTGGTGATAGATAATAGGTTCTCACCTCTCCTGTCCTTATACTATACATAGTGATAAGCAGGGTGCTCTAGTGGTGATAGATAATCAGTTCTCACCTCTCCTGTCCTTATACTATACATAGTGATAAGCAGGGTGCTCTAGTGGTGATAGATAATCAGTTCTCACCTCTCCTGTCCTTATACTATAATCAGTGATAAGCAGGGTGCTCTAGTGGTGATAGATAATAGGTTCTCACCTCTCCTGTCCTTATACTATACATAGTGATAAGCAGGGTGCTCTAGTGGTGATAGATAATCAGTTCTCTCCTCTCCTGTGTTCTCTCCTGTCCTTATACTATAATCAGTGATAAGCAGGGTGTTCTAGTGGTGACACATAATCAGTTCTTACCTCTACTGTGTTCTCCCCTATTGGCTGCAGCAGAGCAGATGATCATGCCCATTTAGACTTGCACATGATCCTCTGAGTTTCCAGGGCATACATATAAAGCTTTATAATGTTTTTCAGAGGACAAATTCATAGATTTCTTACAATTATTAAGTGTGTAACAGTATTTTCCAGTTATTAACCCTTTTGAGACCTCTACCAAACATGTAATACAAGTCCGGTTTTTAAAGATAAAACCGTCGGGTTTTTGCTATTTTAAACAGCAGAGGCCCTGGGCTTATGTCTATAATCAGCGACAATGCTGACTGCTAAAACTGGAAGGCAGGCATTTCCCACCCAGAATGTCCTCCCCTGGCTTACATCAGGAAAGGCCTTCCATTGTAGTAATTGGCCTGGGCCTGCACAAGGCTTCTACGCCAATTACTAGTATATTCCAATGCTGGCTTACAGGTAGCAGCATTGCATTGGAATATATTGAACCCTGTATTTTGTAATGGATAGAAATCCATTAAAGAATACATCATGGGCATCGCCGTGTCTGAAAAGTAAAAGAGAATAATTTTTTTCCAAAGTTTTTATTTTATATTTCCAATATTTGTTGAATGCATCTGAGGGGTTAAATATCTGCCATCAGAATTAAAAAGTATAGTTATAGGAAGTATGGTTATAAGACATATAGTTACAGGAATATGGCTATAGGACATGTTTTAGAAAAGCATGGCTATAAGACATATGGTTACAGGAAGTATGATTATAGGAAATACGGTTATATGGTTATAAGAAGTATGCCTATAGAAGTATGGTTATAGGGTGTATGGTTATCGGACATAAGGTTATAGGATGTATTGCTATATGACATATGGTTATAGGAAGCATGGTTACAGGAAGTATAGTTATAGGAGGTATGGTTATAGGAAATACTGTTATAGCGTTTGTGCTTATTGAAGGTATTACAACTTGTTTTCTGACTGTCATCTGATAATTTAAAACTTCAATAGACCCATATTACCAATCTAGCAACTATGGGCCAGTATTGCTATAGGACATATGGTTATAGGAAGCATGGTTATTGGAAGCATGGTTACAGGAAGTATAGTTATAGGACTTATGGTTATAGAAAATATGGTTATAGGCAGTATAGTTTTAGGTGTTATGGTTATAGGAAGTATGGTTATTTGAAGTATAGTTATAGGACTTATGGTTATAGAAAGTATGGTTATTGGAAGTATGGTTATAGGAAGTACAGTTATAGGTGTTATGGTTATAGGAAGTATGATTATAGGAAGTACAGTTATAGGTGTTATGGTTATAGGAAGTATGGTCCTATAGAAAGTATGATTAAAGAAAGTATGATTATAGGATGTATGGTTATAGCAAGTATGGTTTTAAAAAGTATGGCTATAGAAGTATGGTTATAGGTGTATGGTTATAGAAAGTATGGTTATAGGAAGTATGGTTATAAAAGTATGGTATATATAGGTTATAGGAGTTATGGTTATAGGAAGTATAGTTATAGGAAGTATGGTTAAAGGAGTTACGGTTATAGTAAGTACTGTTATGGCGCTTGTGCTTATTGAAGGTATTACAACTTGTTTTCTGATTGTCATCTGCTAATTTAAACCTTCAATAGACCATCATATTACCAATCTAGCAACTATGGGCCAGTGTTACTTCTGGACATCTGGAAAATCAGCTATTCACTTTAAAAAAAAAATGGATTGCTCTGCCTCTGTGCTACACAAGCCCCAAGGCCCTGCTTTTAATAGATTTGGGTCACAGCCGCCCACTGTCTTCTGTACTTGGCTTCCACAGAAGCACTGGGTTAGCGGTGTGTACAGCCAACTTTTCGGACCTACGACACAAAGACGACTATTTCAAGGTCACAGAGAGAGCACTGAAAGTGGAACCAAGGCTACACATTTCCCAATCCTGTTCTACTGTCACCCAACCGTAAATAACATTATACGAGGTCCAAACAGCACATTTTATTTTACCAATATACTGTACATATAGACCTAACATGCAAAGCTCACATAGTAAGATAGTACTGTTATTAATCAGCAGTTCTCCTCACCAAGCCCTATCTGGTAATACAACCCTATTAATTCAAATGGGATCTGTTGTGAATTTCAGACATCTTGTAATCTCTAGTCAAACAAGATTAGCTTCATCTTTTTTACCTGCACCCCAAATTGTCATACAGGCTCCAGATCTCCAGGGGAAGGACGTTTCTTTGCAGTATTGTTGTATATGCACATTATCATATGGTAAAAGTTTCACTTGTGGCCCTTTCAGCATCCTGGTGATCAATTAGTACACACAGTGTTGGACTGGGATGCCTAGGGCCCACCAATAAAACTCATCCTGGGGGCCCACTGTACAGCGATATGCAAATATTACAGAGGCAGACAGCAACAAGACACTACAAAATGATTGATTATGGGTGTCCCTGCAACAACTTTAAAAGGTGGGTCCCAGGGAAGAGAAGATACTGGTTGGCCTATCTCTATTCCTAGAGGCCATCTTAACCTTCCAATGCTTCTATAATAATAAACTGGATAGTCTACCAAGTTTTTTTTATATTGATGTAGGTTATTTGAGATGCTGTGGTGGTGGACAGGGAGTCTACCTTTCTCAAGGGCCCACCGGGGATTCGTCTGTTCCCCTGTGGGCCAGTCCAAGCCTGAGTGGGCACCTCTGTTAGGGCATCATACTGACTATAATGACTCATTAGTAGCTCTCATTAGCTCTAAAAGGGGTTGATGGACTAGCCTCAGGTTAGACCATCAGTATCAAATCAGCACAGTTGCCAACAATCCTACATTTTCAGAGACATTCCAGGCACTCAAAAACAGGCAGAGTTTAGTAAAAACCCTACATAGAAGTGGGTGTCCCTTGGTGGGTCTGCTACATTTATATGTATACACCCTGATTTAGTGGTTATGCTCCCAGCATATTTCAGCACCATTCTAATGGTTGCTTATAATTAATTCATATGGTGTAATATCTGCGATAAAGCAACTAGGGTCTATGGAATGCAGCATCACAGTCTGCAGCACCATGCTCATGGCTGTCACAATTCATTAAATTAATTAAACTAAGAAAGTTTACGAATGTTCTGAATCCCTGTGCTTAGCAACTTGGTGGCAGAACGGCATGAAATCTGTCAGAAGTGAAGAAAAAAGGGGTAGCGGGCTGAAGTTCCCTCTAGGGAACAGTGGTGCTATATGTAGGATGCACACAGAACCAGTGACATAAGATGTAGCAGCGCTGCGTTTGTCATTGGAAACAAATTACCATGAAACTGTAAAGGGAGGGCTAGTGGTTGACTAGACCCCACTGAAAATGCAGCAGGCACAGAGGTGGTCGAGACAATCAGGTTTATCTATTCCCTTAAGGAGGCACAGGCCTTAATTGCTAAAGTTTATCATGATGCACGAGACTCGGCAGCTATTTTCGGTGGGAACAATCTAGTAATCAGTAGGACTAACAGGAAAATCTTTGAAGCACAGTCTTTCTTGTTAACAGCAGGGTGTTCAGAGAACATGAAAAACACCACAAGTCTATGTAACAAGGTTTCCTCCACATTGGTTCCTTGGGTGCCAGGTTCTCAGGCCACCCACTGCTGGTTCAGTCAATAATGTGGGAGATTACCTCTCCAGGAGTAATGTTGGTGTGACACAACATTTGACTGGATTACTAGCTGGAGGTGCTTATACCTAAAGGTCCTTTTACACGGGCCGATTATCGGCCGAAAAATCGTTCCTAGGAACGCTAGTGCCGATAATCGGCCCGTGTAAAAGTGGCCCTAATCAGCCGACGAACGAGCAAAACGCTCGTTCGTCGGCTGATTGGATCTTTTGTAGAAACCAAAAGATCCAATCTGTCGGGCGCACATCGCCCTGTGTAAACAGGCGATGTGCGCCTGACAGCATGGAGCTTCCCGGCCGCACGAGCGATACAGCGATCACTCGTGCGGCCCGGCGCTCGATTCGTCGGGCCGTGTAAAGGCTCCCTGCCCGAGCGCCGATATCGCTGATCGGCGCTCGGGCAGGGAGAATAATCGGCCCGTCTAAAAGGGCCTTTAGGCCTCATTTCAGTCTTGCGGGGATTGTCATGTTCTTCTGCAAACAGTATGGCACTTGGATTCAGTAGTGTCACAATACTACTTGTTCTCACTGTCTAGGAACCACAGATTAAATGCCCTAGCTCATGGGGGTCCTTTCTTCATCCACAGTGACATCTCATTCAGACCTACACTGCCAACAGAACATCTCCCAGGTCAGTTTAGTGATGATAGATTTATGCCTAAAAATTGTGGCACTACCACCCAGTCCTATAATTTGTCTGTAACCCCTGCCATAAAATGTCATGGCACAACATTTCTAAGGCTACAAGTTCCTTGTGACATCATTGCAGGGTTCCCAAGCAATAGAACCTGGGACTGATGAAAAGTTCTTGGAAAATGGCAGACAGGACTTTTGTCTCTTTCTGTCTTTTCAGAGCTACAAACAGGAGGCACTTTTGGCACTCCAACTACAACTCCCAGCATGCGCACTGGCTTAGGTGTTCTCGGAACTCCCATAGAAATGAATGGATCATGCTGAGAATTGTAGTTTCATAAAAGCTGGAGTGCCAGAGGTTGCTGAACCCTGCACTAGGACAACAAACATTAACATAGATGAAAAAAAGGGGTATCTTCATCAGAGCACACAGTTACAATCATCAAGACGTAGTTTATATTATAGATTATAGTTATTCTACATGGATCTGTAAGAGGTTTTCACAGGAATTTTCCTGCTGAAAGAAGTGTTGCCATCACTGGGCAGACCTGCCCAGGGTGGCAATGAGGTATTATTTGGTAGTAGTCCAACCAATCTGTCGCTGTTACTGGGGGGAAGATTCTCCCTAGTCCAGTGACACACTAATCATTGGGAAATATGTTTGCACTCGTGACATGGGCTGGGTAAATAAATGAAGGACCCAGAAGAGGCTCTGAGCAACTCACCTTTGAAGATTTGAAGGCTCTGGACGGATTGCACACCTATTTTTTTAAATTATTTTGGTATATCACAGTCTTTTTGTTAACCTGGGGTAAAAATTTTTATAAAATTCTGTAGCAGTTGAGCTCATGTTTTTGAGCTTATTGTTGATGTTCTAAAAATGATTATCAATTATTTATTGTTGATAGTATTAATAGTAAATCTTTAATGAACAAAGACTGTGTCCAATAATTTTCTACTTAAGAAGATGATATGTCTATTTCTGTAATTGATTTATTGAAATGTACATATGAGTTTATCTGTAGAAGGTGTAACTTACAATCCCATGCTCAGGGTATCCCCTCGCTGGTTGGTAGGATGAAACATGGTCAGGGTTATTCCTCTTCACATGTTTAGCAAAATTAACAAAGAAGGAGGAACCCACACCAAGAAAGGACTACTTTACCAATGAAAGGATGGGCAAGCATGGTTGGAAAACAAGCGCCATGGTTTGTTGGCCTTGAATGGGCTACTGTACATGAGGCAACACAAGGAAGAGGCCCCATTAAAGTTTTTGCTCCAGGACTCACTTTCATCTGTGATCTAGCTCAAACACATAATTGACTTATTCACGGGCAATTAATTAAAGGTAATTATACATACAATGTGAGCTGACTGGAAGGGTATATGTTGGCGCTTTTCACAGTCCTCTGCTCTTTGGGGGACCACTTAGTGGGTGGAATTATACCATTTACTAGAAATATATTACATATGTAATATACACAAGCGGGCTCTGATGAACTGTTTCGTTGTCGGTGAGAAGATAGATAACTAAAAATGATGGTCCATTGTGTGACTATGATTGGCCACCAATGTCTGGCACATCATTAGAAAACCTGAGGACCATGGACCTAGGCTCTAACACAATAACAGGTCCAAAAAGTCCAGCAGAAGCCAACCTCGTTTGCAGATGACTTTGAAGCCAGCCTGCTGGTTGGGTCAATGTCTTATGAGATGATTCACGTATAGACTTTATTCATGATATATCCTGTTTATGCAATAACAGCAAACATTACAATGCAATTAAAAGTAGACATGCACATCTCTTAATATGATAAAAATGAGTTTCTGTCTGTCTGTTCTCCAAATTTTCACCAAATTCGGCACACATGTAGATTAGGTGTCCGGGAAGGTTTTAGACCAGGTCTCAGCTCTCTAGGACATACCGTTCCCGAGATATTCCCAAAATATGACCTGCATTAGCCGATATTAGCCTAGGAGCTTTAGTTTCAAACCCCAACTGCCATTCTCTGCACAGACACACACAGGGAGGGCAGGTTTCCATAACAACACATCCCAGGTAATTAGCTGCCAGCTGAGGAGCTCAGTTAACTAACAACCCAGCCATTTCTATTCACTGCTTTAAAGGGGCAGAGCGCTGTGGATGACACTGTTCCGGTTACCATAAATATAATTTATGTTTTAGACTAATTTTAGCCTAAGCCCATTCAGTAGTTTGTAATTGAGGTCACCCTCAAAAGAAGGACTTAAAACCCCCCGTCCCAGGTCTCACTAAGCCACGCCCCCGACTCAGTTAGACCGGGCCCCCTCCCACTCTGAAGCCAACAGGGATTGTACAGGTAAAAATCAATTTCTGTCAGCTGCAGGGATGGGTGGGAGGATGACTTTCTCTCTGCAGCACACAGAAACATTAAATGAAATAGATTAAATACACCCATGCGAAGTGATGTTTTCTTCCACTGCTACCCATTGCATGTCCTCATAAATTACCATGGCATCGACCTGTAATTGAGGCCACCCTCAAAATAAAGGCCTTAAAACCCCCGCCCCAGGTCTCGCTAAGCCACGCCCCTGACTTTGTCAGGTCACGTCCCCTCCCACTCAGCAGCCAATAGGGATTGAAAAAATTAAGGTAAAAATCTTCTGTCAGCTGCAGGGGTGGGAGGGTGAATTTCTCTCTGCAACAACACACAGAAACATTAGATGAAATAGAGTAATATTAGACTACGACCGTTCAGTAGTAATAAAAGATGTTTTCTTCCACTGCTACTCATTGCGTGTCCTCATAAATTAGCATGGTATCGATCTGTAATTCAGGCCACCCTCAAAAGAAGCACTTAAAAGCAACCCCCCCAAGGTCCCGCTAAACCACGCCCCCGGTCAGGTCACGCATCCTCCCACTTCGCAGCCAATGGGGATTGAAAAAATGAAGGTAAAAATGAACTTATGTTAGCTGCATTGACTTTCTCTCTGCAACGACACACAGAAACATTAGATGAAATAGACTAATATTAGACTACGACCGTTCAGTAGTAATAAAAGATGTTTTCTTCCACTGCTACCCATTGCGTGTCCTCATAAATTACCATGGCATCGACCTGTAATTCAGGCCACCCTCAAAAGAAGGACTTAAAACCCCACCCCAGGTCTCGCTAAGTCACGTCCCCGACTCGGTCAGGCCACGACCCCCCACTCCGCAGCCAACGGGGATTGAATAATTGAAGGTAAAAATCAATTTCTGTCAGCTGCAGGGGTGGGAGGGAGGATGACTTTCTCTCTGCAATGACACACAGAAACATTAAATGAAATAGATTAAATATACCCGTGTGAAGCGATGTTTTCTTCCGCTGCTACCCACTGTGTTTCCTCATAAATCACCATGGCATTTACCTGTAATTCAAGCCACCCTCAAAAGAAGGACTTAACCCCCCCCCTCAAGGTCCCGCTAAACCACGCCCCTGAAAAAATGAAGGTAAAAATCAACTTCTGTCAGCTGCATTGACTTTCTCTCTGCAACTACACACAGAAACATTAAATGAAATAGATGAAATATACCCGGGTCCTTCTGCTAGTGTTCTATAAATGAAGGGTAGACCTCAGAATCACCTCCTCTGATGGGCCCAAGGGACCCTAGTCCAATTTAAATTGCTATATACTGGTCACGACAACGTGAACATTGTTTTCTTTCTAGAACACATTGGTTATGTAATGAGTGGACCTATTATCTGCTGGGGGTCATTACTCTGTGACCAGGGAAACTCTCTAGAGCCCAATTTTACAGATGATTATCATCTAACAGCTCCTGTGCCTCACTAATTAATTGGCAGTAAGACCTACTGTAGAAAGGGTTTCTCTAATGACAGGATGGTAATCTCCATGTTGTCCTCCTCAATGACAGTTCTTCCTGGAACCTCTCTATTGCTACTCTTCCAATGTACTCACTAGCACCTCACTTTATTATTTGCTGTTGGAACATGATACTATAATGTGATATAAGTGCTCTGTAGGACACCGTTCCTTTCATGATCTACCTCCACTACATGACAAACAACACATCTCATGTGTCGGGTGTTGCCACGGAGATAGGAAAAGAAATTATTTGTGACGTGTTACATGAACCTGTCAAGTACAGCAGGCAGAGGGAGTAGATACACAATTCAGAGCCAGAGTCATGACAGATATATTGTTCTATCAACCAGGGGCCTACGTTCCAACATTACCAGGCAACTTATAATTTATCAGTAGTGGAAAGCTGTTGATTTATATTTGGGGAGATTATATTTCCCAGTGTAATTCTTTCTTTCATTCAGTCTACTTAGGCTCTATACACGGCAGAAAAACCTCTCAACATACTTGCTAAACTTATGTTCCCAAGACGTGCAACTGTATGCCATGCCACTCGTTGACTTATATGCATTTTTATGGAATCCCCATGCATTGAAAGGTCTAATCAACTGGGCAGTATACAGTACTAACCTATACCTGCCAAATGTACAGTATGCCGAAAAGGACACTTTTGTCATATATCAGGCCTACTATACCATATGTGCACACTAGGGGAAACTTATTAATCCTCTACGCCAGTTTCCGGGCCCACAAAATTGCAAATGTTTCTGCTGTGATGCTACATATACAGTGCCTTGCGAAAGTATTCGGCCCCCTGGAACTTTTCAACCTTTTGCCACATTTCAGGCTTCAAACAAAAAGATATAACATTTTAAATTTTTGGTGAAGAATCAACAACAAGTGGGTCACAATTGCGAAGTGTTACGAAATTTATTGGATCATTTAAACTTTTTTTGTAATAATAAAACTAAAAAGTGGGGTGTGCAAAATTATTCGGCCCGTTTACTTATAAAACTGATAGAGACATACCCCAAGCGACTTGCAGCTGTAATCGCAGCAAAAGGTGGCGCAACAAAGTATTAATGCAAGGGGGACAAATAATTTTGCACGCCCCACTTTTCAGTTTTATTATTACAAAAAAAGTTTGAATGATCCAATAAATTTCGTTCCACTTCACAATTGTGACCCACTTGTTGATTCTTCACCAAAAATGTAAAATGTTATATCTTTTTGTTTGAAGCCTGAAATGTGGCAAAAGGTTGAAAAGTTCCAGGGGGGGCGAATGCTTTCGCAAGGCACTGTATGTGGTGCAAAGAAAGCCAAATAAGCCCAAATGCAATATTTTTGATTAGTTTTACATTAGAAATAATTAAAGGGAGGAAGCAACTTTAGCATAGTCCATAAAAGGTCAATGGACCTATGGGGCAATCGTTTACACAAACATATGCAAGGGTCATCCACTCAGGAAACCTCATTCGTATATAATATTATTGATAGAGAAAAGTGAAGCAGTGGAAGTTCGGGTTCGCTGGGTTCTGCAGAACTTCAGGTCAAAGTTTGGGTTTGGGACCTGAACTTGACCCGAACTCGAACTCCATTGAAGTCAATGGGGACCCGAACTTCCCTTTATTTTTTTCCATTATAACATGGTTATATTGGAAAATAACATAATACTTACGATTGAATGCAAAAGGGACACCTTTAGAGGCATTCCATTTTGCATTCCGTCATAATAGTAGTCTATGGGCAGCATAACAGATAGGTCCGGTTTACGTTATGCAGGAGTCCTCTCCTCTCAGATCCGTTATGCTGCCTTTTGCATTCCGTCTTAAGAATTATGTTATTTTCTGTTATAACCATGTTATAACGGAAAATAATAAAGTAATGCATAAATAACCCGAACCCCTAACCCGAACTTCAGTGAAAAAGTCTGGGTTTGGTTCCGGGTACCCCAATTTGCTACGAACCTGAACTTTGCAGTTTGGGTTCGCTCATCCCTAATTATTGATATTACTAGACTTCATAAAGAAAGAACAAGAACTTTATAAGGGGAATTATTACTAGTTTGTGCACAATAGGGGCATTATTACTTCTGGGGCACAGTGGGGGCATTATTACTTTAGGGGCACTGACAGCTCTGACAGCTAATTATTTCTATTGGTGGGAGTTTGGGGAACATTATTAGTGTTGTGGGCTCCCTGGCACAGCATCAGCTTAACACAATTCTTTTTGGAGGACACTATGTTTACGACTCTATTAGTCAGATACACTATCTGCAAACATAGTTATTTTTTAGGGTACCATTAATTATTGAAGGGACACTATCTGTGTGGTATTTTCAGGGGGGCTATCTCATTCTGCAGTACAGTATTGGGAAGCACAGTGGGCACAGTATTGGTGGGGCAGGATGGGGTGTTCAGAAGGTGGAGAGGATGATGGAAAAGAAAAAACAACAGATGACTGAAAGAAATCATCATGGCGGTCTGGTCCGAATGGAGAAGATGAGGAAAGAGAATGTCACCGGATGTAAGAGGTATGTGGCACTGTATGTTTTGTAGCGCTGTTTGTAATGTTTTACAAGTAGGTCTTTAACAGTAAGGCTGGAGGGAAGGGCTAGGTTTAGAATTTTGGATGGTGTGTACTGTTTCAATCTTCATCTCAGGATGCAGAAAGGCTAGGTGCACCCCGGTGTTAGGTAGGGGGCAGGCTTATTGTTCAAAACTATCCAGATGACTGCCTAGATGAAGATGGCATTAAAGGGATTCTGTCACCACGATTTTGACTATTAAGTTATTTATAGCACTGGATTCAGCTGACTATAAGCATCTCCAAAACGTTATTGTTATAGGGCATAAATGAAGATCTGATGTTAAAAATACCTTTTTTATCAACTGTCAATCTCTTTCTTAAGGAGCCCAAGGGGATGTGCCAGCGATGTTGGAGCCCGGGCACGGCGATTCAGTTGGAGCCCAGGACCGCCCACCTCATTAATATTCACTTCACTGCTTGAAGCAGTGAAGCTCCGGCACGGCTGTAATCCCGCGCAGGCGCAGTACATCCTGTGAAGCTGTAGCCGGCAGACCGCACGGCGCAGACCACTTAATGTACTGCGCCTGCGCGGGATTACAGCCGTGCCGGAGCTTCACTGCTTCAAGCAGTGAAGTGAATATTAATGAGGTGGGCGGTCCTGGGCTCCAACTGAATCGCCGTGCCCGGGCTCCAACATCGCTGGCACATCCCCTTGGGCTCCTTAAGAAAGAGATTGACAGTTGATAAAAAAGGTATTTTTAACATCAGATCTTCATTTATGCCCTATAACAATAACGTTTTGGAGATGCTTATAGTCAGCTGAATCCAGTGCTATAAATAACTTAATAGTCAAAATCGTGGTGACAGACTCCCTTTAAGGACAACATTTCTTAGGGTCATTTATGAGCACACAAACCTGCAATACACATGTATATATAGATCAGCTTTTAGTTTAGACCACATATAAATTACATTTGCGGTTCAATGAAAGGGATAGATTTTTTAATATTTTTATTATGTGTACAGAATATGGATATAACAGAGATAAAGGTCCCTCGCTCAGTTAGGGCCCCTCTCTATTAGTGGCAACATGTAATGGCCTCCACGTAGCACCATATTTCCTCTACAGCATCAGACCCCTGGTTATTATCTCATTATCAGTGATAACAATTGGATTCTCTACATCTTGTTATATAAAAGAAAAATATCTACTGCAAAAAACAGCTAAATAGAATAGTATAATAGCACAGCCCCTATATAGGAAAGTGACATAGTCTTCCATTACATATGATCCCACACCAGCATACACCAGATCCTTCAAAATACAGAGGAAAACGTATGATATAAGATAGTTACGGCTCAGTACATTAAATGTGACTGTGTATGAGGAACTGCATGTCCAATGAATATTTTTCTTCTGCCTCCAAACATGGAAATCCAATGTAATAGACAACCATCAAAAACTATCATAAAAAATATTACGGGAGATATGAAATTGATAACAGATCCATTTCCTCTTGTATAGATTTTATGTGGCAGCTTTGCCTCTGTTCTGAGGCTACAAGGAAATGTGATGATAGTAATAAAATGCACAGTGTGGTGGTTATCTGTACTTTACTGTACTCACTGCCAACAAAAAATCTGTTAAACAGTAATGTTAAAGAGGTACAAAACAGCAAAATCAGCCAATTATACTTCCTCATTGGAAAGGTAAAAAAAAAACTAAACCGAAAAGGTTGCCAATTTGCCCTCATCCTAGATGTAAAATGAGAAAAAAATCTCCCAAAGGCTATAAAAATAATGTGATAACATTAAAGAGGACCAGTAAAATCGTCTGCCATGTCTAAGATAGCTACTGTATATGTTGCGTTCCTCTGTTATTCTTTAAGGAAATGTATGAATCAATTGACAAATTTATGAAAAAACTGACAAATGATAGATCTTCAATCAATAATTTTAGAAATTCTTTATAACATACTGCTTTATAGACTTTATTGCTATATTTAAAGGAAATTTGTCACTTTGCACATGCAGTCCTATAGAGTAGAAAGAACTGAGCAGATTATATATATATATATATATATATATATTAAGATTTGTGGGAAAAGCTTCACTATAAATTGTATTTTATTCAATGAAATTCATACTTGAACGTCTATGCTTAGACATCCAGTGGGCAGTCCTAATCAGTAACTGACAGCTATTTATATTTACAAGGAAAGATGTCAATCACTTATCAGCCTGCCCCCTGGACTCCTACATATAAAAAGAGGAGAGATTTAAAGTGCAACTGTCATTCTTTTTTTTATTTTTGTAATGTATAGGGGTAGTGATACTAAACATTTTTGTAATATACTTTAATTAATGAAATTGTACATTTCTATTAGAAAAACAGCTCTAAAGTGGCCCATTTTGAGCCTTAGCAACGCTCCTCTGTCTTCTGTTTACATAACATAGTCAATGTAAACAGAAGACAGTGGAGCGTTGCTAAAGCTCAAAATGGGCCACTTTAGAGCCATTTTTCTAATAGAAATGTACAATTTCAGTACTTAAAATATATTACAAAAATGGTCATTATCACTGGCCCTACATATTACAAAAAAAAGAATGACAGTTACACTTTAAATAAATATATGACAATTTGTTCTGCATCTTTTCCCACAATACTACCATATCCATCAATCGGCTCAGCTCCTCCTACTGTATAACATGCTGCCGGTAGATCAGACACCATGTTCCCTTTAACCCGTATGACCTGTGATTTACGGTACATCCTTCGTTATACTGGTCTGTGTAATTATTGACAAGTGAGTTACCGATCTGCTTACACAATGCACTGCTTCCTGGAAACAAGCAGAAATCTAAATACAGCTCTGGAAGTGACTGGAGCATAAAACATGTGCTGCAGCTCAGTAAAGTGAAATTTTGCAATTACAGAATATTTTATACAGTTCTAACCTAGAATGTAAATGTTATTTTATTATATTTTCTTTCCCTAATAAATACAGTAAATTATTTCACACATTGCAGGGTACAGAATCATTTCAGACGTCAACAATAAACTTTTTTTGGGTGACAAATTGCTGCAAAGGCTGAAAGTAAGAGCAACATGATATTACACAAATGATTTTCCTAAGCATGTGCCAAAGCAATAAATAGGCCAATTAAATGCTACTTTACAAGATTAAATCTAAGTCTTATTATATCAAGCTTATTATCTTGAAGTAAAAGTGCACAGCCGGTAAATCTTTGGTATTTTACAGACTGCAGTAATGAGATGCAGCATATTCAGTTCCCACTTCCGCTGTGTGAGGGCCACGTCTTATAAAGCATGCCATCCTGCCACCCATTCCAAGGGGAGACTGTCGGCAGAAAAAGAAGCGGTCATTTACATAATACACAAGGTCAGATGGATGGTAGAGGACCCCCTTTGACTAGTGTACAAGATGGTAGGAATAGATTCAGGGGCGTAGCTATAGGGGTGCAGAGGTAGCAGTCGCTACCGGGCCCAGGAGCCTGAGGGGGCCCCAATGACCCTTGTACTTCATAAAAAGACACCAGTATTATAGAAAGTGCATGCTGGTCAATTTACATCTATGGCTGGAGGGAAGGGTTTAGGTCAAGAATTTTGCATGGGGGGTTTGCCAGTTACATTTTTGCCTCAGGCAGCATGAAGGCCATGTGCCTCCCTGCCCCTCGCCACAAAGTACTGAGGGAAGGGGGTTCCAAGCTTAACTCTTGCACCAGGACCCATGAGCCGTTAGCTACGCCCCTGAATAGATTACATTCATGGTCGGCCTTTAGAGTAATCGCACAGGGTACATCAATTGTCAATAATGAAGGGGAACCACAGTCTCTTATGTCCTGGGCCCCTGAACTTTTCACTCTGTTCACATTGGATGCTCAAACAACGCAACAACATTGACTTTCATCTACATTCCTTAGTTTATTGATTGGGCAACTGCCTGACCTATCTGCTTGGGCACTGTATGTTATGATTATTTGGGCACTGTATTATTTGCGTACTATACGGTACATGATAAGGGGACATGAATAGAAAATACTGCGCAAGGCATCATCCAACCTAAGGCCAGCACTGATCAGTCAGAATATAAAAAGGAGAGCTCAACATGAACTTATAAGGGAGGCATCTTCTGATGGTTCATATATGCTGCAGTTGGGAGTCTGATCCGCTACCAGTCTTAATCAGAAGGGCTGCAATACCTGATGTTTCTATTGAATAGCCTTTCTGTGTCCATCTCAGAATATATGCACACATATTCTCAGTCTTGCTTCTCTTTATGTTCCTTTGATACTCCTTGTATGGTGAGGAGGAGGTTTCTGGAGCATGGTGGCCTCTTTAAGTAGCTGATCAGCAGGAGTGTTGGATGCTTGAACCTTAACCTATCAGATATTGATGACCGATACTAAAGTGGACACATATTCTCCTGAGGATAGGTCATCAATATCTGAGTCATAGCAAACCCTTTTTAAGATGTTCCCCAAAGTCCCTGCTGGCACCTTACCTGGGCAGCCAGATGCATATAGTTAAATTTCTGTGTTTTTCACGGTGTCATAGATCCCAACAGTTCAGCATTTCATATGACTCACTAATGTAGAGGTGGGATGCAAGCAGTGGAAGAGGAAATAAGGTTTAAAATCTCTGGTGCACTGAACTTTATACATTGGGAGTCATGTCACATCGGAGGTCGCAGGGAAAAAACTAAAACCTCCCAGACTACCAGAAGGAATGCCAAATCTTCTGGAAAGCAGCCTTTGATTTGTGTGACGCCGGAATACTGCAACATCAGACTCAGGCCTGAAGTCCAAGCACGTACTGAGGGGGTGGCGGTTTGCCTATCACCATTGTTCTTGTTGCACCCAAACTCCACTCTTTTCTGTGACCAACCCCCCGCTGCTTTGCTGCTGCCTAGCCTTGTCAATCAAAGTAGACATGGAGGCGCTGGCGGCAGAAATGACCAAAGCTTGTGTGCAACAAGAGCAATAATGACGCCCTCATTACACCAAAGGCCTAATTTACATATCAAGAAAAAGTATCATAAGGGCCCGTTCACACAATGTTTTTTGGCACTGTTTTTCATGTGTTTTCCGCTTGGAATCTGTCCCAAAATAACACCTCTAAAAAGTCTCCCATTCATTTCAATGGGAGGCAGAACTGGCTTTTTTTCAGCATGGAAAAACGAAGCAGTGAGCGCCATCTTGGAGCAAAATTGGGGATCATTCTCCCACTGAAACGAATGAGAAGCTGAAAAACCCCCATCAAAACCGCGCAGAAAATCAGTGCGGAGTCCGCTCTAATTTTTGCCAGTGCATTTTCAAAATCTGACGTGTGAACGTACCTTAACTCAGGAAAGGAGCCTCGGATCAAGAAAAGAACAACAGTGTTCTAATCAGTTGAACCACAGCTATGTGTCTGTGCAAACAGTTGGACGGGGAGGTCACTGGTGACAGATTCCCTTTAAATAATACTTACTTGGATTATTTATTAGCTTTAAAATCCATTTACCATCCAGAGAGATAATGAAGAAGCATTAAGATGCTCTGCCTGGTAACACAAGAACGGATATCCTCTGAATGGCTGTCCATACATTCAAAGAGATGCAGCGCCATATTTCTGTTAAATATGAGCTATATTTATTTCTCACAAATTCCATCCTGCATTCCTCTCTCCTTGCCTCATGGCAGCTTTTAGTCCAACACAAAAGACATTTTTTTTTTACTTCTTACATAAGGGGATGTTTGCTGCCCAACAACAGGCGCTGGTTCATATTTCTGATTTAACACTCTTTATTAACACCATTCCAAAGCCAAAAGGCCTGCCACTAACGCAGCCAATATACGCAAATAGGAGCGAGAGAAATCTACACTGAAGCTTTACAACCAGTTCAAACACAGGACAAAAATTCAAATGGTAATGTAAATACATCTCTATGTTTATTGGTTTAATGTACATGAAATAAAAATGTAAACAAATTTTGTTAAAATGGTCTTGGTTCTAAATAGGCATTTCCATGGTAACAGACTACAAACAAACCTGTGTGTAGTCTGGGCCTGCAGTCGTGTTTATTTCCTTTCCCCCCTTCTTCTACTTTTTAAAGGTTAGCAAGGGGGTACAGTAATACTTGACTGCAGGATCAGACTACATTAGGGCTCATGCACACAATATTATGTATTTTGCGGTCCGCAAAAAACGGATCCTAAAAAATATGGATGACGTCTGTGTGCATTCCGTATTTTGTGGAAAGGAAGAGCTGAACCCTAATAGAATAGTTCTGTCCTTGTCCGTAATGTGGATAATAATAGGACATGTTCTATTTTTTTGCGGAACTGACCTACGGAAACGGAATGCACACGGAATAACTTCTTTTTTTTGCAGACTCACTGAAATGAATGGTTCCACAAAAAAAACAAAAAAAACGAACAACATGGAAAGAAAATACATTTGTGTGCATGAGCCCTAAAACATATGTTTATGGTCTGTACCAAGGTCTGCATAGGAG
Organism: Rhinella marina; assembly: GCA_900303285.1. Classification (NCBI taxonomy): domain Eukaryota; kingdom Metazoa; phylum Chordata; class Amphibia; order Anura; family Bufonidae; genus Rhinella; species Rhinella marina. The sequence continues at coordinate 237,264 of ONZH01001613.1, forward strand.
CTGAAGACACCCAACGGTAGGACATTTTTAAGCATGTACAATGTACATGCTTGGTACTGCAGCTCAGGCCTATTCACTTGAATGGGACTGAGCTGCCAAGGCCATGTGATCGATGGACATTACGTTACTGGCCCAGGAAGAGGCAGCAGCGCCTCTGCAAACCCCTCTGCTCAGGTACTGATGACAACCTCATCTCAGACAAACTGCCTAAAATGTCAACCTTTTTGTGCCAAATTTATGATTTTCCCATGTGCCATTTTCTTTTTTATAAATCGCCATTTCTACTGTCACATAAAAGCAAGAATTTACAACACTATTGATAAATCTTCAACGTGCTTAAGGCCAGCGCATCGGTTTTTGTCAGGCCGAATCCCGGCATTTTTGCCAGGTGACAGCTGGATCTCTGCCAGAACTCATTATAGCCAAAGGGGTCGGCCGGCATTCCGGTAACATCCCCCACAAAGCCCCGGCAGGCTGTTCTCTGCCAGAACTCATAACAGCAGTGTGAAACAGGCCTTACAAAGGAGAACTGGCTTAGTTGCCCACAGCAACCAATCAGATTCCACCTTTCATTTTTCAGAGCTCCTTTGGAAAGTGAAACGAGCAATCTGATTGGTTGCTATGGCCAACTAAGCCAGTTCTCCTTAGCACTACTTTTCATAACTGTCCCTCGTAATCTTAAATTATTATTGCAAAAATAATAAAAATGCCTATAAGATGCTGATTCCTGGGCACGGCATAGACGCCATCCAGTTATCAGCACAGTGTACCTGCCTTTATAGCTGACAGGCTGCCGATAAGCAGCTACATGTTACCAGATACATTTCATTATCCCAGTAAAACAAGTTTGCAAGTAGCAATGATACTTCTATATGAGTCACAGCAGAGCCGCCGAGCTTTCAATGAAAGATTAACACGGTCCGTATCACTGATTACATCTAAACTGTGTTTATCTTGGACGCACGCGCTGCAGTTTTCAATGCTACTTTGGACTAACAGGCAGCATGGCTATTGACAGCGAGGAAGGAGATGCACTGCACTGGACCACCAGATGTGGAAGGAGGAACAAGATATGCCGTACAAAGCTAGCTTCAGGAAGAAGATGTTCTGCAGATTTAAAGGTACAGTTCCAAGAAACACATCTATCCCAACTGAACACATGCAATCTGATAACAAAATAAACCTTTAAAGGGGTTATCCCATAATTAATGTAAAACATGAAAATCAGACACCATATAATACATGACAATCTCTTTCTAACAAAGCCAGAACCAGCCCTGTAACTCACATGGATTCCGAGATTCAGAGATCTCCACATTCATTGCTCTACTAGATTTATATCAAGCTGGCAGTTCAAGGGAATGCCCTTTCTGCTGCAGCTTAGGGGGCGTGTCTTTTCTGCTGGAGCTCACTATTACAGCTCAGGAGGCAGTTGAAGGATGAAAATGAGCATGTGCAGCCATCTCAATGAGCAGGTCAAAGAAATAAGAAAGAAACAAACAGCAGGTGGCGCTATACAGATACATTTTATTGAAGAACTCAGTGACTGTATTACATTTTTAATTACATGCAATTACAAAAGTATTCAGAGCCAGGTGCTGGTTTGAAAACTGTAGAAATATTTTACGTGGGACAACCCCTTTAAGCATCCATTGACAAAGCCATTAGTTTTCTCCTAGAACAGAAATGGTTGCCCATAGCAACTAGACTCCATGTTGGTTGCTATGGGAATTTTTTTTTTCCAAGGAGCAATTTTCAGACATGAGCTTCTAGACTGTTTTTTTTCCCCGCTAGGATAACGTAATGAAACTGCAGCACATTTCTTCTAATGGCCACCGTTCTTTATGCGGTTTCTGTGTCCGAAAGTTTTCAGAATGCTGCAACATGTAGAATTTGCACCAAATACACTACTTACCATGTGCTAATTTTGAACATTTTGGGCATGTCCAGTTTTTTTTTTTTCCATTTGCTCATTGTATCATTTACAGGATAATTCGAACTTTATTAAAAATAGATAATGCAGCGAGGCCCTGAGGATGTAAGTGGCAGTGCCCCTCATGATGATGTGTCACGCTGTACTCCCTCAGTTCATCACTCCCTGGGGTTATTGCAGTGTAGGTAGGACGGGCATCCTCTGTTCCCTCAGGACACTCCATGTAGCCATGGGCTCCCTACCTGATAGTAGTTCAGAGATGCCCTTGGTGTTAATGTCCATGTGTGTGCTAGGCAGGGCACATGTAGGAGATGCAATGGGCAGTATTTCATATTAAGAGAGTCAGAGACCAGGCTAGATGAAACTTGCCAAGATTCTGTCTTTACTGAGTGCACAATAGGAGTTGTAGTAAATCTAGTAGTTATCTGTCCACAGTACAAAATCCTCCTACATGTCCAGGCATCAGCTAGGCAGATGGTTGCAGCAATCACCCTATAATTACTGCTTCTTTTGCTAAAGTCTCTGTTACTGGGATCCTTGGCTAGCAACAATGTAGCAACCGTGGCCATAGTGTCTATTAGTCTGGGATGCATAGGGTGCCTTCACATGTTGTCCCTCTGCAGCAGCAGAGTCTGGATTGCCTTAAACTAGGTTATCTTGCTGTCTCTCTCTCTATTGCTGTAGCCATCCCCCTCCTTTTGTTCTTGCTTGCTTGCATCTCCTGGAACTTGTAGAGGTCACCGAGGCTGGAGTATATGGGAGAGGACCACACAGAGACTGCTCCTTCTTCCACCCTCTCTACAGCTACTCTGAGTGGACTCTTCTGGAACTAGGGGGTGGTGCCAGCCCCCACCCTGAGCTGCAGAGAGAGCTGGGTCAACCAGGATTGTTAACTCTGGCCTTGCCTATGTCATGTTGGAACTGAGAGTGCAGTACATAGCATTAGCATTACAAACATTTTAACAAACCAAAAATTGCAGATACCCCCAGTTCTCTGGTACTGCATATATGGCACACCCCCAAGGACATAGTTATAGGGGGCAAGAAATACAGGCCTTTTTACATGGGCAAATTGTCGGTTGATTAAAGGTGCCGCCTATCACCCCATGAAAGAGAAAATGCTCATTCATCGGGTGAAAGCATGTTTGATGCGGTGCATAAGATGAATTTACTTTCAGCAGCAGATCACCCTGTGTAAACAGGAATTGTCTGCCAGAAAACATTGAATCTGTAGGGGGACAAGTAATCGCAGTAGTGATCATTCTTCCCCATATTAAGGAGATGATTGCTACATGTAAATGATCCAACAATCAGGCAACTATCTGGAACGTTTGGTTCATTCATGATAATTGCCCATGCATCAGCGCGTGTAAATGGACCGTACCAACTGCATCTGGGTCCTTGTGCCTGAGGGGACCGAAAGGCTTTTCTACCATACAAGAAGACCCTAGCATTATGATTGTCACATGGCAGGTGGGGGCTCTGCAGCACAACCCAGGTGCTTCAAGTTTCGCCTCTGCTTACAGTACCTCAACATCTAGAGGTGATTAGAGTAGGATTAGGGATGTCGTGTAATATTATTCCAAGAAGATAGAAATAAATATTAAAAAATATATACATAAAAAACAGCTAAAAATATATATTCCTATATATGAACTCACCCATAGATGGTTAAAACTGCCCTTTTGGGGTTAACAATCCAACTTTTACATGATTCCCGAATAACAAAATTGCCTACTTATCCTCAGCTCCAGTATCACTATGTAACTAAACAGTATTGTCATCCCAGGATCTAAGTTATCTGGATGACAAATCATGTGGGAGGGATAATTATGGTTATAGGGCCTACATTGGCACCAAGCAAACTTGGGTAGGTGCCATAGCCAATTAAACTTGAGCAACCTATTACGATCTCTACCATTAATGATGAATACAGGGAGGTACAGAAGTGGCCCACCGCGGCCCTCCCAAAAGCTCACAAATGCTTTGAGTCAGCATTAGGTTGCCATACTACTCATCACCCAGATTTCCCATAAAGGGATGCAGTGAAAGGGGTTATCCAATGAGTAATGTAAAAAAAACTTAGAACCAGCTCTGTACCTCACGTAGATCCAGAGAGCTCCCCATTCAATGCTGCAATTGCTCTGCTAGATTTATTTCAAGCTGCCAGCTCAGTGGGCATGTCCTTTCTGCAGCTGGTGGCAGTTGAAGGATGGAACTGAGCATGTGTGTCCACCTCAGTGAGCCGGACAGACAACTTAGAAAAAGCGCAAACAGCAGGTGGCGCTATACAGATATATTTCAGTGAATAACTCCGTGGCTGTACTACATTTTTAATGACATTCAATAACAAAAGTGTTCAGATCCAGGTTCTGGTTTGGAAAATGTAGAATACTTCTCATAGGACAACCCCTTTAAGAAACAGCTGAATCTCACCTATAATACTAAATACAAATACTATATATAATAAAGTTCCATTGATGAGACCCTAAAATAGTTGGACTGGACTGGACTTGACCTTTTTCGTACTGTCAGGGTCTATCATTAAATATCACAAAACCAAAAAATTCAAACCAAGACTTAAGAAATCTCTCTTTACATAAGAATTACATAAGATATTTCAAAACATACATTCCATGACTTATCTCATAAAAAAAGGGAAATCGCCCTAATTCGCACCAGACCTCAGTGAGCTGTTTATGTCCCAGTGCATGGAGAGAAGTAACACTCACTTTCCTGTCAAAATCCCATCCAGATTCCATAAACTAACCTGAGCGCCGTCCGCAGAGATTACAAGACACAAATGCCTCCACCGCAGGAAAAACACAGAAAATATAACCTGTGACTGCAGCCAGTTCCGAGTCCAGGAATCCCCGCAGTTATATTCCCCAGACATTCGGTATCTCTCCTACAGTGTTTTCTGTCATCTGTGTTTCATCCCAAGTACTAAAGAGCAGCGATTTAACCAAACAGTGCGTGCCCCTTGGCCTCAGTGAGCAAATACTGTCAGATACTGTGCAAGGCGTTCAGCTGCACGTGCATTTAATTGCTGAGCCATTTTTGCAGCCCCATCTTCCTTCTTTTCCAATTCTCCATAGCCTAATAAAATGTGACATCTCAAAGCAATCTTTGAATTTGCACTACTGAATTATTTATTATCTGCTTTCCTTCCTTACAGCTTAACATTATCATCATATGCCCAGCAGGGGGCGCCAGGTTAACTCTGCAAGATGACAAGGAATGTTTCCTATACAGTCGTCGTCTTCCTCAGCTGATTTGCTGTTCCCTCCTACACACCCCCGACTGTATGACCTCACTGCCTTCTGTGAATAGACTTTCCACATCAGGCCGAGAGCCTTGGGCCTTGCAGCTGTTGCAGGACCGTAAGTCACAGGTAAACCTGAGCTGGTTGCTGCATGGGCTCCTAAAAATTGCGTATTATCCAACAGAAACGTCAGTTCAGTGGAAGATTTTGCGATGTATAAATCATATTTATTAAAATTAATATGTATATTGCTTTTAATTACAGCATCTTTATGGCGCTCATACTATTCAGCACTTGGCCTTAAAGGATTTTTTTGGGGGGGACCCAGTGGATCTCACAAACCCACCTTAATTACACAGAACACAGCTGTAGGAGAAATAGAATATACCTACCATTGCAAAATTGTATGGATCGACCGCTTGGGGATCTGGTCACGTAATCCTCCTCTCCCGAAAATTCTGCTTCTGCTGAAATCACATAGTTTACCAGATTTCCGGCCTGGGCTGTGGAGGAAACGTCACTTCTACTGTGGATGGGGACAGAACTGTTCTTCTCCTTGGCACAAGCTCTTGAATCCACCTCATCTGCATATGCATCAGGGAAAGTAGTGTTTCTGAGCCCGTCCACAGTAGATGTGATGTCCTGACCATAACCTAGGCCTGAAATCTGGTAATGTTTCATAGGTGGAATTTGGATTTTCAGACAAGTTTCTGGTTCCCGAGTTGGGTGATCCATGCAACTTAGGAAAAGTAAGTATATCAAAAAGTTTCTTCTACTATTCTGAGTAACAAAAGTGGGTTTGTGGAACCTGCTGGGTCCTGGAAAACTCCTTTAGTGATCCATCTACCGTATGTCTCTACGCTTTGGTGTTTGTTTACTCTAATGTAGTCTTTGTTTTAGGCTGAGTTCATAGCTTCCTTAGGTGTTCCGTTTTTTGGTTCTGAAGTAGGAGTAGAAAACAGAATTCAAGCTGTACCAGATATGTCACATGACCTTCTTTGGTCCTTTGGGTTCCATCATAGAGTCCACCATTTTATTAGAAAAAATAGGTATGCTGCGTTGTCTTTTTCTGAAAATATGATACCTGATGTAATAACATGGCAGCGTATCAGCAACTTGGCCGCTGGGTGACCTGGAGTTGTACTTGTAAAAAAGTACAAGGATGAGCAACTAAACTAACAATGGACATGGAGGGTTTTAGTCATGAGGAAAGACTAAAAGAAAATACTTCTTTAGTCTTGAGAAAAAACATCTAAAGTGGACATGAGTGTCATCTGACAGGTAGTCAGACAAGAATGGAGATCTCATCTACTCTACACTTCAAGGACCCTAAATATCAGCTCTTACAAAGCTACATGACACATTCTCCAAAAGGGTATATTCACCTTTGATCACAACTTTACAGTTTTCACATAAAATGTTGAGTTACTTTGTAAATACATTATATTACTCATCTTGTACTAACGAGATTTACAGCATGTTATATACTTCAGAGCTGCATTCAGAATTCTGCTGGTTACTAATAAAAACAGTTGAGATGCTCTTTCACAGACACACCCCATCAGCTTAAATGGTGTCAATGTTTTACTGCTCTATGGCTTTACTTTTTGTTCTGTTTCTTCTCTACATCAGACTACAGTAAAGTACCCGGTATGAAGAATACTCTTCTCACAATGCAAAGAATGCTGCAAGATTTCAGATCTGAAGTTTGCAGAGTTAGAGTGGTTGTAGGGGACTAGAAAAACATGGGACAAAGATGTTGACTCTGTATGAGGACAAAGATGTTGACTCTGCAGTGGTGGTAACTCAAGGACCAATCCAATGTAGAACTTGTAATCTTATGCTTTTATTACTATACGGTTGAATTTACTAAGCGCTTCGGGAGCAAATGACCTGATAAAGGCACCGGTGTGGTCCTGAAATGCATAGTTTATACAACAGTGTAAAACTGCAAATTCTACGTTGGAGTGGTCTTTAGAATGGGAAGGTCTCCACCCCATCATGCCACTGACGTCATCACATGTCGGATGATTTTTGGCATAATATAGGACCACACAACTTTAAGTACCTTCTGTGGACAAGTATTAGACATTATTTCTGATATTCTTAGAATCCTGGTTTTCCCAGATCCACTAATCAGTTTATTGGACCTTCTTGATGGTGGACATTACCACATTTTTATACAAATGCGATTCACTAGATTAATCCTCGGCCACCCCACTTAAAGGGGTTGTCTCATGATGGACAATGGGGGCATATCGCTAGGATATCCCCTCATTGTCTTATAGGTGTGGGTCCCACTGCTGGGACCCGCACCTATATCCAGAACGGAGCCCTGCAAGGTGGTAGCGGCAGGAGTCCGGTCCGCCCATCACCAAGCCGACTCCCCATAGAAATGAATGGGAGCGCACCGTGCTTGCACAGCCACCGTTCCCATTCATTTCTATGGAGCCGACGGAAATATGAAATTTTCTCCGGCCCCATAGAAAATGAATGAAGGGCGGCTGTGCGCGCGCAGTGCACCCTCCTTCACTTTTGGGGCTCCGTTCTGGATATAGGTGCAGGTATAAGACAATGGGGGCATATCCTAGCGATATGCCACCATTGTCCATCATGAGACAAACCCTTTAAGTCTATGGGAATCCATGATCAATCAAGTGATCTCATATGAAAACACTGTCTACAAAAGCCGTAAAAGTTCCAATAAATTCAATAACACGGGGAGGTCTTGTTTGACAAGCAAGGTTCCTACACAGTCATTTCACTTGGCCTTGTCATTTAAGAAGGAGAGGTCGGGGTGGGCAGAGGAAGCAGGAGGAGCAAAGGTGCACAAAGTGGCTTGGGCCCACTTTCAGTGCACTTAACAGCTCATTTGCATATGGATTTAAAGTATTTTTTGTCAAGAATGAAGCCAAGCCAATCACTAAGTGAAAGGTATCAGTACATTCAGCTGAGCTAGCCCTACAAGTTATTGTGCCTGGTCTATCAGTGAATTTCCTGGTGACAGGCTCCCTATAATAGAACCAGGGCACCTACAGTTCTAATATAATAGTACTCGTTTTTCTCCTATTTCCTAGGATGGGTTTTACTGGCACTGACAGTACTGTTTGCTGCATAAGTAGCAGAAAAAGATTTTATTCTTTTGTCACAGTATACTCCTACCTTTGTTTTAACACTACAAGACTGACACTCTTATCTGCTACTTCCAAATTTCCTGAAGTGTACTACAGGAAATACGACAGAACTTTGGAATGCTGACCGAAGTATAAAAGACTTAGACCAACAACAAGAGAAACAAATTACAGTAAATCCAGACATAATAGTCTTGTGATGACAATAAGACAAAGTTGTATCTGAGTTAGAATAACTCAATCAGAGATTACAGCTTGACAGTCTCCACTGGATGACACTGCTATAAAGTTATAAGGTGGTGCATATATACTGATATAATGATATCAACTTTTTATATATATATACACACACAGTATGAAAAATAAGTATTTCATACACTGGCGATTTTGCAAGTTTTCCCATCTACAAAGAATGAAGAGTTAAGTAATTCAAAAATTGTTGCTGGTTGGTAGCTGATCAAATACTTATTTCATGCAATAAAATGCAAATTAATTATTTAAAAATCATACAAAGTGATTTTCTGGATTTTTTTTAGATTCTCTCACACTTAAAGTGTATCTACGATAAAAATTACAGACATCTCCATTCTTTGTAGGTGGGAAAACTTGAACAGTCGCCAGTGTATCAAATACTTACACTTGATGCTTAATCTATCTTCGTTATCTAGTTGCTTGTTCTTAAATCTTCATTTCTTTTATTTATTTTGTAATGATATTTTGGGATTTTTGAACCAATTACTAGTTTCCTATAGAGTTATGGACTCAAGTTTCAATATTTTCAATTTACAATGGTCGTTCTGGAACCAATTAATATTGTAACTTGAGGAACCACTGTGTATACGTAGTTAAAATTCAGATTTCAAGGGGTTGTCACACAAAGACAGCCCTTTCAATCACAAGTCCTGCTGGCAGTCAGATGATCACTTCATAATCATATCTTGCTTCTTTAAACCCCTGCTATCAATTGTTAATACTGAGGGAAGCTGCTCCTGGCTATACATTTTCACAGCTGCTTCTGCTATGACTGGTGGTTGGCATGGCTGACTCTCAAATGTATCTAAAATGAAAAATAAATAAATCAAAGCATTGTTGCAAATAGTATTGTTTAAAGAGTTCCCATTGTTTTGTGCCTACCACTCCTTTGCGGAATGATGGGCCTCTATGGTAACAGACTAGAAACAAAGAGTAGTCAGATCCTGCTGTCATACTTCCTTCCATCTGTAACGTTTGCCTGTTAGCAAAGTCAGACAGATGTAAGTCTGCATGCAGGTCTGTTACCTTGGAGAACATATATCATGTACACTGAAAATGGTAAAAAAAAGGTTTAATTAGGAACTACAGCATGCAAGATAAATTTTCTCATTTTAATGGCGGGGAGCTAGGAGACTTTTACAAGTTTGGAAAGATAAGTGACAACTCTCCATGGTGTTCTACTGCAATCACAGGTATACTCCTTCAGTAGAAATGGTCAACTAAGAACTTAAAGAGGACCTTTCACCGCTCCTGACATGCCAGATTTAATATCTTCATGCATTCCCCATGTAATGACAATTCTGGAACATCTATTCCTATGTCTCTGTGTTGTGCCATTCCTTTATTATTTCTACTAGAAGTTATGAATGAATTTCTAGCAGTCTGCAGTAAGGGTACAGAGGGTTGGTAACCAGTTGGGGGTGTCTCTGCACAGACTGACTCTATCCAATCAATGCTGCTGTCAGATTGTGCTGGTACACCCCCGCCCCTCCCAACTTGTTACCAACCCTCTGTACCCTTACTGCAGACTGCTAGTAATTAATTCATAACTTCTAGCAGAAATAATAAAGGAATGGCACAACATACAGACATAAGAATAGATGGTCCAGAATTGTTATTACATGGTTAACGCATGAAGCTATTAAAACAGGCGTGTCAGGAGTGGTGAAAGGTCATCTTTAAAGGGGATGTCTCACTTCAGCAAATAGCACTTATTATGTAAAGAAAGTTAATACAAAGCACTTACTAATGTATTGTGATTGTCCATATTGCTTCCTTTGCTGGCTTGATTAATTTTTCTATCACATTATACACTGCTCGTTTCCATGGTTATGACCACCCTGCAATCCAGCAGTGGTCTTGCTTGCACACTATAGGAAAAAGCACTAGCCTATGTGAGCTCCCGTGGTCCGGCCACCAGAGAGGCCAACACTTTTTTCTATAGTATGCTATAGTTTACTGAAGTGAGACAACTCCTTTAAACTTACTGTTTATTTTCTTCCTAAATGCAAAATTAAGCAACTTTCTGAATAATCTTTATGAAAAACGTTTCTACCATTTTGCTTCTGCAGAGTGTATGCAGGTCCTTCACCTAGCTGGTGGTGTTACTGAATCTGACATAAATCTGTCAGAGCACTACTCCTGCTTTTGACGGTTCTATCTCTTCTCTGTATAGATATAGCAACAGAATGTTGTACACAAAAGATGTATGTGGAGAAGGGGAAGAGAATCCAAGGAGGGCAGCTGACACTGGCTGTAGATAGGAAAAGACAGGCAGCAGCATCCTGGAAACACAGATCCAGCATGGATTACTGGGAAGGACACTGTACTTAAGAAAAGTCTAAAAACTAGGAACAAATTGAATGTGCGGGTCTGAAAATTAAATGAAGGAATGATAACTGCAGAGTTTTCTAGGATTCTCCAGGATGATCTGCTATTTGAGAAAGCCGCGGTGAGATCTTACCTAGCACAGCACCATCCATTGAATGGGACTTAGCTATACAATGTGACTGATGTATGAAATATCACATGATCCAGGAAGAGGCCTAAGTGTTGCAGCCTCTTTAAACTAGTGAGAATAGGCAATCAATAGGAAACCTCCTTTAACCACTTAACAGTTTGGCCTGAGCTCTGCTTTGGCTTTGGGAAATGTACCTAACCCAAATAGAGCTTGGGTAGCAATGAGGGGAGGAAGGATGTTTAAGCCTTAATATCTTGGTCTTTGTAGAAGGCAGAGATATGAGCCTGGTTTTGTTTGAAATCTGGAAATCTAGGCTTTAAAAGAAGACCACCATATTAGCTCTTCTACATCAGGAGATATGGGGGTCATTTATTAAGACCAGCGATTTATATGCCGGTATTATTAGACCTGTGCTGGTGGCGGATGCACCTAAGTTATGTAAAAAACTTTGGCGCTCGCTGCTACCGACCGTGTGACATGGTTTAAAATACGCCAGCTCCTTTGGTGGCATAGAAAATAGTAAATCAGATGGGCCAGCTGGCCTGGCCTCTTCTCCACAGATTTTGTTGTAAAGTGGTTTTGCGGCAAAATCTGTAACTTTTTCCCGCTCATGACACTTTTCCAAGGTGGCGGAAAAAGAGAGTGTTACGTGTGCCTTTTGTTTGCGACAAAATCTGTGCCTTAAATATACCAAAAAATGGCATATATTTCATAATAAATTACCCCTATAGTGTTTAGAAATCAGGTTGGAAGTGAAAGCAGCTGAAACCACTTTTTACTTTCAGCTACTTTTCTAGATCTACTTTTCTAGACCATATAAGACCATATCCCCCAAATGTCTGGTTTCAATTTAAAGCTTAGATTGTCAGCTTTCAAACAGGGCCCATATATCTATCTTCTACAGAGCCTGAGATATGAAGGTGTAAAGCAGCCTACCCCCAGCTACCCCCCTTTAGCCGGCTATAAGGTCCTGCACCTCTCCTCCTCCAGACTGGGTGAGAAGACAACCTGTGGTATAGGTGAGAAAAATCATGCTTTCTCATGATAACAATCATCACTAGAGAGAAATCTAATACGTTACCTCTTGTAAAAGAATAACATAATAAAAACTACATAAAATTGACATTATCATAATTCTACTGACCCAAAATTATTGTGTTATTTGCACCACAAAGAGAATGCCGTAAAAATAAATAATAAAATAAATCCCACAAAATCTTAAAATTGCTGTTTTTTTATCTCCCCCTAAAAATAAAATAATAAAAGTTACTTAATACACTATATGTACCCAAAAATGGTTAAAAAAAAACTGCAACTTGCCCAAAATTCAAGGTCTCATATAGTTAAACTAATGAAAAAATTATGACCGCTAGAACACAGAGGGGAGAAATCATTACTGGTCCTTAAAGGGAACCTGTCATCACCGAAACACCCCCTGAACTAGAGTAAGAGATGTATAGTGTAAGTGATGCTGAATCCGAATATGTAAGTTTTATCTTCATACTCGCTTCCATTCCGACTGTGTGCTCCCACAAACCTGCAGTAAAATGCACTCACTGGACTCTTCTTTGAGTCCTCTCCATTATGTGAGTGAGCACTGGAGTCCAGTGAGTGCATTTTACTGCTGGTTTGTCAGAGCACAGCATCAGAATGGAAGTGAGTACGAAGATAAAAATTACATATTCGGATTCAGCACCAGTTACACTATACAGAGCTTACTCTAGTTCAGGGGGTGTTTCGGAGATGACAGGTTCCCTTTAAATGGCCATTGACTTTTCAAACAACTTTGCACCAATACTACAAGTGAACAGGAGAAACGCTATAATAAGTTTTATCAGTGAGAAATGTCAAGTTCTCATGTTATCAGCTGTGTACTGGCTGCCCCCTCCACCTGCTAATTGCTTTTCACTTTGAAAAATACCTTTTTCCCCATCCAGGACTGGATCATCTCTACAGGAGGATTATATTACACATGTCAATGAAAGTCTATAGAGAGGGGCCGGGGAGAAGCAAGCAGGAGCTGAGGAGACACGCAGACAAGCTGGAAGCTTATAGCTCATCTCAAGTGTTTCATTACAAATTACAGGTCAGTACTTCATTGTAATGTCCTCTATTATTCTGGGGCTGCTTCTAAGTGACTGTGATACAGTTAGGAAGGAGATTCTCCTCTACTTTCAGTGTGCACAGTGGATGGCAGCTAATCTCCACCGACCAAGTCTGAGAGATCTACAAACCAGATATTCAACAAGCACAGACGAAAACTGCTAAAAATGCCTGATACAAGCCATATAATAGCCAGAAACCATATTATTCCTCATGTACATACACTGTACTATTGATTATTGTGAATTTTGTTGAAATCTCAGTGCAGCTTTAAGGCTAAAATTAGTTATTTTACTAAGAGTGAATGCACCGTCAACATCGTCAACTATATTTACTTAGACATGAATATAAAAAGTGACATTTTTGGGAGGATTTTTCCAAATTTAATGTGACTGTTGGGGGCTTAATGCAACATTTATTTTATTTAACGGTAACCTGTAAAACATTTTTTTCCTGTTAAAGGTCCATAGCCTTTAAAGACTACTTTTTTTTAATTAATGAGGAGGATGGTCTATAATTTGGATATTCTTTATAAGCTAGATTTTACACTAGTAAAGCCATAACTAAACTAATGCATCAGGAATCATTTTTGCAAGGATATTTCTGTGTTTCAGTCTGGACAGGCAACAGACAATGACATTAATAGAAAGGAACATTTTCTATTCTGGGAACGGTATAAAAAATGTTGGACACGCAAACTTTACTTGATATAGAGGTTTGATACGGTGCAAACACAATTCCTCTTCTAATGTGATAGCAGCCTCAATTTATGCTCAGCAACCTCCGGCACTACAGCTGTTCTGAAACTACAACTCCCAGAATCCTCCTTTCACTTCTATGAGAGTTTCAAGAATGACCGAGTAAGTGTGCTGAGAGTACCGTGTTTCCCCGAATATAAGACCCCCCCGAAAGTAAGGCAGGGTAGGGGGGTGCCCAGGGTTCTCCAATGTAAGGCACCCCCCGATTGTAAGGCCGCTATCGGGGGGGGTCTGTGAGGAATGTAAGGCCGTCTATGGTGGGGGGTGGCTGGGGAATGTGTTCATACTCGCCTGCCTGCGGGCTTCTTGTGGCCGGCTCAGTGGCGTAGCTACCGGGGGGGCAGGGGGGGCGACGGCTCCGGGCCCAGTGACTCAAGGGGGCCCATAAAAATAAAAAAATCTTACTTACCTGTTCTGTGCTGCGGCTGCCCTCCGGTCCGCGCTCTGCTCTCTTCCCTGGCGGCGCGCACTATGACCTGACGCTGCACGCAGCGTCAGGTCATAGTGTGCGCGGGCCAGGGAAGAGAGCGGAGCGTGGACCGGAGGGCAGCCGCAGCGCAGAACAGGTAAGAGAGGTTTTTTATTTTATCTTATGTGGCTGGGTGGGCTGATCTGAGGTCTGATGGGGGCACAATACGCTGATCTGAGGTCTGATGGGGGCACAATACCATGATCTGAGGTTTGATGGGGCACAATACGCTGATCTGAGGTCTGATGAGGGCACATTAAGCTGATCTGAGGTCTGATGGGGGCACAATACCATGATCTGAGGTTTGATGGGGCACAATACGCTGATCTGAGGTCTGATGGGGCACAATACGCTGATCTGAGGTCTGATGGGGGCACAATACGCTGATCTAAGGTCTGATGGGGGCACAATATGCAGATCTGAGGTTTGATGGGGCACAATACGCTGATCTGAGGTCTGATGAGGGCACATTAAGCTGATCTGAGGTCTGATGGGGGCACAATACCATGATCTGAGGTTTGATGGGGCACAATACGCTGATCTGAGGTCTGATGGGGGCACAATACGCTGATCTGAGGTCTGATGGGGGCACAATACGCTGATGTGAGGTCTGATGGGGGCACAGTAGGCTGATGTGAGGTCTGATGGGGGCACAGTACGCTGATCTGAGGTCTGATGGGGGCACAGTACGCTGATCTGAGGTCTGATGGGGGCACAGTGGGCTGATCTGAGGTCTGATGGGGGCACAATACGCTGATCTGAGGTCTGATGGGGGCACAGTAGTTCTGTTCAGCCTGTAGTACTGTTCAGCCTGTTATTAAATGTCAATTTTATTGTTAAAAAAAGTGTCATTTTTTTTTGTCTAATGTAAGGCCTCCCCGAAAGTAAGGCAGGGTGGGACTTTTGGGGGTAAATTTAATGTAAGACAGGGCCTTACTTTCGGGGAAACACGGTAGTAGTTTGACAGCAGCTGGAGTGCCAAAGGTTTCTGATCCCTGCTCTGTTATATGTCCAGATCCCTACGTACTATCATTCCTAACCTTTCTGGCACGGAGCTTCTTGGGGAGCATGGTAGCACGGTTGCCTCTCAGCACTGAGGTCCTAGGTTCTTACCAAGGGTAACATCTGCATGGAATCTGTTTGTTTTCACTGTGTTTGCTTGGATTTCCTCTGGTTTCTTCCCACAGTCCAAAGACATGACAGGTCAGATTGGGAATTTAGATTGTGAGCCCCAATGGGACAGGGACTGATGTGAGTAATGACAATGTCTGTACAGTGCTGTGGATTTTGAATAAAATAGATAAAAATCCCATGGAAGGCCAGGCGACCTGGCTTATTAGATTGGGGTGTGTATATTAGCCTACAGACCATGCAGCTACTAGAGGGATCTGTTCCCCATAGACTTACAACTCTCCAGTACTCCGATGGCCCCAAGGCTTTGACTTGGGTTGGTATTCCCACATTTTAATTCCTTGATATGTTAGGATTGAAGATCAACAAGAGTAAGTAGTAAAGTAGTAACCCAATCATCATCTTACTAACCTACAGAAGAGGAACAGAGTAATACCTGGTGCAGGATCAGAGTGAACATGGAAATCGTCTTTAGCCTGTGGCCATGAAGACACATAGATCTGAATAGGAGTTGCATACATAAAATAGTAGGAAATTTTAAAGCAACTCACCTCAGGATAGGTTGTCAATATCTGATTGGGGAGGGTGGGGCTTACTCCGAGCACCCCTACTAAGTAGCTGCTGAAAGGGGCTGCAGGGCTCAGATGAGCGCTGCAGCCTCTTCATATTATACCAAGCACAGAGCTGTATGTTGCATAGAAGCTGTGCTTGAAACTGTAGCTCATGACCAATAGACGTGATGCCACAGCCAAGGAAGAGGCCTCAGTATTCTCCCGTTCGGAGATGGTGCCAGTAGGACCCCCATCGATCTGGTATTGATGACCTATTCTGGTAAACCTGTTTTCTTGTTAAATTTTCAGCTCTAAAAATCCAATTTTCTAATTAGGTATAATTTACAGTAATACAGAACTTGCTCCGGAGGATCGGGCTCGTCAGCGCATTTCACTGACAGCCCATTGATTTCCATAAGAACTGTGTAATGTAAAACTTCATGTCCCCTGTGGTGGCGCTGAAGAAGAGCTAAACTGCTGCTAGACTGGGGGATCACTGTTTATATACATGCGGTTTGTTAATTCAAAAGACTTAGCAAAAAAAAGGAAATTTGCAGATTTACTAAAATGTCTGCTCTTTGATTTAATGATTTGCATTGGAAGGTACACATAATAATTTGCAATGCATATGTACTGTACTCAGATATGACGAGAAAGCTGCAGTGGAAACCAAACACCACAGAGTCGTACTGAGTAACAGATCCTTCCTAGGAAAATAATGACATACACCGCAAAGCTCTGTTGTTAACTCTTTAAAGGCTCCACGTTATCCATAGCGCTGTACGCCGTCACTGCGAATCTCAGCTAACTTCCTCTCTAATGAAGAACAACTTCAGCCATGGAAGTGAATCCAGACGTTCTCTAAGAAACATGCTTTATTGTAGACCCTGAGTGGAGACCTTCAGATCTGAATACATGGTCTGTTTTACTAGTGGATGTATTTTCTTAACTGTGTCTCCAGAATTGACCCCAAACCTTGTGTGTTTTATAGAAAGGTTAGATGTAAGATCCGATGGGACAGTGAATCATGAATGAATACATTCTGCAAACCAGTAGGCTAGAAACTGTGGCTCTCAGATTGCAGCCATGCTACACCTTCCAGGCTGAGGCTGTCAAGGTACGGCAGGCTGTTCCTGTTCAGCCCCATATTTGGACAATCAGCAACTTAAAGGGGTTGTCCAGCTTTGGAGACTTTTCTGCCAGATCTCCCTCATCTCGTCAGACCTGCAGGGGAAGCATACTTACCTGCTCCACGCCGGTGGATTCCAGCTTCTTCACTCCACCACTACTACTTGGAAACATTTGGGTTGACAGAGGACAGGTGTGCCGCTGCAGCCATCAACTGGTGCAGCTGTGGTGTGATGTACGGACTAGCTTTGGCGGCACATGTAACCCCTATGAGACCAAAAGCTTACGAGCAAGGACTGGAACGCGTCAATGGCATTGGTGTACTGAAAAAGCCGTAACCCAGAGGTGGGAAGAAGGTAAGTACGCTTCCATCTGCGGGTCCAGCGAGGCAGGGGGTGTGGGAGCTGGCAGAAAGCTGAACATCCCCTTTACGGCTGCTTCCACACTTTCTTGTATTTTTTTTCTTGGCTGTTTTGTGGTATTTTGGTGAAACTGTGTGTTTGTGGTTTTTCTTTCTTAATTATGTTTTTTTTTGCATGCCTTTCATTTTTATAGGAAAGAATGAAGCCTCTCTGATGTCAGAAGTATGGGAAAAATACATTGGCACAAAAAACACCATGCAAAAATGCAACACACATTACATAAAAAAAATCAATGGCTATCTATAGGACAAAAACACCAAAAAACACAATGCCATTGGTACCGAAAATACAAGTATTAAAAAAAAATCGCAAAACCTGATGTTTAAAGGAATTACCCAAGTCTAAAAATGCCCCCCACAATACCTAAGCCCCTCCTATAGGTCATACTCATCGTGCTCCCCAATACCCACGTCACTCCGGATCCCTGAACGGCCACCGCTGCATCTCTCTGTTGAGCGGATCAAAACCTAGCGACGGGGGGTGCAGCCAAAAGCAGGCCGCAATGGTGACCAGCCCCCTTGCATCATGGGTGACGGGCAGGGATCCAAAGTGACGCGGGTGACGGGGAGCAGGGTAAGTATGATCTATAGGAGTGGCCCGGGTATTGTGGGGGAATTTTTTTAATTGGATAACCCCTTTAAGGTTAGTGTCACACATCTTTTTTTTTTTTTTTTTTACAATTTTACCAAATTTTTGCATTTTCTTTGTTGTATTTGTAGGCCTATGCAAATTATGAAACACAGTACAAACATGCATTTTTATTTGCTGTAATGGTGCTCGTCTTCATTTGTAGCGTGCTTCTGGGTCCATGGCATTTTTTAAAAAATCACTGGCTATACTCTGGCTGTAGTGTTTTTAATCCATTGTTTTGCTTTTGTTTGTTTTTGCCCCTCCTTGAAAAAAATACACCAAAAAACTAAATATACTACAACACACTCTTTGTAAAAATAATACCACAAAAATACCATAAAAATGCCCAAAAATGTGATTTTTTTCTGGCATTTTTGGTCCATTTTTGGACTTTGGACTAATAAAATGGCATAACAATTTTAAGCGTGAAGAAGGCCTTGGGGTAAATCCACGCTTGGTGCATATTCAGTAATCTTTTTTACATTCAGTCACAGATAATTATTATAAAATGCTGGGTTACTTTTCTTGCCATTTTTACTACATACAGTTTGCTAAAGCAGAAAACATCTGAAAACAACATTTGCCTCCTATAATTAGCTACTAGAACAGATGCACTGATGATCGGCCACTTAGCTGTACAGTAGTTATCATATATTCCCTCAAAACAACCTCATTACAAAGCAAGCAACATAAATGACAGGTCCTATAGGTAAGCAGCTGGCTCCGTGCCTAAAAGGTTGTAATTGATCCCAGTTTTATCAGTTTCCATAGAGAAGGAAAATGGCTACTTCTTCCTGTAAATGTGCTGAGGATTTCAGTTTCCATCCACTTTAAATGTAAATCGACAATATGACTATGCTCAGTGTAGCGGGGCTCACATGTGCTTTAATATCTGGTTTAACCTAATGGCCTGATGGGAAAAAAAAACACTTTTAAAGGGAACCTGTCATCTCCGAAACACCCCCTGAACTAGAGTAAGCGGTGTATAGTGTAAGTGATGCTGAATCCGAATATGTAAGTTTTATCTTCATACTCACTTCCATTCGGATGCTGTGCTCCCACAAACCTGCAGTAAAATGCACTCACTGGACTCCGGTGCTCACTCACATAATGGAGAGGACTCAAAGAAGAGCCTCTCAATGTATTTTACTGCAGGTTTGTGGGAGCACAGCGTCAGAATGGAAGTGAGTATGAAGATAAAACTTACATATTCGGATTCAGCATCACTTACACTATACATCTCTTACTCTAGTTCAGGGGGTGTTTCGGAGATTACAGGTTCCCTTTAAACATTAAAAATCAACATATGGGAGGGGGGGAGCACATTAATAAAGGTTTTTCACACACTGGTCTTAATCTATCCCCCATTGACATCAGATGTCACTCCAATTTTTAAATGATGAGTCCCCCAATACCTGGGCACCTTATACAGATTATACTTACCCTGCTCCCCGGCACCCGCGTAGCTCCTGATCCCCGCACAGCCGTGCGGGGATCATGAGCTACGCGGGTTGCTGGGGAAAATATAACCTATATAAGGTGCCCGGGCATTGGGGGGGTTATTATAGGGGGTTGGATAAACCCTTTAAGAGGTACATGTCTGATAATAAAGCCCCGAAGGCCTCATGCACCTGACCGTATGCGTTTTGTGGATCTGCAAAATAGATGCAACTCGTGTTGTATTTTGCAGACAAGTATAGGACACTTTTGCGGAACGGACATACAGATGCGGAAAGGACACAGATCATCCCCGAAATGCAGACCACACACCCACTGAAAACAAATGATCCACAAATAAAATGTGCATAGCACATGGACTGCATCCGCATTTTGCGGATCTGTGATTTGCTCTGAGCTTTAATTAATCTTAGGAGCAACAGGTACTTATGGACCTTGCCCTCCCGAATTCAAATCAGGGGTACAGTTCAATACTGCAATAGGCACAGCAGTATTTTGTGCTGCACTGTGATATTTGGTTCTGCTGGGGTGGTATCTTCCACTGCAGTACAGTATTGCTGGCCCCGCCTACTTCTGTTGTCCCTGTCTACTTGTATTGGTCCACCTTCTTTCAGTTTGGACCTACCTACAACATAGGGCTACTTTTAGTGTTTTAGTTCCCAGTCCATCCCCCGTGGAAGCTCCGGCTATGCTACGAGTCAGCCCTTGTTTTGAGACATACAGTGTATTGTAAAGTCTGCAGATTTATTATCCAATTATTTAGATTTATGGACCTTCTGAGCCTGTGAACGTTGTAGGAACATCTTGTAATAGTGGAGAAGACCAACACAACCGCAAAATAACTGAACAGGACATTAAATTGATTCCATGAGTTTAGATGAAATGCAAAAAATATGCTGCAAACCAAGTATAAGTATACATGGATATCGCATGCAAGGCGAGGAAACCGACTTCCCAGTGAATGCCCTGGGAAATACAGATGTCTATTGGTGAACCCCACCAATCTATCAGCCCCCTCCATTCTGAAAAAAAGGGCAATAATGGGGACTTTAGTTTACTTCCTTCCACTTAATTGCCCTCGTTCATAAAGGAGGTAATTTCAGCAATGGATATCATGTATCAGAGAGTAGGTGATAAAGCAATTCCCTAATATGATGTATAAAGTAATTGCCCACAATAATCTATAATCAGGACTGAGCAGGTATCTGTACGGCACCGCCATTGCCGGGTTCTCTCTGAACGTTTATTACTAATAGCCTGTGTGCTTTAGATAAGGGCTGTCATATTAGAAGGTACATTAGTTAATCTTTAGCACCACAGAAATGTGAATTTTAACGCCATAAATAAAGTAAGAATAGTAGTTGCTATTTGTGTGACAGGTGGTTCAAGGTAATATGCAAACAATGAGTCATAGGGACATACACCACTAACCACCTCTGAGAATTATTTCTAAACATAGACATGGCAGGCCAACCTGCCATACATGAGCCGACCCCTGGAGAACACCACCATTGTCTGATAGGTGCGGGTCCTAACTCTGGGACCTGCACCTACACCGAGAATGGTGCGGGAAGGTGGTGGCTGGAGGGTCCCTAGGTCCAGCCACCACCCAGCACTCTCCCCATAGTAGTGAACGGGAGCACAGCATGCTGGTGCGGCCACCAAGCCAGCGCCCTGCTATTTTCGGCGGCTCCATAGAAATGAATGGAGGAGCAAATGCGCAGTGCCCCCTCCACAACTTTCGGGGCTCCATTAGAAGTATAGGTGGAGGTTTCAAAGTTGGGACCTGCACCTATCAGACAATGGGGGCATATCCTAGTGATATGCCCCCATTGTCTGAGATGGGAAAACCCCTTTAAGAGTCATCTCTACACCTTACTCCATCCTTATTCAGATTTCGAGGGTTCACTCAGACTACTTTCAGAAGTGAAGTATCTTAATATGTTAGGGTTTCAAATGTGAACCTTCCCTTTTAGCAAGGGCGTCTATCCCATAAAGGTTTTGTATGTCGCCCCTTTCATTTTGGGTGGTGAGTACTCATGTAGAACTCCATAACAATGAAAAACATGGGGGGAGGACAGTTGACCCAGGTATGGAAAGAGCATGGTGGAGGAAACAAGCAACAAGGCCTTCTGTCCTTCTCGCACCATAATTGGGGCCCATTTTGATCTTTGCTATGTGGAAAACCCCTTTAAAGGATGTTGATGCAAACCAGAAAATTTGTTTCAGACTTCTCCATCTGTACGACTTCTAACCATGGTCTCATTAACACACTAGACATAAAATTTCTCCCCACTGATTTTTCAAACGTCAATCACTGTTCAAATAAGTTCACAAGAAATGAATAAATTACATTCATTTTTGATTATGGAAAGGAAATTGGTGGTTTGTTCTCATGGTGGAAGTCATGCAACAGTTCTTACTACACTTACTATAAAATTGTGAAATTAAAGACTATTTTCACCTTTACAGCTACATTTTTTTATTGTCCTAATGCATCTAAAATTAAAAATGAAGCACTTTTTTTTTCAATCCAAAAAATGTACTATATGTTAGCCTAAGTTAGGAACAGATGAAAGGGAGCATGTCTACAGATCAGACTACGCAGAGTGTCTTTGTAGGCTGTTACCATGGAGATGCATCATTCTGCATAGAAGCTGTAGAAAAAAATAATAGGAGTGAAAGGAAATCTGTCTGCAGATTAGACTACACACGGTTTGTAGTCTGTTACCATGGAGATGCATAATTTTGCATAGGAGCTGTAGAAAAAAAGCAATAGGAATGAAAGGGAGTCAACCTGTAGATCAGACTACGCAGTGTTTGTAGTCTGTTACCATGGAGACACATAAGTCTGCATAGGAGCTATAGAAACAAAGGAATGTTTTAATTAAAAAAACGTACACTGTGGCTTCATGTTACATTTTAGATACAATGGGAGAATGGACCCGTTCCTCTGTTAAAGGTGGTTTGATAGTATGATGAGGTTGTAAGCATTATAATGTGCATAATATATGAAGAATTCTTACCTACATGCAGTCTGATAACGGGTAAGGTAGGATCACTGTCCTGAAAAAAAAGAAAAAAAAAAGCATAATTATACATTCTTCAAAATAATGAAGGTAAATATCTATAATTACCTGTGTGATAGTTAAAAATGCAGGCACTTCAAATAAGAATATCACCTCTCTATTGTTCATGTTACAAAAAATATTATATATATATATATATATAGGACCTAGACAGTATATGGTTCCATCTAAGAAAGTGAACCCTTTGTATACATACATTTGGAATAATTTCATAGATCTTTGTTTTTTTGTTCTTTATTTTCAGGGGAGAAGTAACATTTTTTCTTGTTTTTTTCCCCTTTTGTTTAGGATGGATACAAAGATATAATGTAAAATTGATGCAAAGATAGAAAATGCCTATTCTTGTCCGCAATTATAGGACATGTTCTATCTTTTTTTTATGGGGCCGCGTAACGGAACTACAGATGCGGACAGCATAAGTTGACAAGTTGTGCTGTCTGCATCTTTTGTAGCCCCATTGAAATGAATGGGTCCACACTCAGAAGTGAAATCTACGCCAGCAAGGGAGCTGATGTAAATGTCAGGTATAATCTACGCCAGTTTGTTGACATAAATTATAATACATGTGCTGAGGCCCCGCACCGCCCCATCCCCGCCCTGCTCTGTCAATTTATTGGAAAATTGTTGAGTCGGCTGCAAACTCCCCAAAGAGTCGCAATGTTGCGTACATGAAAAGTGTGCTAAAAAATTTACAACTTTTTGATACTAGATAAGGCATGGGGTGTGTCCCCTATTGTATATATTCAGGATACAATTCAGCAATTGATTGTTGGGAAGGAAGCGTTCACTGACCACTACATTTACATGTAGCGATCTCCTCCACAGTATGAGGAATGATCGCTAAGGACATCGCTTGTCCCCATAGATTGATTGCCAGCAGCAGAGACTATTTAGATAGCACGATCTGCTGCCAGCAAATGACGATTTAGGTGTCCACAAGTTTCACTTGTTCATCACGTAACTGGCAGTACCTATACACCGCCAGATAACCTCTAAAGAGCATTCCTGAGAATGCTTGTTAGCAATTATTTTGCCGAGAATTGGCCAGTGTAAAGCGGCCTTTACAGTCTAAATGGGCTGTGAATAGCTTTCGACTGCAGTTTTTGTCTTTTTGGTAACACCTTACAACCAACAAAAGAAGAGACTTTGCTCAGACAGTAGCAGGTGCGTGTCTTTTAGAAGGATCCCATGACAATAAGCTGTTCACATGATTTCCTGCTACTGGGACCACTAGTGATGATCAGCTGTACTGAACAGAAAAATCTAGCAGCAAGTATTAAAGTTCCCTGCTGCACCCCTATAGGAACAGGGGTGCACCACCAATGAGGCCAGGTGAGGCGATCGCCTCAGGCAGCACCAGGTAGGGGCAAGAGGGGGGCAGCAGTAGAGTTAGGTTAAAAAATTGGCTTGGGGGGGCGCGTTGTTTCAGTTTTCGCCTCAGGCAGCAACAAGGCTAGGTGCCCCCCGCCCGCACAGGAGAAATCATGCATTGCAATGTTCTGCACTGGACATGTAGCACATAGACAGACCAGGTCCTCCAGAGCAAGAGACTTTCCTTGTAGAACACAAATGAAGACAAGCCTCTTTCATCGCCTGGTAAAACAATGTTCCTAGCCCTTTACATCCTATGGAAGACTAGACTGTAATCCAAAACATTCACGACTAAGACCCTCCCGTTATAAATAACTAGCTGTAGCCTGAATTGCATTAACACATTTTTAAGAACGTTGTGTGTTGTTTTATGTAAGAAAAAGACAAAGACAAGACTGTACTTATAGTATTTATTGGCCTCAATGATGCATGAGAACGTCTGATAAAAAAAAGTTTTTGTCTCCTTGGACAAAAAGGACTGGATTTCCCCCCTTCCAACATCCTTGGGCCAAAACTACATGGTCTGTATCTATGGACATTGTCAGATTCAAGATGTGCTGCAAACCACATTTCCAGTTGAACCATGTCCCTATCATACTGTCTAAAAAACATTTGTAGGGCATTCACTAAAAAGAAAGGGAGCGGCTACCGTTCATGGTTTCCCATTGAAGACAGAACAGTTGGGAAGGGGAAGGAGTGTCATTCTGCAGAGAGCTGCCAAGTTGTGGCTCATCATTTTGGGCAGATCGTCCGAGTAGGTAGGACAGTTCAGGGCTGCACTGCTCCCGACAAATCATCTAAGAGTGAACAGCTGCCAAACCAACAATGTAATATGCGCGTACCGCAGTGTAAGGCCTCATGCAGACATCTGTGGACCACGGTCCGTGAAATCCCAGCCTGTTGTCCAGCTGAGTGCACACCGTCATTGGTTGCTATGACACCATGCGTTTCGTGCTGCCACCGCTGTACAGTAATACACTCATATATATATCTATACCAGTGGTCCACGGATGTGTGCATGAGGCCTAATATGTGCATACCGCAGGAGGTGTTATTACATTTTCACCTCCATTTCTCAGCCTCCCAGCAGTGTATACTCTATATAGCTGACTGATTTTCATCGGATATGAACATGTTGAAAGTACTGTACTCGACATCCTGGAACCAGGATTAGAGGCTAAAGAGAAAAAGAATAATGGAAAGATGTGCGCCTCTTCTGTGCTTTGGACCCACTCCTGATTTGGCTGAAAATACTGACAAAACACTGAAAGTGGAAAGTGGTCTTCAAGGGGTTTTTCCAAGATTTTCATACTGATGACCTATCCTCAGAATAGGTCATCAGTGTCTGATCAGTGGTGGTCCTACACCCCACCAATCAGCTGTTTGAAGGCACCAGAGCTCCTGTGATCGCCACGGCCTACTCGCAGCTTACCAAGCACAGCGCCGTACATTGTATAGTGGCTGTGCTTGGTATTGCGCTCAGCCCCATTAACTTCAATGGGGTTGAGCCGCTATAAAATGTATGGTGCTGTGCTTGGTAAGCACGGAGAAGGCTGCAGCGCTCACAGGTTCACTGATGCCTTCTCAAAATTGCTAATCGGCGGGGGTCCTGGGTGTCAGACCTCCACCGATCAAGTACTAATGACCTATCCTGAGGATAGATCACCAGTATCCAAATCTCAGGAAACTCCTTTAAGGCCTTGTTCACATTTCCGATGATGATACATTACTGGTAATGACCGAATAGGCTTGAGTAAAACTGGCCGAATGATGTCTTGGCGTTAAAGAGCTTGGAAGGGGTTGGATACAGTCCTAGGAGACCTCAGAGTTTCATACATGACTTGTCAGGGCAATTGAGGCACTGAATTTATTTGGAAAGAATCGAACCTGACGGTTGATCCGTCCAAATCAGACACAAAACGAATTTTGGGAGATTCGCCCATCTCTAGACCAGGTTCACTTTAAATCTAAGTTCTGGTCTTTTCCTTCATGGAAGGCATCCTGTATATGTAGTTTACAAAGTTGAAGAATGTCAAAACAAAATCAACAGCCCGTGTTTAGAAGAAACAAGATTTGGCTGTTTTGCGACTACTGAAGGTCGTCCATAAAAGTCAAGTCCCTGTTTTCTGTCCGCGACCTTCAGAAGCTGATATCTCCTGCCCCCAAAATCTCTTCTCCATATACAGCAGCTTTTCAAATACATGAAGAAGCCAAAATAATCAACATAAAAACCAAGGTAACGTTGTAAATACGTACTCCCAGTGGTCTTGGATAAGGGTGCCCATACACCTCCTACAGATATTCCTCACAAATCCCCCATAAACATCATTTCAGCCGAGCATGCATGTGTCAGCGTGGAGAGGTGAGAAAGCCTCTGCCAGACAACGCTGCTGTCTTTCTCCCCTGAGAACCAAATAATTGAGCTTTAAAATGCAACATACTCAAATCTTCTCTCCTCCGACATCATCTGTGGGAGAAAATTAGAGGCCCCCATACGCATTAAGAAAGTTAACTCCCCCCCAACCCCAAATCGCCAGCTTCAACCAACTTTTCTCTTGTCTCCTGCACATGACCATATGTACTTTGCGGTCCGTAAATCAAATTGTTGCATCACATTTTTTGCAGACCCACTGACTTCAACAGCATCCGTGGTCTGCATTTGGAAGCCAAGTATAGGACATGTTCTGTGTTTTTTTGGAACTGACATATATGTAGATGGGGAAAGTGCACAGATCAGCAAAATGAACACAGTTGTGTGCATGAGGTCTAATATGTATGTGGGCCTTTACAGCCTGTATTGTAGTCCAGAGCTGTCCTACTCTAAATCAGACAGATCTGTTCTGCTGGCAATAGACTTCTATTATGACGTAATGAATAACTGAATGCCTCTAAAGGCATTCCGTTAAGATTTCCGTCCTTGAATTGCGTTATGGTCCGTGGTAACGGAATCCATAATGCAATTCACCATATACCAGAACTTCAAAAACTGAAGATCGCCCATCCCTACTCGTCTCTAATGTCAATGAGGACAGGGGATGATCTAATGTGACAACCCCTCTTTCTGTGACAAATGGCCCTCAATATAGGAACAATTCCTTACATTTCTGCAATGACGATAAAAAATGGAGCTCCTGTTATGAAATATCTGCAGACACCAGGAGTGATGATGATAACAAGCAATCAGAGCGATACTTTCTCCCCGGATGAAATCTCATCAATCACCAATATGAGCAGAGATCTCATGGATAACTCCCATACGGCAATTTCTATCCAACTGCTGTACGGACAGAAGATGATATTAAGCAGTATGGCGGCTTATTTCTCCGGTTCTTATCTGATTAATGCACACACAAGGAATGAAAAATATGTGCATATTTCATTAGATATTTTCTGCACAGCTAGAAAGTATGAATTCGCAATGGACTGGAACTCATCTATGCCGACGTTGTAGCAATGCATGCACGCTCGAGTGAAATGCATACCTATAAAATATAATGACACACTACAGAGCAGAGAAATGTAGGAGACAGGCCTTAAGATAAACAGATGTTCCTTAAGGCGAAAGAGACACTAAAATGATGATAGTTACAAGCTGGGGCTCCCAAAACTTGACTGCCTGTCTACTGGAAGTCTGGTAGTGGATGTGGCTGAGCTGCAATACCATACAAAACCCCTGAACCGGTGTGGCGCTGTTTTAAAACAAATTCAGCCATATTTTTAGAATCCTGGGCAATCTCATTAAAGCCAGTTTATTCCATAGATGTGTATAATACATTTTTTTGTATAGGACCCTAAATCTAGCCATACACATATTTGGCAAACAGATTCCAGAATAAACATGCACACTGGACGCGACTGAGCCTTTGAAGCTGCTCCCATGTTTGGAATAGTCATACACATTGGATCCTCTGCCAACCCTGCTGAGATAACACGTTCAGACAACTGTGATTTTATATATATATATATATATATATATATATATATATATATATATATACACCACTAACAATGCTATCCCCCTACACAGAATAGGGGATAAGTGTCTGATTTCATGTTTTCATAATCGGGACCTCCGTTCTCATGAACCCTGTACTTGGCAGTCCCTTAGAAGTGAATGGAGCAGTGGTCTTGCATGTGTACCACCACCCCATCCTCTTTGGGCACTTCAGGATCTCGCACACGCACCAGCCACTCCATCCTCATCCGGCACTTCAGGACCTCTGTTCTCATGATCAGGACCTCCATTCTCATGAACGTTATACTCCGTTCTCATGAACGTTTCACTTCTGAGGCAGTCCCTCAGAAGTGAATGGAGCAGTGGTCTTGCATGTGCACCACCACCCCATCCTCTTTGGGCACTTCAGGACCTCTTTTCTCATGATCGGGACCTCTGTTCTCTTGATGGGACCTCTGTTCTTATGATCTGGACCTCTGTTTTCATGATCGGGACCTCCGTTCTCATGAACGTTGTACTTGTCAGCCCCTTAGAAGTGAATGGGGCAGTGGTCACCACCACTCCATCCTCATTGGGCACTTCAGGACCTTAGTGGTTGGACCCCTAGCATTCAGTAATGTACTTCCTACACTTTGAAAGCTTGGTGACAACACTTATGTTTCAATGGCAACCTTATGGTTGTCACCCAGGGAAGCAGTTAGGTTAAGAAATTGGCATTGGGAAGGGGGGGGGGGTGCCATTTCAGTTTTCATCTCGGCGCTATGTGCACCCCTGATGCCTTCATAATACAGCATCTGATGAAGTACCCCACTAGTTTTTTTCTGTATTGGCTTCTGTATATCCCAACACCAACTGGCAGCCCAGCATGTCCGTACATTACACAAAGAATCCATTGAAGCAGACGACAACTGTGTAATGCTCCATATCTCCTGCAGAAGAAATGAAACACTCTCTGTTGTGTTCCCCCAGCCCCCCCCCCCCCCGACAGATTCCAGCAGATGGTTGGGGTCCCAGAAGAGGTACAGTACAGTACAGTATTGTGCAGAAGGTAGCTTTGACATTACTATAGACCCACCAATAAAGAGGACCTGTCCCCTCCCTCACATGTCTGTTTTAGTAATTACATGCATCCTCCATGTAATAACAATTTCACAGCATCTGTTCATATGACTCTATGTTGTGTCGTTCCTGTATTATTCCTGCTAGAAGTTTATGAATGAATAGGCAGCAGTCTGCAGTAAAGGTACTGCTTGGTGTTACTAGTTGACGGTGTGACCTTGCACAGTCTGCCAATGGCAGCACTGATTGGCTAGTGTCAGAATGTGCAGGGAGACACCCCAAACTGGTAACTCCCAGATGAAACTTTATTGAAGGCTGCTGGCAACTCATTCATAAACTCTGAGCAAGTATCATAGAGGAATGGCACAACACAGATGCTCCAGAATCACTATGTCAAGACGGGAAATGCAGGCAGCTGCTTAAAAAGAGATGGCAAGAGAGGTATCAGGTCCGCTTTACCATGAGCCCCTTCATTTTTGGTAACTGAACTGAAGGCAGCATACCAATCAATGCATGCATCATATATGGCAGGTGAATAGCTCCGTCCAAATATATCACATAGGAACGGGTTAAGGTAATTACATGCGGTATAATTAGCATCCAGCCCATACTGGCGCACAGTACAGAGGATATTTCATTTCCAGTCAATGGCTGCATGTGTAACGGTCAAGGCAGCGCCTGCCAATAAATCAATATAAGAGACAGTGATGCAGAAAAATCCGATCACTCATAAATATCACCGTCAACGTGTTTTATTACCGCTATATTACCTGAAAGTGATGATGAATCCAGGCACTTCTACTGGATAATTACATTGTATATAATATGGAATCTCAGAGGTCCACAAGCAGCATTGCCTTTGGCTATAAAAATTACAAATGAAACTGCATCGGAATTTGCATATGTGAATTCAACCTTGGGGTATGGCCACATGGTCAGGTGCCTTGGATGCAGCCAAGCCAGGAATTCATTCAAAAATGAGGAGAAAGTCGTATCTGCCCTGTACTGTATATTTTCTCTCCTTTCATGATTCACTCCTGATATCGGCTTTCAAAACCGCATGCAAAAACCTGACCGTGTGCTGTACCCTTAGGGACCTCACTGTTTAGTTGGTCTGTACTGTTAATGATCACATTGCAGACTGACTACACAAGTATTAGCCTGCGCCATGTGTTCATATCATAAGTTTGCCACTGTAATTAATCCTTATGGAAAATTTTAAAAAAAAGCTTCCGAAGGCTGATTTTACATATGCAAATTTGGATGTGGTTTTATTTGCAGCGGTAGGCAATTTTTATAACCAAAGTCAATGCTGCTTGTGAACGTTGTATTATACTCATTGGTGTAAAGTGAATAGAAGACTTGTCTACTTCAATTATATACCGGGGTGCACAACGGGGTGCCTCAAAAAAAAAAAAAAAAAAAGTTCACGCTATCTTTAGAACCAATATACTAAGGAATGATGTAATGTCACCATAGGGAACGCTCTAAATGTAATTCCTCTACTTGCTCTGCCGTCACATCAGCAGATTGTGATTCTACCCAGGAAGGAAACTATTACGGGAAATCAGTGTTGCAGTAGGACAAGCATTGTGTCAGAGATTTCCAGTGACAATTTCCAAGGCTTTGATTTGGGAAGGACGCCATTGTCTTTAGTCTCAGTGACATGAGATCTACACTGACATGGAGTAATCTGTAGCTTGTTGACTGACAGGCAGGTGAACTTGGAAGGAACTTGAATTTTCCCTGCAGGCCTGCTACAGATTTTGGATCGCTTCCAGTGAAAAAAAAAATTGATGCTATTCAAGCCAACTATAATTTTTCCAAATCTCCAAAGAAAGCCCCCTCTAAGTCTAGAGAAGAGAGATGCTCAAAAACATTGGTTCTTGTTTTGTGATGGACCAGTTCCTTCTATGTATTACATGGTGTCTACTGACTCTTTAACACCGTTAAAGCTCCAAGGTGGAAGATAATATGATGTTGAATATCTTGAGGGACCATGTTGTAGCCCATGGAACCATGGCAGCTCTTGGCTTCCTAGATCCACACCAACCATGTTTTTTTTTTAATTTTAGGCTTTCCTGGTTTGATCACATTGTTCTTTATGGTAACCAATCTGTGGTCTAATTGTAGGTTCCTCTTACAGGAGCCGTCAGCAGTTCAGGACCACACAAGGAGACAAGTGCATTGTATTGGCAGATATCACAGCGGCTTCTAAAAACCAGAAACAGTTGCCATATATAATTGATATACCATAATGCACAACCAACTGCACAAAACATTGCTCCATGCAGGACATATTCTTGAGCTTCTAAGCTATTAATACCACATCTTCATATTACAATCAGATTCCCAAGTCTATAAATCAAATTAAAGAGGTTCTGTAAATGGCTACCAGCAGGAGCCAATAATTCTTGGTTGCGCACTTTCTGTTATGATAGAGGTGCCCGCTTCAGTATTGCGAGAGCTGATATGATAGATTGATGACAAACAGATGCCAGCATACATGAAATACTCAAGTGCTTTCCCCTGCCACCAATGCCACACCATAAATTATGAGGTCCTCAGGTCCAAGTCCTAATATTCCACATGGTATTACTTTCCTTCTCAACGCTTTGTCACATTTTACGTAAACACACACATACCTTAAGCACCAGGGGATACATTGTGTCAAAATGACAAACACCATGACACAGGCTATTAAAATGAGCAGTAAAGTAGTTATAGTGGAAGAAGTAAAACCAGGCGGAGGAGACCCCATGCTGAAGCAGATCCTGCATTTCGAAATAGGCCAAAAATGAGTTGGGTGTTGCTCCACAAAGTATTAACTCCCATGTCAGGTCTGAATACATTTTGCAGAAGACTTTTATGGAATAGAAATGTTTCAGCGTGCAAAATATTCCTCCTTGTGGTAAGTTCTATTTTCACACAATGTGTTAAGTGACACTACTGGATGGTTGACTCCATCTGAGGAAGAAACCATAAAATTCCTCATCATCTTGCCTTTGTTAATGGTTAATGTGGCATTTGAAGGGTAGCTCCACTTTTAGGGAGTCTCACTAACTTCTACAGATCAAAATTTGGGGTCAGATGAAAATATCAGCTGATTATTGGGGTTTCCAGGATCCAACACAAGGTGACCAGATGACTGTCAGGATGAGTGTTTTTACGGAAGAGGTTGTGTTGACCAGAAAAACCCTTTCAGTTAAGTTACACTAGTCCACTGGTGGTATGTAACAGGGACTGGCAATTTTGACAAGGTATACTATAAAGAAGCACATGTCCATTACACATTCATCTCTCTAGAAAAGAAAAAGGCAGAAGAAGATTTGTCTTTCCACTTCAAGACATGAGTAGCAGCAGGCAAACCTAAGCTCCATGGTATATTTTTAGGAGCCACTGGCACAGTACATAGTTTTTCAACTAATCTACATAATCATTAACAAGATGGCAGTCCAAGATGGCAGTGGCATGACTTGATTGCTGCCAGGAGCGGATTGGCCATAGATGCCCAGAGGGCCGCCTGAGTCTTCTTCATGGCTGGCCAATGGAAGTTTTTGGGGATGTATTTTGTGCTGCTAGCAGTATTTAGTGATTGGACTGTGGTATTTGGTTCTTTTGGGGTGGTATAATTTGCCACAATATGGTATTGCTGGCCCTGCCTTCCATCAATTTGGACCCGACTACAAAACTTTTAGTGTTTTTTTCCAGGGCCACTTTAAGATCCTGGTCCGCCCCGATTGCTGCTGAGCGGTTAACCTCCTTTCTGCTGTGATGCCAAAAAAAACTGGTTTCTAGGGATACACTGCCGAACAACTAGAACATCCCTGGTAAGCAGCCTATCTCAGGTCTTTCAATCAAAGCCAAATTAACTGCTAAAGTCAGGGCAAAGAAGGGGCATGGAGGCTTGGTGGGACTAAAACCACTCCGTTCTCTATCTCTTTCTGCCACATACTTGGCAATCTAAGGAGAAATCTTGAAAGACTTAACAAGGACCTGTGGTTCTCCTGACATGTTGTTTAGTAAATACTTGTAGTTCTTTATAAAAATAAACAATTCTGCAGCATGTTTTCTTATAACTCTGCTTAGTGTCTTTTCTCTGTTATTCCTAAAAATGTACGAATATATTAACAGCTGGCTGATACTGGTATGTCCATGCACAGCCCGACATTGTCCAGTCTGTGCTGACAGTATCAGATTGTGTAGGGACACATCTCTTTGATAAAGCCAATACTAACAACTAGTTAGCAGTTTATTCATGCATTTTTATGAGGAATAACAGAGAAAAAACACAAAGCAGAGTTACAAGAAAACAATCTCCAGAATAGGTATTATGGGATGTACATGTATTTACTAAAACAGAGGTGACAGGTTCTGTTCAGTTCATATAGGTCAACAGAACAAACTATACAAAAGTTATATTTATACAACTCAATTATTGAGGAGAAGGAGAGTTACAATTTCCTTAACCAACTGTGACTACAACGCTGGGGATACTCATCATTTACCATCTTGGAGAGTGGTGCTCCTCTTTCTCTATTCCTTGATCAGGGATTCCCCATAATGGAGTTATACAATGCATCAGAACATTATACAACAAGAAACAATCTCTAAGTACTTTATTCTGGGGTATTTCTTACCCAGTGTGATATGTAGAAAGTGAGAGATCATGAGACTGGCAAACAGGTTTTGTTAGTACCATATATACCAAGCAATAATACTAAAAGTGGCCCCATTTTGTAGTCAGGTCCAAATTGATGGAAGGCAGGGTCAGCAATACCATATTGCAGAACATAATACCACCGCAATAGAGCCAAATACCACAATCAATCACAAAATACTGCAGCCTAAAAATACTTGAAAATTCAAAAAAAATATTGAACGAGAAAATACTGAGGCCAACAGCACAAAATACATCCCCAAAAAATTCCACTGGCCGGCCATGAGGAAGGCTCAGGAGGCCCCGTGAACATCGGCCCACCGGGAAATTTCCCTGTAAGGTTTATGGCCAATCCACCCCTGATACCAAGCAACACGGTAAGGTAAGTGGTGCCCCTGAAAGCTCCTCCATAAATAAATGCTACATATATAAACCCTATCTCAGATCTGATTAGGGTCAGAACTTTTTGTATTGGAAATGGTCTGCTCTATCAAACTAAATTGTTCATCTTTGCATGTAAGAACCAAGAACATGTCCGTGTAAGAACTCCTGGTGGGTAACCCTATCATTTGGCTGCACATAACTCTGACGCTGGTTGAAATGATGAAAACAAACTTTGTTCTGAAGGATATTGCAGCTTCCTTCTAGTTCTGGCAAAACATCTTGTCTTCGCTTATCTACAGTAACTTGAGCCTGGATTATGAAAGCAAGAAATGATACTTTATCAAAAGACCTTCTGTTCAGTGTTCTACATTCTGTGGTCCTTTAAAATACCTTCAAGAGCATGTTCAACCTCTGTACACTAAATTTTTTTAATCTAAATAGGTCCAACATTTTGCATGAAATCATTTCTTAATACATCTGTTATAACAGATGAAGCTCAGATTTTCTGATACAGGTCTCCTAAACCACTGAATAGTCATACAAATAAATATTATACTCCACTACAGGGAGCTTGGGAGGTTTCTGCAGACTATTCTTACATTAAACTCAATGATGAACCAGTATGCAGTACACACCAATGCTCCCCCTAGTGGTGGCAACTCAGAATTGATTTGGCTATGCTGGGTATTTGGAGCTCTGCATAAAAATAGATTCCTGACTGTTATAAAGAAATTAATCAGCATCATTTTAGACCTAGCAACGGCTGTGTCAAAGTTTAGACATTTACTTAAAAGATGATATACTGAAAGCATATAATGTACACCTTTACTGCACTGGAAGACAGGAACACTTTTGGACTACCTTGTTCCTGTGTGAAATTGCCCAAAAGGTTGCAGAAGCTCTGCGCCAGTGTTTCCATGACAGACTTTTCTGTCCTATGTATGTTCTGGCAGTCATACATCATGTTACACATCAAAGAATATGGGCTTCCAGAAGACAGGTCAGGAAGTGTTCTCATGGGGATACTGAAGCAGACGAACTGCAGATCTCAGACCTATGATCCCTTTTTAAAAGTCAATTCTGGATGTTCTATAGATGGTCTATAATAGTGATGCACATACTTTTTTGGTGGTTGTAGGGGGTGATGCATTTATGGTACAAATGTTCTCTATATATCACACCTGGGACTTCTATTGGAACCACAACCACAGGTAGGCTTCAATCATATGTTCCTCTTATCAGATCCTTGTATCCCAGAGTCCTGGAGCAGAGGTTGCACACTGTTCATCTATAAGCCCAGCAAGCAAAACAGGGATGACCTCAAACTCTAATAATATGCTTATTATGAACTTAATATAGAAGCTGCAGTCAAGTGTCATGTAACTGCCATGTACTGTCTGACAAGTACACTTATTCCACTAATTCTCTGTCTGTCCCTCTTGTCCCTGTTACCGATGATGACTCCCTCCCCCTCCATCCTACGTATAATCACACTAGAGGACTCATACTGTATCTCACTGCTGTGATTTTGCTGATTATCTAGAGAATCCAGAAAACTTCCACATGAACGGAAAAAGATGAAACAGGTTGGTTGTTGATTGAAACGCGTTAGACTGTTTCCAGTTGACTATTTGTGTTTTTTAATGATTATCATGGAATAGAGAAGATATTAATTTTAACTCGCTGGATCCAGTTTGTATTTTTAGTTTTAACCCTTTAACTCCTACACAAGGATCTGGTCTTCACTGCAGGAAAGCCACCACTTGTTTGGATAGTCTCTTTGTAGTTGGCAGCTGACCTGCAGTAGTCAGAGACCCCAGTGTGAATCAGGCAATATTCATAGTCAGATACAGGCTGAGGTCGGGGTAGACAGAGATAACCAGAGTCTATGAACAGGCAGAGGTACGGTACACAGGCAGACAAACAGATAAGCATGACCTCATGGTCATGGAGACTAAGCAGCAAATCAAACCTATGATTTAAGGCCTCAGGTGCTCTGGTTTGTATCAAAAACATCCAGTAGGTTTCCTGTGTGAACAGCGTCTTAGTATAATCACTGTCTTTGTATGGTATGGACACAGTTTCAATGCCCTGGAAAGAAAAGGAGGACAACTTTCCCTGATGGAAATCCATAAAATGCTTAGTCAGAGCAGAAATATTATTCCTGTTTGAAGACATATCTGACATACAGTATGGCGATGCATACGTTCCTTTGGGGCATTGGATGTATGTCCAGCATACTGCTTATGACAAGCATGACAACAGAGTAGTAGTGCAGTTTATATAGGTCCAACTACAATGCTTTTTTAAAGACTTTTTTTTAAAGGGAATGTTTTTAATTTTTCCATGTCACTATCTGATTGTAAATAATCCTGCAATTTGCATCAATTTCCTCGCACTTCATGGTAACAAATCAATTTTCCCCAAAAACAATAAAAAATACATACTCACTGTATCCATTTGTGTGCGAAGAGGCTGCCGCAGCCATCTTGATTGAAGACACCGTTCAAAATCTTGCGCGGGGTGACGTATGACACAGCACAAGATTTTGCGCGGTGTCTTCAATCAAGATGGCCGTGGTGTCCTATACACGATGAAACAGATACAGTGAGGTTTTTTTTTTTTTACAGGATTAACGTCTGAAAGCTCTCAATATTACTCTCAGATGTCACGATCGGCGATGAACTGAAGAGTTCAATAACATGGAGTGGCACCATTGCCATTCCGTTTTTGCGCCTGCTACATATAAAGAAATGCGCTTTGTGATAAAATAATTCATCATAAAGCGAATTTCTTTGTCAAATTCGGCGAAGCAGCAGAATCGAACTTTGCTAAAAAAGCTGCAGGAAAATCTGCTTCAAAACCCTCATCTTGAACCTACCCTAAGAGGAACATTATGACCTCCTACTTCTTTTCAGTGTAACACCCCCACACTGTATATCTACTGCATATACAGCAAATGTCATGTAAAGAGAATGTTCTTATGAGAACATTAGTCCTGCACCACTTATAGAGTCAGAGGACGCTGTTTACAAGGAGTTGACCTTCACGTAAAGCACAGACAGTATAAAGAAAAATCCCACAAATAGACCAGACATAATCAAAAAGAAAATAATACTAGACATGAGCTAAGCTGAATGGAGCTTGTATGTTCTCCCCATGTTTGCCTGGGTTTCCTCTGAGTACTCCGATTGCCTGCCACATGACAAAACATATACAATTAGGAAAATTGGCTTCCTACAAAATTGATCCTAATGTTCTTGGGTCAAGTGCCAATTCGGCAGCCACTGACTTCCAAGGGCGTCGCCCCAACCGTACAAATGATTGTCAATGTCAAGCTGCAACACCGAACACACCCTGTGGACAAGAGTCTCACTGAGCCAAAAACAAACCATTTTTATTCACTAAAAACCCATTTAAAATTGCTTTCACACACAGCCTAACTATATGATTGACTGAGTCACATGTGATGGACAGGGGCGGACTCGGAACTTAAAGTGACACTGGAAAAAATACCAAAAGTGGCCCCGGTTTGTAGTTGTAGTTGTTAGTTCCAAATTGATGGAAGGCAGGGCCAGCAATACCATACTGTGGCACATAATACCACCCCAACAGAGCCAAATACCACAGTCCATCCAAAACTACTGCCAGCAGCACAAAATACATCCCCAAAAACTTCCACTGGCCGGCCGTGAGGAGGGCTCAGGTGGCTCCCTGGGCATCGGCCCACAGGGAAATTTCCCTGTAAGGTCTATGGCCAATCCGCCCCTGCTGATTTCACTCGTTTGCCTGGCCCTGTCAATAAAAGTGCAGAGGGTGCGGCAGCTGCAGAGAGAGCTGAGCCTCTAGGTGTAACGGCAACGCCCCCATTGCTCCTAGAGGCTCATTTGCATATATCAAACATCATTTTTCTCAGCAATGAGGACACATATGAACATGGGACCAACACAGATGCCTTCAGTTGTCAAATGCACATGTAACAGGTCAGCCAGTGTCATAGGTACACATCTGCTGACAGACACTAGAGAAAAAACGTTACAAATATTACAAAAAAAAAAAAACTCCATTA
This sequence comes from Rhinella marina, assembly GCA_900303285.1. Classification (NCBI taxonomy): domain Eukaryota; kingdom Metazoa; phylum Chordata; class Amphibia; order Anura; family Bufonidae; genus Rhinella; species Rhinella marina. The sequence goes on from ONZH01001613.1 coordinate 275,543, forward strand.
AAAACCCTGGAAAAAAAGAAATGCATTGAAAGACAGAAAATGCTTGGAATTTTTGAAGGTGTTTAAAAACTCCCCTACTTGTAAAAAAAATGAATATGGGAGGAAGTTAAATGAGTTACACAGCTTTCAACCCTTTCTGGGCAGGCACCCTTTATTTGCAAGACCTGTGAATCAAAGCATACTTACCTGCTCAGTGTTGACTCCTTTGATTTTCTATGCTCTAGTCTAATGAAAAATATTTTTTTTTATTCTCCTCCTCCAAAAACTAGGTGAGACTTATAGGGCAAAAATACGGTATATGTTAGAGTTTTCTTTGCTTTGCAGAGGTCAGGTAGAGGTGTTACTTGTCAATGTAACTCTGCCTGTGGTGATATTGATAATAGCTACTAAAAAATTAACTGTGCAGAACAGGAAATTATAACCCATTATTAGACCTAGTGGCCATTGCGGAAACTGCAGGATTACATACATTTATTTATTTTTTTTAAATATACATGGAAAAAAAAAAAAAAATCTTACCAATAATTCTAAAAAATATATGTTTAAACAATAGATCATTTTCTGAAGACACATTCAGCAGAATTAGCAATGTTGAAAAAAACAAATCATGCTAACCTTTCCTCGCTTCTGGCTCCTGTCAGTGATTTTTTGGTTCCTGTCTCGTGGGGGGTCTCGTGTGCCTATGCAGCCAATAACCAGATGCAGCGGCGAGGTGTCGCCCAAAAGGTTTTGAAAGCTGGATGGGTTATTTACCTCTTACCTTTGCCCTTCTTCTTGATGTCCTACAGACAGTTGGAAAGGTGGCACAGGGAGTGAAGTAACACAGAATCTGACAACGCTAGATTTGTTTGTAGCCTGTCACTATGGAGACATATAAGTCTTCATAGACGCTGTATACCATAAAGAAGTAGATTTTTCCTCTATTATTCAAGTTGCTTTTTTTATTTTATTTTACATGATTTAGAACTTTGGCTATAACAGGCATGTAGCTAATCAATACACCCCATTATAATTTGCCTTTGTTATGTAAGTCCGCCACGTGAATGTTGCTCAACAGCGGCGGTGATACTGAGTAACCAGGTATTACGTCTAATGGGCTTCTTGTACCTGGCATAGAAAATGATTTGCAGACAAACTGTTTTATCTGATAACTGTCTGGCAGAATGGGTAATGTGAGGTGAATGTTGACATTGCCAAGACTGTGCCCGTCTGGTCCACGGCAAGCTGATATCATGATGATAATACACTGGACACGAAAGCTCCATAAAACATGGCCATAAATCATAAGAACCTGGAGAATGAATAACTTTGCCTCTCACCCAGGGCAAGAACGTGGTAGTTCTGTGCCCTAGGCAGAGCAGGCAAATTGCGCCCCATTCCCTCAACTGAATCAATTTAAAGTAACATTACTTCCTATTAAAGAGATTAAAACACATTTAAAAGCAGTCAGGGGAAGATCCAGTGACTTACAGGTGATGTCTCCACAGATTTCAGTTGTTCAGTTTCCTTTTCTCCCCCAACAAACACTATAATAGAGAAAGAGCAGTGCCTGAGAGTTCCCCCATAGCAATAGTGCTCCCAGACTGCCCTCATTAGCATTCGTGCCCCCCAATAGTGCTAATACTCCCAAGAGTTTACCATTCATAGTAATGCCCTCCATGATATATAATAATGCCCCTACAGTATCCCTAGTAGTATTGATATAGCCATAATGCCCCCAATATTTATAATGCCCCTCCTGCAACACCCCCTGTAGCTCTAATGCCACCTTGTAGTTATAAATCATCTGTAGTGTCGGTATATATGTCCACCATAGTGCCAGTAGTACTAATATTTAATGCTCCCCCATAGTGCCAGTATATAATGCTGCCCCCTCTTAGTGCCAGTACATAGTGCTCCACATAGTGCCAGTATATAATGCTACCTCCCCAGTGCCAGTATATAATGCTCCCCATAGTGCTGCTTTGCCACTGACCGGCCCTGTCAATCAAAGCAGCAAGGGAGGGACCAGCCACAGAAAGGAGCGGAGCAGCGGTTGATGAGCAATGGCGATGCCCTCATTGCCTAATTTGCAGATTATAAATTTGCATAATATTTGCATACTACAAAAAAGTAATCAGGTGAACCAGAGCTATGTGTCTATGAAAACAGTTTAATAGGGAAGCTGCTTGGTGTCTTAGACAACTTTTTTGCCTTGTCAGAAAAGGGGCATGACTTAGGAAAAGGTGTGGCTTAAGGTGAAACAATGTGCGCCAAAACTGTGGCAAAGCGTATGCCAACTAATAGGTGGTATAAACTTAGAGTCTAAAGATGAACCAAATTTATCCAACATCATGCACCGTGATAAATCTAGGACCTCTGTAGACAGCTTAGCCTACACCGTCTAAATATTAGGGGGGGATTAGTAAATCTGCCTTATTGTGTTTTATTTTTTTAAAACTGGAACACCCTTTTAAGGGGAAAAAAGAACAACAGCACGCCATGCTATGAAAAAAAGCTCACAAATAGAGACTGGAGGCAGCCTGTCCTTGGTGCTCCAGACTACCTTCCAATCTGTATTTCTACAAACATGCTAGCAAATCCTTAAACCCAACACAAAACTGCAAGCAAATACAGCAGACGTCTTGGCCAGAACGTGCCCTGCAGTCTACACATACGAGCCCGCTATCTCACAGTCACCATATACTTCCTCCTTATATTAGCTTACAGACAAAATATTCATTCCCCAAAATTCAAACACCTCTAAATAAGAACGTTATTGAGAATCATAAAAAAAAACCCTCTGAGATGCATCCTCCTACCTTACCTACTGAAACCTCAGCATTTATAAAACGCTTAATCCATGTACTAACATTTCTGAAATAAAAAAAAAAATTCCCCAGAAATGCGAGGTAAACACGTCGTGGTGCTCGGGCCAGACAAGTAGATTTTGTAAAACAAACATGCGTTTCACAAGAAGCATTTGGAATTTTTTTTTTAGTTTATTGTTGTCGAAATGTTGGTAAATCTAATTACTTTGTAAATGTACCTGTAGAAGGGGTGTTCTACCCTAAAACTTACCCCTCCCCCATGTCTATTTTGCTGATTTTTTTTGGGGTTTTTATGTCGTCGCATTCAGAAAGTTCTTCTTATTTCCATCAATGTAAATGGAATTCCCTAAAAAAGATGTAATTCCATCTTTGTTTTTTTGCATTTTTAAATGTATGCACTTACGAGCGGCATATACTCTCCTCGCTCTCAGCAGGGACTGATTGGCACTGCTGCCTGTTAAACTGCTAATCGCTGCATGTAAAATGGGAGGGTTTATATAGTCAAGACTAGTGATGAGCAAAGTGAGCTTTGGATCCTCGATCCGAAGTCGCTGCTCTCAAAACTTTGGATTAATGCTGTACGGAGATCCGACTCTGTACAGCATTAAAATATACGGCCTCCGTTGAGGCGAAGTCAGTTATTCGCAAAGTCTCACGAGACCACTGAATGATTTCGATATTTGATTTTTAAAGTGGAAAACCATTTGGATCCGAACTGGGGTTCGGTTTTGACTAGTACCTCAGAACTGTACATAGACTGTACCCGTTCTTATTACAGTGGTATGTAAGGTCTATATGAGGAGCAGTATTAGCAGACCTCCCAAGTGACCCTCTTTTGGAGGGACAGCCCCTATTTTTGAACCAAGTCCCTCTGTCCCTCTTTTTGACTTGAGGTATAGATTTGCATTATTACATTTACAATATTGGTCCAGAAAGTATTTGTTGGTTCTGGTTCCTCTCTGTATATTAGACCCCACCCTCTATATTATTTCATTATTTGATGCCATTTGGATTTTAGAAATTTTATATATTCAGATAATATTTGCGCTAAAGTGTATTAAAATATAGGAAAATGGACTTTTACACCATGAACCTCTTTGACCGTCCAAAAAGTGGGAGGTATGGTATTAGTGATGGCAAACAGCGTACTGGCTTACGGGTCTTCAGTGACATACAGGCCGAAAGTTGAGCTACTGAAATCGTTTTAATGGTGCATTCAGACCGTATTCATTTCAATGAGGCCGCAAAAGGTGTGCTGTCCGCATCCGTACTTCCATTCAGCAGCTCCTCAAAAAAAGATAGAGTATGTTCTATTCTTGACCGCGACGAGAATAGGCATCTCTATATAGGGCTGGCCCTTTGGGCTGGTATCCGTGTTTTTCGGATCCGCAATTTCAGGACTGCAAAAAATTTACGGTCATCTGAATGTAGCCTTAGAGGCAGTTAGCCGCATGACGTCATAACTTGACCGGCCCTCCGGGATCTCTCCCAGTACAGTCAATGGCCGATATGCCCCTGATGTTAACATATGAATGGCAATTTCTGGTGAAAGGGCCAACAGATCCATCCTGAAGAGTTAATGTGGGCACTTTCTTGCCCATATTTTAGAGGGCCTACTACCCTTTGTACAAAATGCGTTGTAGGGAGCAGAATGATTGGAGGGGTGCTTATATAGTTGCCAACTGTACTGGGATTGTAACTAATTTTCAGAGATTTTACTGGGCCAAAAAAAAAACGGCAAGGCTGACGTGATGTAACACCCAACCATAAGTGGGAGGTCCTGGGGGGGGGGGTTTGAGGTGTTCCTAGGGCTTAAATGCCCTGAACTTACCAACTAAAATGTATGTCATGTAGGTTTATTGGTCTAGAGGAATTGCCTGGACTGGAGGTATTTTTACCCAGAAGAAATGTCTCACGGAAGTATCACAGGGTGCCCATGTGTCCGTAATCCGAAACTGCATGAACTCTGTGTGCTGCATAGAGGCTGCGTACATACCTCACTGCCATGTGCACGAGGCCCGACGTGTTACTTTGGACTTGTTGCCGTCATTTCGACAGAACCTGCTTATCAGACCATAAATACCTTCTCGAATGCATCATATAATGTAATACACTGATAGTAAAGCGTGTATTACTGCTCTCAAACGGGATAATTGTCTCGTCATCCTATGCAAAGGCTTTGCGTATTCAAAAATCCACCTAAAATAATAAAAAAAATCAGCATTCTTGAAGTCCTGACATTCGGTGATATTTACACGGCTTGTACCATAATCAAAACTGACGCTTCTATGTACACAAGGAGGGACAGTTTAGATTTAGTGGCTCTTTAAATACAACCAGATGTGGTCAGATCGGAAGTCGCAGTGCTTTCAGACATGTAATTACATGTCGCCCCCCCTCCCCCCATGAGTGAGTGGTACAACATCAATCTTCAAATCATCTCACAGACCCTGAAAGCAGGTTTTATTTTGTTTGCTCCTTTTCCCGTCCTCGAGCGGCCGGGGCATGTAATTTTCTAGCCTTACATGCAGCCCTCCTGTGTCATTAAGTTATTCTATGCTGCAGATTGTATGTTATTAATTTAGCTACTTGGTGGTTCTATTTCGTTCCACGGAGGTCAGTTTGCTCATTTTCCAGCCTGTGGAATCAAGCCGATGGGATATAGAAATACATTTTAAAATTCTCACGCTACAACGTTGATGCTGCATCATCAGAAAATGACAAAAATGATAAAAAACAGTTTTTATTACATTTTTAATTAGCAGTGTTTTGTTTTTTACACTATATAAAATATATAGAATTTTTACAACAGGCTGATATTTCTTCTATTATATAGCTCATGTTTCAGCTTTACAGTGTATGTATGAAGATATATCCATGACAGACTGGACTTTTGATGTAAAAAATGCTCTGTTGTTATGGTCAAAAGCTTTCCGTCCACCGACACTATTCACCCACAGAACCGCTGCTCACTCATTCTACCAGGTCCTGGATGGACAACAGCGTTTCCTAATACTCTATGAATGAATCAAATAGGGGTCAGCAACCTCCTGTACTCCAGCTCTTGTGAAACTACAATTCCCAACATGCACACTTGCTTAGCTCAAAATTTACGTAGTAGAGAATGGAGTATGGTGAGAGTTGTAGTTTCACAACAGCTGGAGTGCTGAAGGCTTGCTAATCCCTCATATAGAATATATGCTATTCTGCCTGTGTACCACTGAGAGCATCTGTCAGCAGATTTGTACCTATGACACTGGCTGACCTGTTACATGTGCACTTGGCAGCTGAAGACATCTGTGTTGGTCCCATATTCATATGTGCCCGCATTGCTGAGAAAAATGATGTTTTTTAATATATGCAAATGAGCCTCTAGGAGCAACAGGGGCGTTGCCGTTACACCTAGAGGGTCATCTCTCTCTTCAATTGCAGCACCCTCTGTGCTTTGATTGACAGGGCCAGCCAGTGTAAATGTGATCACACCTGTCCCTGACTTCTCCTAAAGTCTAGCGTTGAGCCATGTGCTTCACTACCCCCACCCCCTCCCTCCACGCCAATACTAGAACAAAGTGTACATCTGAAATATGGCCTCCTCCAGGTCTTTTTTTTTTTAAATGAAAAATTGAAAGCCACAACACTTTAAGGGAATCGGATGACACCATGATTCTGGACTACACAGTTATATATGAGTAGAACTACACATGAAGAGTCCAGGCTGCCAATTTTATTTTTTTTTGCTGCCTCCCCATTCCCCTTCTGTTAGCGATCAAGACTTTGCTGAAATACACAGTCTGGACTGCTGCGCTACGGTAGCATAATGGAGAGGAGTCCTGTGCGCATGCACAGGAGTCCTATCAATGTATTTCAGTGCAGCTTTAAGCACTGAAATCAGGGGAAAAGGAGGCAGTAAGAAAATAAAAAACGGGGATCTGGACTCCATATCTGCAGCAGTAATCATGTATTACTGCAGATAAGAGTCCAAGATTGTGGTGATAGATTCCCTTTAAAAAATAATAAAACATTAAGTCTCATTATAAAACCTAACATTAAAACTGTCCATAGCAGCCAATCAGAGACAAGCTTTCATTTTTCCAGAGCAGTTTAAGAAAGGAAAGCTGAGCTCTCATTGGTTGCCATGGGCAAAAAAAAAGTTTTACTTTAGGGTGCTTTTACACCAACAGATTATCTGACCAATTTCTGACCAATCGTTGGTGTGTATAACAAAATATCTGTGTGTGTGTGTGTGTAAACGGCCATCTGACCAATGATTGGTCAGAAAATCTGTCAGATACAGTCTGCTGGTTTAAATGCACCTTTAGAAAGTGAGGCTCAATTATTATTGTCAAAAAAGTCAAATTTAAAACAAGACTTCATTCTTTTAAAAAAAAATAAAAAATAAAAAAAATTTGTTGTCCAATGTTATAAAAAGTTCTGAAGTGCCGCCTACCCTCTAAAAAAAAGAAATTAAGTAAAAAACAACCACCCACATCCCTACTCCCACACTACTTAGTATGCTGGTAGCAGATATTCCGAGACTTCTACATAAACTAAACATACTGATAAAACGTGCTGTAACGGACCACACAAGATCAAAACAACCACATAATAAATGAATAAAAAAATAAATTACCTGAATTCTCAGACTCTATACTGCAGTGTAGTAAAATGTACTATCATGTATATTAGGGTACAGAACCATCTTATATCTCCCAATCTTTGGTTAAAGCAGCTTGTCAAGGTCAAAGGTTTCGAACTCCAATAAGGCTTTGCACATTTTTGCGCTGATGTTATTTAACATGATGTGTGATTTATGGGCCTCCTGCCCGCACTTCACCACTACAGTAAAGTCATTGTAACAACAGCTGGAATTCATGCGGAGGCAATCAATGGCCATTTAAAATGACAGTATTGCATTTCCATAAGAGGATTACAGACAGCTTTTCACGCAGCGTGAGGGAAACAACTCCTATTACTACTACTAACGATAACTACTATGCTATTCTGTGCCTCCACCTTTCTGGGACTGGTAGTTCATTTAGGTCATTTTTTTATTTACTGCATTGGAAATTACTGTTTTTTTATGATTTTTCTTTTTCCCTGAAATAGAGTTTTCTCATCTTGTCAACCTCCATTTAATACAGAGCCAGTCTGGTGACCTGCGTATCACCACTGGTGCAGCTTTTTGTCCTCCATGGTCATTCGTTTCCCAACGTGGAAACGTGGTTTAACATGTTGGCAACCTGTAGAGGACCTGTCACCATGTTAATAAATTGTAAAGAGTAGTTATCCAAATTTCAATTGAGTTTATAATTTTTGAAAAAAATTTTCTAGCCCCCCTTTCTTTCCTGAAGATCTGGGCCCTGATATTGCCAACATAATACATAATAAAGGGGCAGCTGCCCAGAGTCTTCACTGAAGAGGAAGTGATTTTCTTCCCTCTGACGCTGGCTAATCACCGTGGGCACCAGAAGTAGGGTGAACATGTGATCCTCTGATTGCCAGTATAATGCACTGCAATACTTGTGTATTGAATCAATGTGTATTATCTCAATTCTTAATCTGTAAGGTCTGGGGGATATTGTTAGGCCCTTTCTGCCATAGCTACTAGAGATGAGAGAACTGATTCTATAGACTTTTTGAAAAATTCCAAAATCTTTAGAATCAGAGTTTGTGCTCATGCACATGACCGTATGTATTTTGCAATTTGCAAAAAAATACAGATGACGTCCGTGTGACATCTGTATTGCATCCGTTTTGTTTTGGCAGATCCATTGTAACAATGCCTGTCTTTGTCTGCAAAAGGACAAGAATAGGACATGTTCAATTTTGCGCCCCCATTGAAATGAATGGTTCAGCATACGGGCCGCAAAAAAACGGAATGGACACGGACAAAAAATATGTTTGTGTGCATGAGACCTTTTAGGTGATTTAATTTGGTAGAATTTTTGTGGAGAGAGAGATGAAAGATAGAATGTCATACAAATCTTTTCAGGGCAATTAAAGCACTTTCTACTCTGGTCTGAATTAAATAAGTATATGCTTTTCAATCTTCCTAAATAACCGCAGGCATGCAATTACATTCTCATGAACTCTTTCTGCAATTCCTAGGCTGTGGGGTGCAGACCTTAGACTCGGATGGCCAGTCTGTGTGGTGGGCACCAAAGCAATATACACATTCCACAAGCAGTAAAGTCTAATTGCCATAAACATGCTGTACCTTACTGTTTTGAAGTGGTTCTCAACCAGCAGAAAAATGTCCATTCTTTTTTTTCTCAGGGTAGTCTTTCAGTTAAAAGGGTTTTTAAAGACTTTAATACTGATAACCTACCTTCTGTATAGGCCATCAGTATATGATCGATGGGGGTCTGACACCTGAGATCCCCACCGATCAGCTGTTTGAGAAGGTACCAGCGCTTGTGAGGGTGCTGCGGCTTTCTCCGTGCTTAAGAAGCACCGGGCCGTACATTGTATAGTTTGTAGAAAGAGCGAAATTCTGCTTTCCTGGCGCAAAGAATACTGATCCGGACGTCCCAAGTATTATGGCAATAATTTTCCATTTTATTATCACCAATACAGTAGATCTACTGTATTGGTGATAATAAAACGGAAAATTATTGCCATAATACCTGGGACGTCCGGATCAGTATTCTTTGCGCCAGGAAAGCAGAATTTCGCTCTTTCTACAAGATATATTCTCTTGGTGGGATTTGGCATCCCTGTCTTCAAGATTTCCACTCTGCGGCTGCATTCTGACCAAGTCCCAAATCTGTTATATGTCTACAATAGTGTTGTGCCTATTGCACAACCATATAAGGTGAGCCTCCATTTTTTTTGCCTTTCATTACCCCTATCTGTTAACGTTTTACACGATTATGCGCCTCTTTATTTTCCTTATTCTCCTCTCTTGAGAGTGAGAAGTGGAAAAGCCTCTTTTTACAGTACATTGTATAGTGGCTGTGTTTGGTACCGCGCTCAGCCCCACTCACTTCTATGGGGATGAGCTGCACCTAGACCATGTGACCGAAGAATATGATTACACATGGCGTAGGAAAAGCTGAATGCTTTGTCAAACATCTGATCAGCAAGGGTCCCAGGTGTTGGACAAGCTGTGGGGGGGTTAAGGGGACTCACAGATTCAGCCCGTCTCCTAGGACTGCCAGTGTTAACTATTTGTTTCCCATATATACCCTTTAGGGATATACATAGTGCCTAGAAAAATAATATTTTAACAAATCACGACATTTAACTCCATAGCATAAGGTTAATTCTTTGGCATTAAATCAACTCTTTGCAGTGATCTACTGGGTCACTGCACATATTCAGAACAAACAATACGTGTGGGCCCTTTGATGAATCCCATGCCATGCTGAATGTTTTCATGTTATTACTGTATAGAACAACTGCTATTCTTGGACACATTGGACACATCTTGGGTTTGTACCACATAATTTATAATGCATTAAAGTGTACTCAGCAAAACATAAATCTAAACCTTTGACATAGTAAAGCAACAGTGGGAGAGACGGATAAAGTTGGAAACTTAAAATTTGATGGTAGCAATGACTAATTGTTCTTCTTCAACTGCCCATTTTCCAATCTAATTCAAACCCTCTTACTAACATAATCCTTGGCTTGCTCCATACATTCATCCATCCAACACAGCTGTGGTGCAGGCTACAAATAGCTGCTGTGTACTGTAGTTCTGCTGCTCAGTCTTGTCTTCTTGTTCTGTTCTAAGGCGACCTGCCCATGGGTGTGGGGAATTCCGCCCTGATTTTTGTTTGGACTTCTATGCATTTTCACACCAAATCCGCACCAAAAACCGTGTTACTTGCTGTTTTTGTTCCGGATTTGATGCAGATTTGCCGCATATCTCATATTGCATTACAAAGGGTGAAATCCACAAAAAGCATTGCACAAAGAATTGACATGCTGTGGATTTCCGTCAATTTCTGCATGGAGAATTAAGTGAACTTGAGATTTGTTTAATCTCATCCTTTTAACTGGTACTGTATTACGTTGTGGTTTTTCCTCCGAAAATGTGCACAGAAAACACTGCTAACGAGAAAACGTGCACTATACAGTGTAGCAGGTTTATTAATAGAGTCATGTACCGCATAAACTGCACAGATGAACAGATTTGTCTGTAACCAGGCTTTGTGTGCCTTTATTTGTATGTAATACAACAATGCCTGGATTGGCCAGAGAGGAAGGAACCCTTTAATTTTGGTTCCCCACATTGGATAATGAAGGAGAGGAATCTCCCTTTATAATGCTCATATTCCCTTACAGGATATATAGATGACAACTGTACACAATCTGACAATTCTACATACACACACACCATATGTATCACTCTATAAGACGCACTTGTCCATAAGACGCACCTAGGATTTAGAGGGGGTAAATAAGAAAAACTATATTGTTCATCAGACCCCCAATGTTAATCAGACCTCAGATCAGACCAACATTGTTAATCAATCCTCAGCTCAGACCGTCAGTGTTAGACCCCCAAAGAGACCTCAAATCAGACCTCCAATGTTAATTAGACCTCAGATCAGTCCCTCCAGCAGAAGAAGACCAGGAAGTGGTGAGTACAACCAGCACAATGAGTGCTGTATTCACCTCTCCCCTGTTCTACTGTACCAATGGGGGTTTCCTAAATGGAAGCACTTTTTAATATTCGCTCCATAAGATGCACTGACATTTTACCTCACTTTTGGGGGAAAGGGTGCGTCTTATACGGCGAAAAATACGGTATATATGTGTATATTGCATATACATGTTGAGAAATGCCTATGGTAAGACTGGAACCAATTATTCTCAACTCCTGTAGAGGTTTATAATCCAAACTCCTAAGACGGAGCCGATCAATTGCTTAGCTAGAGCCTAGGACAAGATCACACTCAGCCATGAAATCAAAGAGTATGCACATAGCAAATACATAACAACCACAACAGAATATGATATTGGCTTAATCGTTCTTCCCGATCTATTATTGTGTTAATGCCACCATGAAAAGCTGGGCACCAACTACCGAATGTTTATCTCAGTTACCATATCATATGGCCGTTTGACATTTCCTTTCCTCTATCGGAGTTAATTCTTAGCCCTCAGCAATACTTTTCTACAATGCATCCTGTCACCCTGCCAAGAACTACTACTGTCTGAGCACACAAAACATTAGCGAGTGAAATCTCCTTCCCAGAGACTCAGCGATTCCGAACGTGCCGTGAAGAACATGATTTTTTTTATTTTTATTTTATTTATTTTTTTTATCACACATTAGATATGACCAGAGAACTGGTGGCCCAACCATCTGAAATGTTTGCATTGGATAATCTGATCAGCTTAATGTAATAGACAGCAATTAGAGTAACATGATTATCAGCGCTGAGGCTCCACAATCAAATGTCACCGGGCAGCCATAGCCTTGAGGGAACAATGTTCTTACAGATGTTTCTACCATGAAGGACTATTGGCCTATACTGGAAAACAGACAAGTCTGAGCCAGATCCTCTGAAGTGTCCTGATCCAGTTCTTATATAATTAGAGGGCCTAAAACTATTTCAGTGGAGGAATGTGAGGCCTTAGGAACACTCTAAAAATGAACAGAAGGTAATCATGTCCACACTGTTGGTCAATCTGCAGGATTTTCTGCATGCTCCTGAAACACATTTGTACGAACAGAAGACACAGGGGTTAATTTACTAATAATTGGTCAATTTGTGGATATTAGCTAAATAATTGGGGTGTAGATGAGTGGGTGGACTTGAAGTTGTATATCTCCTATTGCAAAGAAAGCAGTAGGAGGCTCCTGTTGCAGCCAGTTGTCTTACAATCAGTAAGGAATAAGTTGCGGTGTAGCTTGTGAGATGAATAAAGTGGAATTTTTCATGTATTTCACAGTTTTTATTCCAAGATGAGACAAACTAAAATCAAGGAGCAGAAGATTAAAGCTCAAAATGTTAACAGCTTACAGTAGTTTTTTGCTGTGATAACAGATAGGTATAAAATGGCTAAAAACTATACAATAAATGTGTGTGCCTCTGATACCAGCTATGGATATGATGGCTGTATATACATTACTCATACTTATCCAATGAATACTGCTTACTCTGCTTTATTCTCTTTGGAATGCAATCAATGCTATTATGCACATTTCCCTCACTGCTGATGTGTTTTTTCTGTTCTTTAGTGTGGCTGTTTGGTGAAATTGTTCTATTGTGAGAACATCTATTTCTAACATATTAACAGTTATTTGCAGCTCCGCAACACTGAATATTACATTTGCAGATTTAATGATCTTTACACATCTATACAGGCCGTTCCTGGTGTCAACACATAGTTGAGGATCTGCGGCTGCCTAGCTGATAATTAAAGCTGAACAGTGCTATTAAATACTGTTATATATACCAATGCCATGACACAATTAAAGAGCCTCCATCTCAGGAACAGGGTATAACTAAAAGACAACACGACCGATCTATAAGCTGTTAATAAACTGCAAAATGTCATGACTGGATACTTGTAGGGGTCAAAACTAATTTACCATGAAATCATATACCCTATTAGGGAATTCTGCGTTAAAGAGGACCCGTCCCCTCTCCTGACATGTCCGTTTTAGTAACTACTTGCATTCCCCATGTAATAACAATTCTGGAGCATCTATTCTTATTTCTCTATGTGTGCCATTACTCTAGTATTCCAACTAGAAGTTTATAAATGAATTGCTAGCCGTTTGCAGTAAAGGTCCTACTAGGTGTTACCAGTTGAGTGTGTGTCCCTGCACAGTTTGACACTATACAATCAGTGCTGCCAGTGTCAGACTGTACAGGGACACACCCCCAAGCTGGTAACACACAAATGGACTGCAGACCTTATTGCACCAAGGTTTCTTTTTCTTTACATTTCAAAATGTGGTCTTACAGCAGCAACGCAATGCAATACAGCCAGACTGAACTTTTACTCGCCTGGATACAGATCAAGGTTATCTGTTTTCCGCCAATACTATGTGGAGAAATTACAAGTTTTGAACAGTTCTGCAGGCAGTTCTATTCTATTGCTCTTACGTATTTTAAATAGAAAATTATGCAACCTCGCAAATGTGCTTGATAAAAAAGTCTCCGACCATATTCCTTCGATGTCTATGCGGACCAAGAGTCTTTATGGTTACAATTAGTTCCATAAATATGAATGGCATTATTTTTGCAATAATATATTTTTTTACTAGTCGCATTCAAATGATGCATAAATTTCCACAGCACCCCCATATTGCAGTCATACTGAACTCTACTCCCTGCTTTTCTTGCAAAACTACAGCCAAAGTCAAACTCCTTCTTATATTCTCCACACATTTTAAAGGCTATGTACACCTCTGAGGGCAATTTCTTTTAATTATGGCAGTGTACTCATTATAAGGTAAAAATCATTCTTTCAATTGGTCTTTATTAAAAATATGTAGTCCTTTTCCCTGTATAGAGCTGAGATGCTCTAATAGAGGAATTTTAATTTTCTCTCTGATCCGTCAGTTGGGGAGCTGACAGGCTCCTTATCTCTGCTCTCTGACATTATAAACAGTAATCAAAGCTCAAGCCTTATCTTACTGATACGAATGTGGCTTAAATACGTGTTTATGAGTAACCAGTGATTTACGGATAAGGGTTATTAGATGACCTCCACAAAGTAAACGTGAAAGTATGATTAACACAGCTAGAAAAACAGTTGACCCTCTGTGACAGAACAGCTCCATATTTTTAAAAAAGAACAATTGAAAAAAAGGATTTTTAGCCCGAAATGAATAAAATGCAATCATAAAAAAAAAATTGCCCCCGAAGGTGTACATAGCATTTAAATCCACTTCCGGATTCAAAATGGATCCCACTAATACGGATTTTTATCCCCATAAGAATCTGACAAAAAAAAAAAAAGACATGTCCCATCCAATGCCATAAATATAACTCTAGGGGAAAACATCTCAGTAATATGGTGCAATGCGGGGGCGCAGAAACTCTGTCCGCCACCATAAGGGCACCAACTGCATGGTGCTTTAAGAAGACCTACCATCTTTCCTGCAGTGTTTTATATTATATACTTCTATACTCCATGATATAACAAATCTAGAACATCATTTCTTACAACTCCGAGCTGCACCGTTCTTTTATTATTTCTCCTAGTAATATATTGACAAATGGGTGTTCCCGGCAGGGTGTGTCCCTGCATAGTCTGACAGTGTCTAATCCAGTGTCCAAGTATCAGACGTGGGGTAACACCCAGTTGTCAATTTATTCCTAAATATTCAGCAGTAATAACAGAGGAACAGCACAATGCAGATATAGTAATAAAACTGTAGGATTGTTGTTTCATGGGGAATGCATGACATGTCAGGAGTAGTGACAGGTCCTCTTGTAAACTTGTTTTTCCTATTGTTTGCTAGGTGCTAATACCAAACATGAACATGTTTGCACCAAGTCTTTACACGCTCTGTCGCATAAGCCCATAAATATCTAAGTATTTGACTGACAGCATCTACACTTTGCAGGTCATACACCAGTAATTCACTGTGACGCCCCTCTGTGCCTCTGTACCCATTTATATACATCATGTTGTACCAGTCCATTCAAGTAATATTTTATACGTACCGATCCAGTGCCTAAGACATTGATACAAGATTACCCAAATTCAAAGCTACTACATTTTACTAATGCAAATTCCTCACTGATACAATGATCCAGCAGCCATTCTACAGTCTGCAGTGACAAGCCAGGAACCAATCCATTTTATGAGCGCTCGTGTTTATTGGGACAGGGCTGCTTCTTGTCTCTTGCTTGGATCCAATTACTTGAGGTGATCATGTGACCAGTTCTGCAGATGCCTTTACTGGCGATGTCTATGTGATCACACACACAGCTGTCACACATATATTAAGGTGAGAGGATCCCACTGCGAGATTAGCAACAAGGAAGGGATTTGAGGCTCCTTAATGGGGTGTGCCACAAAAAAAATATTCTACATTTTTCAAACCAGCACCTGGATCTGAATAATTTTGTAATTGCATGTAATTAAAAATTTTATATGGCCAGTGAGCTATTCAATAAAATGTATCTGTTTAGCGCCACCTGCTGTTTGTTCTTTTCCTTATATTTTTGTCCAGCTAATTGAGCTGATCGAGTGTGATCAGTTTAAATCTCCAACTGTCACCAGCCGTATTTACTGTTAGAAGCTGTGGCAGATACAGGGAAAGCGCTACAACAGAAAGGACACACCCAGGACACAGCTGCCAGTTTGAAATAAATCTAGCAGAACAACTGTAGTAATGTATGTGGAGATCTCCGGATCCATGTGAGGTACAGGGCTGGTTCTAGCTTTATTAGAAAGAGGTTGTCATATACTATATAGTGTCTAATTCTAATTTTTTACATCAATCATGGCATAGTTCCTTTAAGTGCCGTCTCTTTCCAAGGACATAATCCATTGAACTGCCTTAGCAATGCCTCTATAGCTTCTTTACACACAATAGCCCAGAAGACTCGTCCTGTGGCATTTTACTGGATGAAAAGCCAAGAAATAAATATCTCAAACCAAACAAGCAGGTTCTGAGAAAGAGGATTCAGAAAATCACTGCGGATAAACATCCCTTTAAAGTAAATCCTAAAATAATATAGGATTTAGGAAATAGTCTGCCAAACCTAGGAACTACAAGGGCATTTTAAAAGGGATAGGTACTCATTTCTACGCTGACACACGTAAATAATTTTACAAGCACAAATAGTCATACAAAATGTATTGTGCCCAGTGAGCTGGATTCTATAAACTTCAAGGGTGTCTGGGTTGAAAATGAGCTTCTAAGATCCTAGAGATAAACTTTAGTCCATGGTAGAACTTGGCCACAAGTGTTCAGTTCTCCTGCAGCACCTCCACAGGAGAAATAAAGTATTGCACAGAGCCTACTGAAATAAATGTGTCATGTAGGGAAGGGAACAATGCAGCAGAGTACTTCACCCACACCACTGTCCCTACCTGCTTGGACGATCCGTCTTAAATGGCAGCCCCCAACTTGGTGACAGTCCCTAACTTGACTAAGTGCAAAGACCTAATGGGGTAAAAGAGTAGTAGGACAGAAAGAGATCAGAATCAGACAGGCAAAACTAGGACCGGATCAGAATTCAAAAGCTAAGTCAAAATCAGGCCACAGTCCAAACTGGGGAGATATGTCAGAACCAAAACAAGAGACAAACTCAGATTCAAAAACCAGGGGTCATTGCCAGGAGATAATGCCAGAGGAATAATCAACACAGTCAGGGGCGAGGTCAGAGACAATCCAAAAGTTTGACGACCAATCACAGGCAACTGTGGTCAGCAGTTGCATGTTTAAATAACCCTCTGACAGGAAGCACATGACGTCAGCGCCAAGACTGATTGGTCCGGCGTCCCTGACAGGCTGATCAGCCCCACTGTCGGCAAGTCATGATGGCGGCAGCGCCACAGCAAGGTAGGTAAGTACATGACACAGCAGGCTGTCTGTGTAGTTCACCGAAGTAAGAGATGTTCTTTATGGTTACTCTCCACTCTATATAACAGATAACAGTGCCGAAAAAACAGAGGTGCACGTTATTATCATAAAATATCCTAATAGTATATGTGAAAATAGGAATTCTAAACCAGACAAGTCGCTTCTGCCACAAGAAAAGATGATTTTTCAACCCCATATCATTTCTACATGTCTGTATTTGACATGTGGTCTAGTTGTTTCTAGTTTCATATCTACATTACGGAATGTAGCAACAAACTAAATGTGAGTATTTTATTTTCAAAAGGAAATAGGCTTACTATATCTAGAATATACACGTAATAAATCTGCATGGAAAGTGTAATAAAATACACTGTATTACTTATCTTGTGCTGATCCTCAATTATCCACCAGAGCTGCATTCGCAATTCTTCAGGTTTTCTTAGAAGCTCAATGTCTATAGAAATTATAGTGACTGATATACTGACAAAGAGTTAGCTTTATATCATCCATGGTGTAGGTTGATGTAGGAGAGACAAACTGTCTCCCGGAATTATAATGGTCCCTTTACACAGGACTAATATTGGGCCAATTATTGGGAAGGAACATTCGCGTGAACCGGCAATCACCCGATGAACGAGCAAATACCTGTATAGTCGGCGCATGTAAATGCACCATGACAGCTCAGCTAATCTGTCAATGATGTGTCTAAAACAAACTTGTTGACTCTTTTCAAGAAGGGTTAGTAAAACTGTGCAACTTTGAACAATAAAACAAGCTGCAACTTCAGAATCAGTACAAGATAAGTAAAACAATGTACTAATAATGTACTCACCTTTTTATGAAGACAATACCAATAAGTGCTGAAACAATATTCAAAGTTGAACTTAGGGCAGTGTCACACTAATTTGTATAGAATTTGGTAGGCACACTTCACATTTGTTCATATGGAAAGTAAGACAATATGCGTGATGGTATCTTATTTTAGTTTTATTATACTATGATAAAAAATGCATTTTATTAATCTAAGATAATTATAAAAAGTAAATAGGCCTTAGGTATCAGATATATACAGTATTATTCAAAAAATAATAAAAAGATATTAAAAATATTAAATATATATAAATATAGTCACTTTGTTTCAATAATCCCAAAAAAGTTAATCAATAATTCAATAATAGTCCAAAAAATATAGTTAATCAATAATTCAATGATTCAATAGTTCAATAATTCATATATTATTGTTAAGAAACATCAATTCATCCTGAGGTTATCAATCCATCTGTAATTTTTTGTTAAAAGGAATGTATCTCAATTCATTTCCATAGGATAATTTAGTACCATCAAATGAGTGAATAAATATGATAAAAAAAAGGGGGAAATAATAGCTCATCTGTTCAATAGATTGCAATAATATTGTTATTTATATTGCTCTTGATAGTGATAATACAGTGATCTTGTAGTTTGTTAAGATGGTTGATACTCTGTAGTTCCGTTCTGTAATAGTCTGGTGTATACACTCTTATGACTTATTTGATCAGCTTATGTATGTGTTAGAGCACCTCCATTTTCCAATTTACCAGACCAGGTGAGCCACTGAAAAACCCACAAACCCTAGATATCCGGCATTGCCAGAAGCTTGAAAGTCTCCATTTGGCCCCATTAACTATAATGGAGACCGTTGAAGATCCAGCTGCAACCCGGCAAATATGCAATGCCAGGTTGCGGCAATGCAGAAATGCAGAGAGATCCAGCAGGCTGTTCCCTGATCTCTAGCGCTAGTGTGAAACTAGCCTTACATTTTTAGGAAAAAAACAAGGATTAACTCTAACATTCAATAAAGAATAACATATGTACAAGAAATAAACTGAATTACTGATAATCAAAGCCTATCTAGACTCCTCAACATAGAAACACCAAGAAGGAAAAGTCATGGAGCTATAGAAATCACAGGATCGACATACATAAAAAATGGAAACTAAAAATATGAGGGACCTAAACAAGTCTATGTAGCACAGAGGGGCAGCATACTGTACAGGAGACAAGAATTGTTGTGGGTACATCAAGACGTGTTTGTTTCTTGGTCATCTAAGTAGTGCTTGGGGCAATTTTCTCAAGGCAAATTCTCCCAAGGACAACCCTTTCAAATGTACCCAGGGGCGGATTGGCCATAGACCTTACAGGGAAATTTCCTGGTGGGCCGATGCCCAGGGGGCCACCTGAGCCCTCCCCACTGCCGGCCAGTGGAAGTTTTTGGGGATGTATTTTGTGCTGCTGGCAGTATTATGTGATGGACTGTGGTATTTGGCTCTGTTGGGGTGGTATAATGTGCCACAATATGGTATTGCTGGCCCTGCCTTCCATCAATTTGGAACCAACTACAAAACGGTGCCACTTTTAGAATTTTTTCCAGGGCCACTTTAAGTTCACAGTCCGCCCCTGAATGTACCTAATAGCTCAGCTAATGCATCACTAATAACAAAGGTATATAATTGAACCCAAAAGTGAATATATTTTAATGCTGCACATTCAATTGTGGCAAAGTGTATAATTATAAACTAAGCCGCCCAGACAACAAGTCTAGGTTTTAGTCTGTACAAAGGTTACGGCTCAATTTATGACAAATTTCTACAAAATCCTTTATCTTTTTTTTTTTTTTAGTTTAATGTTTGTGTTCTTGGTTGTTTGCTTGACCATACTCATTTTACCTCTACCATTTGCAAATGTTTTTTGTAATTTTGTGTTTGGTTTAGATAAAATTACCAGTCGGTCATGTAAAGTTCATTGGAAACTTAGCGCAATTTATTTGCAAAGAAATAAAGTGCTAAATATCAGCCAATAGTTTATCAAGTATATCACGCGGTAAATGTAGTCATCAAGGCGGGGGGAATCTGACATGGGTACAAAGGCGACAGTGTGATCGGCGGGCAATCCCAGGGCTTTTATACAAAAATGCTAGGGTTTGCCAGATCCAGTCATCCATCAAGACAGGTAAAGCTTTTCTGCAATTACACGGGGCAGCGGGCATGACAAGAGAGGCAGTGGGCATAAGCTCCATGGCCATCACTTTATATGCATTCAGGACAATGTCTACAAGTTGTATATTTTTGTGGGTTCCCTTGTGAGGACTCTTGACTCCTTCCATATTTCATAAACATTTGAAAGGGTTTTCTTTGTTCCACTAAACAAAGTAAAAAAATTAATATAGTCTTCCAGCCCAATAACATTGAACACAACCATCACTATTGTAAAACACTGTTATGGTCCCTGGACCATAGCTTCAGATCAGAACTGGCAATTTGACAGCGAGAATGCACAGACTTTTGTAATGCTGAACTAGCACAAGAAAGTCACAAGTACATTTGACTTTTAAGCCACTCAGTATGGACAAAGGGCCCATGTGCTGTTCCTGCAGGGAGGTCTTTCTGCTGTCTGTGCCAGCCCCTGCTTAAAGGGGTTCTCCGGGAATTGAGAAAATGAAAATGACTTCACAGCACTGAGGTAAAGAGCTGCCCCATCTCTGTTCTACTTGTCAGGGATTATGATCCTGAATACAGATGATAAGATCTTTAGCTGTATCTCTGTAAGGATGGAGTTCATAAGGAGACATGAAGTACAGAGAGGACGGACAGGACAGACTGTGATAATGGAGACTGCATAAAAGAGCTGCTGCTTATTACCACAATGTGTCCTGTTTGTCCTCTCTGTACTTCATGTCTCTTCATGAACTCCATTTCTACAGAAATTCAGCTGAAGATCTTGTCATCTGTATTCAGGATCATAATCCCTGATGAGCAGAGAAGAGCAGAGAGGAAGATGAGGCAGCTCTTTACCTCAGTGCTGTGAAGTAACTTGTCCTCCTGTGTGATTAGGACAGGTTTTGTGTGTACTAATAGGACGGTGGCCATTTTATTTCTCCTAATGATTGCTCCCCAGACAAAACGAGCCATTATAACTATTGAAAGGTATTTGGGAATATATTTATAAAAAAGTCATAGTTTAGTATTCTCATTTTCTTAATTCTCGGAGGACCCTTTTAAAGAGTAAACAATGTAAGCAATATACAGATGTAGCCGAGATAAAATTGACTCTGATAATTGTAATAACACGTCACAGTGTTAACTTGTGCCATCTTTTGACAAAAGCCATTGAAATATATTGAAACAGTTAGTTACCCTTTTTGTGCCATTTTATACTTAATGCGTTAACCATCAAGTTCAGCTCGGTTGCATCTGTACACTGGCTAGTGTGGAATAAGTAGAATTAGCCTGGTATAAATGTGACATTATTAATGCTAGGTCAAATGTTCTGGATGATCATAGTTCAAAAATATATAAAACTTACTATGAGACAGCCAAATACAAAATACATCGTTATTATTTTTTTTTTTTTAAGCAGAAGACTCATACTTGGTTATCTTTACTAGGTATTATTTTCTGGTCAGTTCTGTGATAGACCACTAGAATCATTGGATTTCCAGATTAAATTTTATTGTCATTTTTTTTTTCTCTTAACTTCAGATTCTTTGTTATACCTTTGTTACAGTATGACTTTTTTTATTATTTAAAGAGGCTCTGTCACCAGGTTTTAGCCTATGTATTTTAACATATAGGTTAAAAGCCCTTAATTTGCCAATTATCCACATACCTGAACCCAGAAGTGACGGCGCGTGCGCAGATGAATGGAAGCCCTTGCAGTGTTCGGCACTGCAAGCACTATTGCACATGCGCCGGCCCGATCCTGCTGTGCACGCGTGGGATTTCAGCGCTAGGCCAAACGGTCTAGCACTGTCAGTCAATTTAAAGAGGGGCGTGCACTTAGGCATGGGGGAGAGCCTCGGGCCCTGGGGGGTGGTGAAGAAGCGGCGCTCAGGAGGAAAGAGCCCGCCCCCCGGTGCTCCGAAGGCTCATTAGCATAATTTTTAATCTTCACTTTTCTGCACAACCGCTGCGCTATACTCTGCAATACAGGTATGTGGATAATTGCCAAATTAAGGGCTTTTAACCTATGTATTAAAATACATAGGTTAAAACCTGGTGACAGAGCCTCTTTAACTGTATATATGAAATTGACCAATGTGTCTGACATAAGAGGAATTAGACTGTAAGCCTCCCTGATGTGCTTGTTGTGTTCCCCACACGCATCTATATAAATATATAGTGGGAAAAAAGAGAAGTGAAGATTATTATCGCATCTCTATCATTCGGTAATCCATAAAATAAGATTCCGATGCTTTACCTATATTAATAATTCTAAGACTAGACGCCTGCTGAAAATAGTTTCTGTTATCTCACAGCAGACATTCTCAGAATATTCTGTGAAGTTTCAGATATACCCATAATATGTAACATCACATATCCAACTGGGAAACATCTTAAACTAACTCAGTCTATGCTACTGAATATTCAGTGCTCCACAAAATGTGAATGGCTGCACCTGATTGGGAATGAGCTAGGACTATCATATGAGTTGGTTCTCTTTAGGGGCTGCCACACTAGGTTTTTTTATGCAGTGTTTGAAGCCAAAATAAGGCATGTAGAAAGTATAAAGGACAGATATTACTTCTATACTTTTTTTTAATCCACTTTTGGTTTTGGCTTCAAAAAACGCATCAAAAACTCAACCATGTGTGAGATCACAAGGAGCACCTGCTGCACATGGGCAAAATCACATCCACATACAGTGGGCGAGGTGTTAAAATAGCTTGTTAATGCACAATTCTGCCGGTAATAATGCATTTTTTAGGGTAAAACTACACTTCGACTTGCAAAATTGTGTGGGCAAAGGACATATGTTTTGCTCCCTGCACATTGAGGCGATGATCGTTCCTCTACAGGAAAAACAAATGTGAGAGAGCTGAAGTAACATTGTAGGGCCATACACAAGGTTAAAGTCAGCCAGAATGGCAGACTTCGACCATTCTTTCCGACTGTCGTTTGAAAAACTAGTGCGAATGATCGCAATGGCCCGTGGCAGACTCTTGTCTGTTGAAAATGTAATTTACCATACTAGAAAACTTCAGCAAACTTCTTGCCAAAAAGTTGATAGCATGATCAGCTGAATTCAGCCGATCACTTGCCATTGTGCTCAAGCACTAAAGAATTCAGTTTTAATTTTAAAAAAAATGAACCCCCTGATTGGCCAGTTTAGTTGCTGGAATTGTTCGTACACATAATCCCATGGATGACCAATTGGCTGCAATGCAGCCGAATGCATGGCCAGCTTTAGGATATATGAAGGTCAAAGAGCTCACACCCCCATGTTTACAAAGTGATGGAATCACTTTAAGAGATGGAAAACTCCTTTAAAAGGGTTGTTTAGGATCTTTTTTTTTCAATTTTACTCCACCCAGTGGGACCTGTGAAAGGGACAGTACTTATCTCCTGCTCCAAACTTCTCCATTTAGGTCCTAGGGCTCCCAGACTTTCTTCACAGGACTTTAATTCCCTGTCTGTAAACTTCCTTCACAGATGGGTCACGTGCACTACTCCAGTCAATGACTGGTCTCAGCAGTGACATGTCCCCAAGAGGAACGTCCCTACTGGGTCACTGCAGGTCAACACCGATGCCAGCCCTTGGCTACAGCGGGGCACGTGACCCCATGCATGCAAGACCAAAATTCCATTGAAGGCTGAGAAGCCACGAATTCTAAACAGAGCGGCAGACAGTAGATAAACTCTCTCCACAGGTCCCGCTGTGTGTTTAGGTGTATGAATGTGTGTGTGTGTGTGTGTGTGTGTGGTGGGGGGGACCTTGGTTTTAAAAAAAAATCTTGTTCATCTCCTTTTAGCCTTTATACTACTCTGCTTTCCACACACTCTGAAACTGTAAAAATTACCACTGTTTTCAGGTTCACTCTTCACTTGAGAAAATAATGGCCAGTGAAGTATGGGGTATGTTATTAGATTGGCAAAGGTCAGGAGGGCTCAGATGTTCTACCTGACATTAATTATTTGTATTATTGTTTGCCTGTGTATTTTACAGCTTTATATAATTTTCAGTTTCGACCCTCAATGTGTTGCACCTGCACCTGATGTCCATAGAGAGCCTAAGCAAATGTTGGTTGTGGTCAGACAAGGAGGATATCAGAAGCTCCTGCTAAGTGTGCCTCAAGATCAATCGTACTTGACACACTGGGGCAGATTTACTAATCCCGTCAGAAATGTAGATTGTATAAACTTAGACTAGAAAGTCTAAACGTGGAAAAATTGTCACACTGGCTCACACTGTATGGTAAGTTTGCTCTACCATTGCCATCCACAGGTTACTTTTCACTGTATCTGCAGATAGGTAACTGATAATTATATTTTGGCCATATAAAACAGGCTGGAGACCACAAACTGCTACAGATAACTCTGTATTTCTCTTCTCAAAAAGCTTCACTTCAATACACTAGCTAAGGAAGTGTCCACCCTTACCTTAGCTCGAAGTTAAGGACTCCAATTCTATAAAACATGCAAAACCTTGACAGGCTGCAATACACAACACAACCACTGGGTAGCTATACACCCACACATACAGAATAGACATCTTGTGACAGAGTATCACAAAATCATGTATATATTTTTAAATAATTCAATTTGATTAGTCCAACTTGATTCACAGCTCCCCATGGAAACCCATGCCATGAAGCTCCCAGCTCACAGTTTTTGTGTGGATGTTAATGTCAGAGGTGGTTTGGACGCTGCAGTCATGGAGTCAGCAGAGCCCATGCAGTATGCACCTCAGCACTCAGTCACCCTGCTCGGTAACTTTATCTGGTCTTCACTTTGTAGCTGAGTTGCTGTGGTTCCAAAATGGATCCACTTTACAGTAATACTACTCTGAACAAGACACCAGAATTAAAAGAATGAGAGGTTTGTCCCAGTACTTTTATCCATATAATGTAACTTATGCAGATGCATGCAAGTCTTACGGGCTTTTCCACTTCTTACACAAACTACTCACTACTTGTAGTTCATTCACTGGAATTTTTCTATCTATTTCATTATTTTAGAATTTAATTTAAAAAATATTACTACGTGAGTTAAACATAGGTCCCTGACTGCACTTCCTCAGCTCTCTTCCATCGCAATTCATTTATGTCAGGCAAAGGCAAAACACTAACTCAATAAATAAGATGTGACCCACTTCATGTGTAAGGAAAATTAAAACAGCAGCATAAAAAGCAATAATTTAAGGTATGTATGATAGCTCCATATAGAAGAAAAACCCAGATAACAGCAAAAAGCCACCATATTGTTATTCTCCACAAAAACAGCATAACGTTCTTGCACCTGACTGCCCCCCGGCACCTCTGGGCTCTATTGCAAGTGCAATGGATGCTATAGTTAAGCCATGTAAATCTGTAAATCATAAAAATGTCACATATGTCACACAATATGTCACACAAAATGTCACACAATATCATAAATAAATACATTTGGTGATTGATGTTTACTAACCGTGGTTGAGAGGTACCTCAGAGTACCCACATCAACACCTACAAGGAAGGGTTATGTCTTCCAGAAACGTTGCATGACAGAGGGTCTTTGTCAGTGTCTGTACTGACTGTACCGGTTATCTACTTATCAAATTAATGATATAAAAACTAACAAATTCAGATGAATTGTGAAGTAGTGAGCAGTTTGGGAAAGAAGTTGTGGAAAAGCCTGTAAGACCTGCAGGGCGGACCAGCCATAGAACCTACAGGGAAACTTCCTGGTTGATGCCCCTGTTGCTGCATGAGCCCTCCTTACAGCCGCCAGCCAGAGAAGTCATATCCTGACGCTCACACATTGAATTAATGCTAGTAGTGTCAAGAACTTACGTATATACTTGGCCGGCGACTGTACATGCCCTCCTGATTCCAGCTGTATTACCATCCTGAAGCAACTGGAGTAGGAGAACAGAAGGTTGCAGCTGGTGATGACCACCATAGTGGGGCAGATTCTTGGAAGTATTTTGTGCTACATTGCGGTATTTGGTTCTGCTGGGGCAGTATATTGAGCTGCACTGTGGTGTTTGGCTCTGCTGGGGCGGCATTATGATACTGCTGGCCCCGCCTACTTGTGCTGGCCCTGCCTACTGTCAATTTTTTTCTAGGGACAATTTAAGTTTCCAGTCCACCCCTGAAGACCTGCATGCACTGTTAAGGATCGACGCCATTAAACAGAACTGCAAAATAAGTCACTGGCTTTATAAAGTCGGACAATAATGACTAAATCTTATGCGGTAAGGATAATTTTGTACTAAATTACAGCTACAGAGTCAGAGCCATTAGACCTTAATGCTGCATCTCCATCTTCGTGTACTAATGATTCAGGATTGTGGGTGTACCGCAGTAAAGTATTTATGATGAAACGGAGCGAGAAGCTTTCCTGTCCACTACCTTTAATGCATCCACTCAGTTTAACATAATGTTATCTGCTACATCTGCTGACAATCCTCCCTCTTAACCAGATTGCACGTTTTTCTTATGTCACTTTAAGAATATTGCATCAAATAGCCAGATGTGCTTGTCATATATCCGCGCGGTGTTGTCATTTGGAATAAGGATCAGTAAATCATATAGAAGACAAGCCCCAATCACATATGTCGGTCTCCGACATGTATACACAGTCTATGCCATTTAGGCAGCAAAACACATGACACAGCATTATCTAAGAACATAAGAAGGAAATGGTAAGACTAGGCTTAAATCTGCATTCACATTCATGTTTTTCAGTCCCTTCACAGGAACAGAAAATAACAGCAGTGGTGGATCGGTCATATGACGGACACCAGCCGTGCGTGACAGACCAAGATATGCTAATGCTATGTTTTTCTGGCAAATTTTGCAGAATCTGCAACGGTCACTCCGAGCAAGACAAATATGAACAGAGCCGAAACAACTTATGTAATCCATTCTGTATCATTTAGTACTAGTGTAATACAAGAATACATTTCAACATTTCAACGCAGCATATTTTCTCAAGAAACATGAATTTTAATTTTCAAAAAAACGTAAAGGAGTTTCCCAACTTCAGATATTTGTGGCATATCCATGAGATTGACATATGGGGTTCCCCGCCTAAATGAATGGCTTTAGTATTTTAGGTTCCCATAGACAGAGAAAGCTGTGGTCACCTGTCTGTTCAGTCTGCTCCTGAATATGGCCGCCTTACCTGGCAAAAGGTTCAGTAGGCCTATAGTCTACTCTTTGGTGGTGGCACACAGGGGTTTATAGTAAATCTTGTGGATTTCTTGTAAAAGTTTGCCATGCGAATATTGCTTCACAAATACTCGTAATAAGTACTCATTAGTAAATCAGATATACCATAGTGATACGCAAAGCTCATTAAAGGGGTTGTCCCACTAAGAAATATTCCACAGTTTTCAAACCAGCACATGGATCTGAATACTTTTGTAATTGCATGTAATTAAATATTCAGTATATCCACTGAGTTATTCAATGAAATATATCTGTATAGCGCCACCTGCTGTTTGCTCTTTTTCTAATTTCTCTGTCCACCTCACTGAGGAGGACATACATGCTCAGTTCCATCTTTCAACTGCCATCAGTTGCAGCAGAAATGACAGGCCCTCTGAGAAAGAAAATGCCTCCTGAGTTGCCAGCTCAGTAGAGCAGCTAGAGCAATTAATGGGGGAGATCTCTGGATCCACGTGAGGTACAGTGCTGGTTCTAGCTTTGTTAGAAAGAGAGGTCATGTGCTATTGGATGTCTGATTTTCATTTTTTACATTAATTATGGGATAACCCCTTTAATAATGTTTCCCTTTTGGTTTGACTTACCGAGATTCTGCCATTTTTCATTGTTATGGCAGCCTGTTTTGGAAATGATTATCTGCCACAGGGGTATAGGGGGTGGAGTGGTAGCAGTTGCCCTGGACTTTGGTATTTAAAGGGGTTGGGCAGGAATAGGGTTTTTTTGGCAAGCCCGCCCACTTGGTCAGACTTGTAAAGGGAAGCTTACTTACCTGCTTCCCGGTGCTGGCTCCCTGCTCTTTCTCCTCCTCACC
Organism: Rhinella marina; assembly: GCA_900303285.1. Taxonomy (NCBI): domain Eukaryota; kingdom Metazoa; phylum Chordata; class Amphibia; order Anura; family Bufonidae; genus Rhinella; species Rhinella marina. The sequence goes on from ONZH01001613.1 coordinate 303,862, forward strand.
TGTTATGCTCCTCTGGGTTCCCTCGCTGAAAACATGTTGCTTGATGCCGCCTGCAAGAAATCACTGGCCGCAGCGGTGACTGGCTCTCCTTATACATGACAAATGGTCACATAAAGCAAGGAGAGTCAGTCACCACCGTGTCCAAAAGATTGGTTGCAGGCCTGTCAAACGAGATGTTCTCAGCGAAGGAGCCCAGCAGAGCATCGCAGGCCAGGAGGAGAAAGAGCGGAGAGCCAGTGTCGGGAAGCAAGTGCGTAAGCTTCACTTTACAGGTCCGGCCAAGTGAGGGGCCCCCATTCTTGCACATCCTCTTATTTTCACAATCACTGAAGACAAACATTCACTTTATTTAGTAGTTACTAAAAAGCTTATTTGGATGTGGGGTGGCTGTTGTAGGAGGAAAGATAAATATACACTTTGTAAATGTTGAAAAACCTCCTCAGTCATAAAAAAAATCTTTCTTTAGTTAAAAAAGGTTAATGTAAGACTGGGTAGGAGGGGAAGAGGGGGATGCAGCTGCACCGTGGTTTATCTACCTTTTCCAGGACAAGGTATGGTTTAAACTGTGTTCAATATATGCATGCTTCATTCTAGATATATACATTAGAGATAGAGCTCTAGTAAGAGCTAATACAGAACATTTCAAAAACTTTATTAAATGAGGGAGAACCAAGTAATGACATCTCTCTGCATACAGTAAGTCATGCATCCTACCTCCAGTTGTCTGGACTCTACTCTTGTTTCCAGGGGACATGGAGGAAAGATTTCTGAAAAACACGTTCAGAATCTACAAAAGACAGAAAACAAAATAATGAACAATAACACAAAGAAAGTATAGTCGTATGATGGAAGATCTGTACAAAGTGGAGGTAAAGACATTATATCTCGTTCCCCAGATGAAGCCTTAGTGGCGAAACGGCGTTGGGTGGTGGACGTGACAGGGCTTGTCTCTCACACACAGGTACATTCCTATAGTTTTTACTGATCATTCACCTATTTTTGCTGCCAAATCACCGATGTTATATGCTTTTGACACATGCCATTTTTGCTGTTGGATGTCGTTGGCAGCCCAGATAGCATTGATAACTCTATATGACCAGTTTACATTATATTTTTAATTTATAGTTTCTTCTGAGCTTTTTCGGTTCTGTTTTGGCTGCCAAGTCACCCATGTTATATTACGGCATTGCCATTAATGCTGCTGGATATTGTTGGCAGCTTTCACAGCATTAATATCTGCACATGATCAGTTCATAATATATTGTGTTGTGGGTAGATGACCCCCGTCACGCCCCCTATTAATTCCTCCACCTTTGGAACCCTCTGTCACTGTGATTATTATGTTTTTAAAGTGATTTTGTAAACATATAATTAATAAAGAATATATATTTTGCTCTACTTTTTGGAGGTTATATTTTTCTGATTTCGGCGGTGGTCTTCGATAGTGGTATACCTCCACTCATTTTTTCAGCTTTATTATATTCCGTTAGCCCGAATATAAGGATTGTAGGAGTATTCTGTTCTACACCCATAAAAATCCATCTGAGGAGCTTTGCACTGTATATTGTTGGAATGGCGTTCTGAGACTGTTGGGAGTACTATAACCCTCATTCTGTACTTCAGTAAAGAGAGAAAAAAATTCAGTTACATCTGGACTGGACTTGAATCATACCAATACATTAGTTTAAACTCTTTGATAACTGAATCTACGTCCACAAAACTATACCCTTTCATAAACTGATGAGCACAACGCACAGAACAGTGAATTAGGCTAAATTAATTGTTAAATTGATGCATCTAAAAAGAGGCGCAACCCTGATTTTGGTGCAAGTTATGGCACAAATGTGCATCAAGAACAATGGTGTAGCTTGAAGGGAGGAGAACCATGCGACAGGGCCTCGGGGGTGGGGGTTGGGGGTGGACGACTTCTCTTGTGACATGAAAGCACTGCATTTTCAAGCAGCTGCCACTAGGGGGAGCTCAGTGCAAAGACATGGTTACAATAATTGTATAAATTCCTATGCACTGAGCTCCCTCTAGTGGTGGCTTCAAGCACCTAGCTTTGTAATATATTATGTAAAAAGAAGCAGTGATTTGGAGCTGTGTGGGGAGATTTATCAATGAATTTATGCCGGTTGTCTTGAGAAGTAAGGTGTTCAGAATGAGCGACACATATATGAAGCACATGTTCTACTTTTTCTGACAAAGATAAAGTGGATAAGACCGAGGGCAACTTCATTTTATTATTTATTATGTTTTCAATTACATTTTTTTCTGCTTAATAAAAAAAAAAAAAAAAAAAAAAAAAAAATCGGCAGAAATCTGGTGTGTTACACTTAACGTACTGCATTGTCTGGATATTGTCATAAGTAAATTTTGTCATGGGGCCCTATGAGGTTTGTGTATACTCCTAGCCACAAACATTTCCCCCGAATGTCCATCTGTAGAGTGAACTAGCTCTGTTTAGCCAGGTTACCTGGATACATACTATAGTTGTGAATTCTCATAATCTGTTGTTCTGTCTTGTAGTCTATCTGCTCCCAGGAGTTGGAACCCGGTTAAAACTGCACCATCTACAGCTGTTTTCCAGAAGAAGGCGTTTAACCTCTTCCTAACATTTAAACATGGCACCCACTCAGAAGCTGAGCAGACGTAATAGCAGCCAGGTTTCTGGTGTTGTAAATAGTAGAGTTAGGGCCCTTGCACACGACCGTATGCCCTCCGAGACATACGTACGGTCTGTGAGCGGGCCATATGTCCCGGAGTGGCATTGATCATGCGCACGGGAGCGCACAGCATCATATGATCTCGTGAGTGCGGGACAATAGTCCCACGGACGGCCCGACGTGCACAGCATCATTGTAATCAATGATGCTGTGTGCTCCCGTGCGCACCATCTATGCCGCTCCGGGACATATGGCCCGCTAACGGACCGTATGTCTTGGAGGGCATACGGTTGTGTGCAAGGGCCCCTAATGTCTGTGATCGGGGATTATGCTGATCATGGACATTTAACTCCTGTGGAAGGGGCTCTGCAAAAACATAATGAGCTGCAATAATAATTTATTGCAGTCTATGGGTGAAAAATAGCATGTTCAAGTCTCCTATGGGGGGGTTAAAAAAAGTGTAAAAAATAGTAAAAAATTCTTTAAAAATATAAAAAAACCCTTTTTCCCCATATTAAAACATAATAAATGCCCATGCTATTAAAATAAAAACAAATTTATCTCATACGGTGAAGAAATAGTGATCAAAAAGTCATACACATTCCAAAACGGTATCAGTAAAAACTACAGATTGCTCTGCCAAAAATAGCTCCCCCACATAGCTCCGTAGATGTAACTATAAAAAAGTTTTGAGGGCAGAATATGGCGATGCAAAGAAAAAAATCTGTCTTTTTCACAGTTTTTATACTATAGATATGGGGCATCACTGTAATCATATTGACCCAGAGAATGAAGATAACAGGTCAGTTTTACTGCACAGAGAACACCGTAAAAACGAAACCCATTAAACCGTGGCAGGATTGATTTTTTTTTCCAGCTTCCCATTTCATCGTATACAATATTAAATGGTGCTATTAGAAAGTAAAATGTCTAGCAATTGTCCATCAAAAAATAGGATCTCGATGTGAACAGAAAAAAAAAAATGTTAACAGAATAAAAAAGTAATGGCTCTGGGAAGGCAGAGAGTGAAAAAAACAGAAAATCGCAAGGTCCCAAAGGGGTTAAACATGCAGATTCCTATAGGTCCAAGCATATGTATTTCATCTCGTCATGTTACACTCGGTTGTGAAAAACAAAACTCTGCTAATCCCAGAAGCTTTGCCCAGGGACTATGCAAGTAAGAACACCTACCGACACTTGTGCACTGTGATAATGCAAGCTCATCCCGAGCTTTGTGTCATAAATCTCTTCGTAGATGGCTTCATACTGAAAAATATTTATCACACAGAACATATTTATCTCACAACTTTACAAAATACTGAGAAAATGCCCGCAGCGATTCACTATAGGAGACACTTGAGTGGTAAACCCTGTGGAGTCTCTATGTCTAGCAAGGGGGTTTGTCTTTAACAGGAAAGCCTGGATCCTGGATCTATATGAGCGACACTGAGATACCTTGACAATATGGAAAAGATTTTGCTGCTCAATACACAAACACTTGCTGAGGTAGATGTGGGGGAGGGTGGTAGTATGGAGGTGCAGGAAAGTGTGGTAGGTAGCTAGATAACAGTTAGAAAGCAGGGTAGAGGGAAGAGTGTCAAGGAGGCTAGCCCTAAGCTGACAAGCTTGCCAAGTTATCAGATGAGGCGGATGCCAGTTTAGGGATGGCACTGCTGCAACCAGACACTTCCTCTGCCAGTCAGGGAACATGAGACCAGGACAGGCCACACAGGTGCTGGTAGTGGAAGACTCAATTATTAACGGTACAGATAGGGCGATCTGTATCCATGTTTTGCGGATCCGCAATTTACTGTCCCCCAAAACGGACACAATCGCGTGAATGAGCCCTTAGGGAAACAGATGAGGTGGCAAATCATAATGAGGTCATCAGTTTTCTTGGCAGCTTGGAGTTGCCATAGATTTCAGTTCAGAAGCATGGATTGCCAGAGGATGCGCCTAATTTATGATGAGGCGTGTAAAACACTGGTCTATGATAAATCTCCCTCAATTTACCATTTCTTTTACTGTTTTAACTGAATTTATGACTTTCACCATTTCTTTTTAAACTTGGACAACCCCTTTAAGGGCTCATGCATATCACTGTATTAAGTCTCCGTTTGTACGAAGGTACAGTACACTCTTCCACAAGCATTGCTATGAAGGGTGAAAAGTTTCCAACATACAGATGTGTCCACCTCTACGCTAGATTGAATTTGGTTAAGGACTCAAATTTCTTGTGAAAAAGTCACAAAAAAAGTGGCTTATATGGTGCAATTTGGCGCATCTACAGCTTTTCCAACATGTTCAACAAGGGGATTTGGCTTTGTGGAAAGCGGGTGGAGCTTCATGGGAAAAGGGGCATGGCCTATGATACGCCATTTTGAGCCTAAATTTTAGCACAATTCTGGCTTAAAGACTGTACTTTCACATAATTTAATAGAGAATGGTGTAAATTGAATTTCTAAATAATTTCATTTTAAAAATCTGCATTCATCCGCCGGAAAAAAAGCTGTAAAGACAAGGCCACTAGGGGTCTCATTTTCACCTGGTAACAAACACTCAGAAGACAGCTGAGAGGAAATAGGAGATGGGGGGAAGGGGGGGGGGGTCAGAGCTTTAATACTGCTTCTGAAGAGCACAGTAAAGCCCTGCTTTTCTCTAAGCTGAAAACAAACATAGTGAGAGGTGAGGGAAAAGATGTCACATTACAATGCTGGCAGATTCCATAGAAGAGAGACACCCCCTGTTTGTGAGAGAAATGCATCTAGCTATGCAGCTAAGTGAATAATTAGGCTTAAAAAGACAATAGGGACGTCCAAAAAGACCTATTTCTTGACAGTTATGATTGTACAAAGAAGCAGAGCCATTATGCAAATCTTTTTTGCAAAACTCATGTTCACTTTAAAAGTAAGCTACAGTAGCTAGTTAGTATAGAGTCATAGAAAAGTGTATATCCTTACACTACATGAAGCTTCCAACCTGAGCCCCTGTGATAAATCTGCTGCAGGTATACACAGCCTAATCTAAACTTATGCATCTTTAGGATTAGTAAATCTGAACCAATATCATGACATGCTAGCAAAATCTATGGCAGTCTGCAGTTCACAACACAACCACTGGGTGGCTGTACAGACACATACAGCATAGACATCTCTTGATAGAGTATTGCAAAATCAGGCTTTGATTTGGCAATACACATCTCAGGATACTGTATATTGAGCAAAGAGGAAAAGCAAAGAAGAATCCCTTTGTACATCGACAAATGGAGCCTGTATGGTGGCAAGTGGTTGCTTTATGGCTCTGTATTAAGAATCTATGCATGCACAGCATTGTGCAAATGAGCACGAGACCTGTAAGGGGCAAATATCACTGCTGCAAAAATACACCAAATCTTCTATGAAGCCTGCATGTAATGGTACTGGTTGCTTTTGTCAAACAGAAATTCATTAAAAAGTAGCTTTCCGCCTTTTTCATGTGGTAATTGGGTGTAGACAGAAATGCAATGACTTCCCTTACAGCAGCTGTCACTATTCCCAGATCCTGGATACAAAGTGGAGAAAAAAAAAAAAGACAGCTGCCGGTCACCAGACAATTTGTTCTGTAGTTTAATACTGAATGTTGGATACGGCATTTCTCTTGTTGGGAGGCATGCCCGCTATTCACAGCAGATGTTTATGGATGGCCGGATTAACCTTCCACATAAACCTCTGGTTACTAGATCTGACTTATTAATGTACTAACTTTGAAGGTTTAAAGCAGATCTGCTGCCATTCTTGCAATAAAGTTTCAGTTTCAATAAGAAATTTCCGTATTTTTGCATAAAAGGGTAAGAGGGAGATTTATCAAAACTGGTGTAAAGGAAACCTGGTTTAGTTGCCCATAGCAACCAATCAGATTCCACCTTTTATTTCTCAGAGCTCCTATGGAAAATGAAAGGAGGAATCTGATTGGTTGCTATGGGCAACTAAGGCAGTTTTCATTTACACCAGTTTTGATAAACTTCCCCCTAGGCGTGTCAGATTAGAGAGTTGCTTAAGTAGCCTAAACATTTCCACAAGTAGTGGGTTATCCAACCCCGCTAATGACCCCCCTAATGCCCAGGCCCCTCAGGATATACAGGTTAGGGTTTGTTCACATGTCAGTTATTTGATAAGTTATTTCCATCAGTTATTATGAGCAAAAACCAGGTGCGGGTCTAAAACACAGAACAGGTGCAGATCTTTTCATTGTACCTGATCTCTGTGGAGGCTTCAACACTGGTTTTGGCTCACAATAACTGATGGAAATAACAGATCAAATAACTGATGTGTGAACAAGCCCTTATACTTACCCCACTCCCCGGCACTTGCATCGATCCTCATGCCCCCACGGCCGCTGCTGCATGTCTCCATTGCGCGGATCAAAACATCCGACAACGTGAGGAGGTCAGGGGGGTGTAGACAATAGCAACGCGCGACGAGGATGAGTCACTAGCATTGTGGGTGACGCTAGGGAGGCTAGGGAGTAGATGCAGCGTCGACTGTGTGGGCATCAGGAGCAACATGAGTGCCGGGGAGCAGGGTAAGTATAACCTATCTAAGGGGCTCGGGCATTAGAGGGGGTCATTAGAGGGGTTGGATAACCCCTTTAAAATTACATTTTATCCATCTCATTGTCTATGATTATTTGCTATACAAGAAACTGAGCAGGCCAAGTGTTGTTTTTGTGCAGCCTCAAGGCCTCATGCACACGACTGTGTCTATTTTGTGGTCTGTGGTTTTGTGGTTAAAACATGGATGCGGTTCGTGTGCTGTCGACATTTTTTTTCCCGGACCCATTGACTTCAATGGGTCCATGGTCTGCATTTTGCTGACATATTCGGTCTTTTTGCGGAACAGACATACAGACACAGAAAGAACATGCATGACTAATAACTCATTAAGCAGTTTTCTAAGTTTTTTCAACCTATTTATGTAGGTGTGCCTTTTTTGCGCCTCAATTTGTTGCAAAAACAGTCTAATTTCTACTCCACCCCAGGGCTGGTGTACTTCTGTCTGTTTTCAGTGGTGAAGTGTGACTTTTTTTTGCATAAAAAGTTGTGCTTTCCTGGAGACTTGCGACTTTTCTCTGCAAAGACGCAAATTTTCTCATGCGTAAATAAATTGGACCAGTCTAAGTGAATATGAACCTGTCCTACTGAAAAACAACCATCAGAGTTCAGGCTAATAATAATACGCCCAGTCACGACTATGTGACTATTAATAAATACTTGGCAAAAGAAAGGCAGCAAATGAAATACACCTGTCTGATTTTACGGACAAAAACAGGCGATCTTGATAAATGTGCCCCAATGGATGCACTGCCTAGCTACATGGTATTATGTGCATCAAAGACTCTTTCACAAGGTAATGTGTCACACGCTGGGTGTATATAAGCACAAGAATAGTGTGGTACTGGAATACTTATCTGACCTTTTGTGTCATAATTGAATTTATCGCAAGAAGGAAAGAACAAGATAATGAGGTATTACAAACAACATATAATTAGCATTAACATGGAGCACAAAGTGCAATACACTTCTCATTCACATTTTTTACTGTTCTTAGTAATAAATAATTGCGGCCGCGCTGGGAATAATGCAAAGGGAAAACACAGCCATGTGCGGCCGCTGCTCGTACAAGACACAACACAAAACCCGACTCAGCAAGCGCTAGGAAATTAACAATTATATAAAATAATTTGCACAAAAAGGCAAAACACTGCATTTGCTACCCACTGACTAGCTTAAAAACTACTACTTGTATTTAGTAGAAGCAAGATAATTGCACGTAGAAGAAACATAACATTTACAATGCAACCGATCTCTGACTGCAATTTGTGCTCAGCGGCACAAATCTAAAGGTCCAATCGAGCAAACAATTATCAGGAAGTAAGCGCTCCTTCCCGGCAATCGCCTGCTCATCAGGGGATCAGACCTCTGCATTTACCTGCACTAATCCCCTCCACAGTATGGGGAGGAATGATCACTAATGCCATTTCTTGTCCCCATAGTGAATCATTGTTTGCCGGCAGCAGAGTCTGCTTTGACGGCATGATCTGCCGCCGGCAAACCATGATTTAGGTGTCCATACCAACGATCCTATTACCCAATAAACAAGCCAATATCATGGCCGGATTCTCATGCTGTTTTAGCTGCATTTCTGCACCAAACCCTCATCAAAATCTGCAGATTTTCACAGGGATTTTCCCCAGATCTCACCCAAATGTGTAATCTGGACTGAAATCGTGGCCATAGATACATGTCTGCCAAACACGCTGATTTTGGTAGGACTGGCTGACCATCCAATGTACATGCAGGTCTCCCGACACTGCCCGATAAGGATTGGACTGTTAGGCCAGTTTCAGATGAGCGTGTTCACTACATGAAAGCCACTCCTCGTAAGTGTGAATTCCTGTAGTGAACTCTGCTCCTTTGACTGAATCACTAGGCGTTACAATGATTTATAATGCTGTGTGTCTCTGCCCAACTGTAATGATCAGTACTGACATAATGCCGTCAGTACAAACCATTACATTTGAGGTTGAGCAGAGACACACAGTATTATAAATCATTATAATGCCATGTGATCCAGTCAAAGAAGTAGAGTTCACAATGGGAATTCACGCTCTCACACAAAGTTTGTTTTATGAAGTCAACATGCTCATCTGAAACAACTGGTTCCTTATGTTCCCGGGTAGATAAACCACTGCCAGAGAAGTCTGACCACGACCCCTTACTTACCTACTTGTAAGAGGATTGTCTATGTACCCCATTAAGGGTGGTTTAATACATTACAGGACTCATTTACTAAGACCCGCATTTTAAGCTGGTCTTAGATTCCTCCATACAGCTGTAAGAGTCAGCTAATTTATGACGAATGTGCCTTGTCATAAATGAGGTGAATCTACAGTAGTCTATCCGCCTTGCATTAAAACTACTCCAGCCCCTGGACCAACATTTAATCCTGTTTCCATGTGTAAATGTTAGTCAATTTGCGGGGGCCGGAGTCTCGGCACGGCCAAGACACCACCTTGATCCGCACAGGTCCCACCCAACTGCCAAACATGGTGTAATAATGGACTTGTAACTATTTCTACGACTAAAATACTCACTTGATAAATAGCCAACTTTTTTTAAAGACACTGCAGTTTTTGATACATTTCTTTGGCTCAAAAAACAGTATCAAAAACTGCCGCTAAAATTTCCAAACAATGCTGTGTGTGAAACTACCCTAAGGGTACCTGCACATGGGTGTGGGTTTCAAAATCCAGAATGTTTTTCGTGTAAATTTCTGTGCGGTTCGGCACCAAATCGGCACAAAAGAGGGCATGTGTTAGGCTAGTTGCATACTAGCGTTTACTGATCTTGCAGGCTGTTCCGGCCAGGACACCTTTCAGACCCATTAAATATAATGGGATCCAATAGTGATCCGGACGCAATCCGGCAAATATGCCAAGAAACGGCCGGACAAATACCGCTGCACGCAGCAGTTGTCTAGCCGATTCCCAACATTCTATCAAAATATTCATAGGAGTTCAATTTCCACACAGACAAAAAGAGAGTTTACATTAGATTTGTCTAATCTCATGTACTTTGCTGGTACTGTTTTATACTGTATAGTTTTTTTGCATGAGGGGGTTTGGTTTGTAATGTTATTTAATGTTTGCCCTGTACACCAGCAGGGGAGGTATGGTTAGCATCAGGAATGGGGCTAACCACCTCATTCCTCCCCTCTTAGTAGGAGTGGGTTGGTCTTATTTCCTGCCAGGAGAGGGGAGTGTTAGCTAGGACTGTGAAGAGTGAGGAAGCACGTCCTATTACCCCCTGCTCTAAGGGGCTTAGGGAACAGAGAACTAACTTGTCTGTAAGACCACTACTCCAGACAGACTTCAAAGACAAAACTACATATATTCTGCAAAGCTACTGCATTACAGTCAGCAGAGTGACCAGCAACCATAACTATCCAGACTTTGCTACAGGTGTGTGACTATGGCCCAGACACCTATCACCTTAGAATACATCCAGACAGGCCAAAAAAGTTTGCCTTAGGCCCCTTTCACACAAGTGAGTTTTCTGCGCGGGTGCAATGAGTGACGTGAACGCATAGCACCCGCACTGAATCGTGACCCATTCATTTCAATGGGTCTGTGTACATGAGTCCTGCGTAGCGTGAAAAATGCAGCATGTTTTATATTCTGCGTTTTTCATACAGCCCTGGCCCCATAGAAGTGAATGGGGCTTCAGTGAAAAACGTATTGCATCTGGAAGCAAATGCAGGTACAATGCGTTTTTTACTGATGGTTGACAAGAGATGTTGTTTGTAAACCTTCAGTTTTTTTATCACGCGCGTGAAAAACGCATCAGAACGCGTGGAAAAAAATTAACAACTGAACGCAAGACAAAACTGACTGAACTTGCTTGCAAAATGGTGCCAGTTTTCCTGAACGCATCCGGACCTAATCCGTCACGCTCGTGTGAAAGGGGCCTTAAACAGTGGACCTACAGCCATGAGTTCAAGAGAAAGGCATCTGCAAGATGGCATACCAGAGGTACCATCATCTGCCACTTTGCCATCCACCTTACATCATCATCTGGGGAGATAGGCAGCACTGTGTACAAACTACTGCTTGATATGCTATAACTTCTATTATACACTTAGTAGAGAGACTTTTAATCTTTTACTTCTGGTCTGATTCTTCAAACTACCTTTCCAATGCACCGATCCCTAGGGAGCAATGGCCTGAGGAAGTATACCGTTACACATCATCTCATCCCATTCTTTGCACTGGCTCCTCAGGTGCTTGCTGCACATACATATTTATATATTTACCATTGACGTCAATGAAAGCGACAGAAATACATACAGTGCCTTGCAAAAGTATTCGGCCCCCTGGAACTTTTCAACCTTTTGACACATTTCAGGCTTCAAACAAAAAGATATAGCATTTTAAGTTTTTGGCGAAGAATCAACAACAAGTGGGTCACAATTGTGAAGTGGAACGAAATTTATTGGATCATTTAAACTTTTTTTGTAATAATAAAACTGAAAAGTGGGGCGTGCAAAATTATTCGTCCCTCTTGCATTAATACTTTGTTGCGCCACCTTTTGCTGCGATTACAGCTGCAAATCGCTTGGGGTATGTCTCTATCAGTTTTGCACATCTAGAGACTGAAATTCTTGCCCATTCTTCCTTGCAAAACAGCTGGAGCTCTTTGAGGTTGGATGGAGAGCGTTTGTGAACAGCAGTTTTCAGCTCTTTCCACATATTCTCAATTGGATTCAGGTCTGGACTTTGACTTGGCCATTCTAAGACCTGGATACGTTTATTTTTGAACCATTCCATTGTAGATTTTGCTTTATGTTTGGGATCATTGTCTTGTTGGAAGATAAATCTCCGTCCTAGTCTCAGGTCTTTTGCAGACTCCAACAGGTTTTCATCCAGAATGGTCCTGTATTTGGCTCCATCCATCTTCCCATCAATTTTAACCATCTTCCCTGTCCCTGCTGATGAAAAGCAGGCCCAAACCATGATGCTGCCTCCACCATGTTTGACAGTGGAGATGGTGTGTTCAGGGTGATGAGCTGTGTTGCTTTTACGCCAAACATATCGTTTTGCATTGTTTCCAAAAAGTTCGATTTTGGTTTCATCTGACCAGAGCACCTTCTTCCACATGTTTGGTGTGTCTCCCAGGTGGCTTGTGGCAAACTGTAAACAAGACTTTTTATGGATATCTTTGAGAAATGGCTTTCTTCTTGCCACTCTTCCATAAAGGCCAGATTTGTGAAGTGTTGGACTGATTGTTGTCCTATGGACAGACTCTCCTACCTCAGCTGTAGATCTCTGCAGTTCATCCAGAGTGATCATGGGCCTCTTAGCTGCATCTCTGATCAGTCTTCTCCTTGTTTGAGATGAAAGTTTAGAGGGACGGCCGGGTCTTGGTAGATTTGCAGTGGTCTGATACTCCTTCCATTTCAATATGATCGCTTGCACAGTGCTCCTTGGGATGTTTAAAGCTTGGGAAATCTTTTGGTATCTAAATCCAGCTTTAAACTTCTCCACAACAGTATCACGGACCTGCCTGGTGTGTTCCTTGGTCTTCATGATACAGAACCCTGAGACTATCACAGAGCAGGTGCATTTATACGGAGACTTGATTACACACAGGTCTGGTGACTGTGGAGGCCAGGTCATCTGGCATAGCACCCCATCACTCTCCTTCTTGGTCAAATAGCCCTTACACAGCCTGGAGGTGTGTTTGGGGTCATTGTCCTGTTGATAAATAAATGATGGTCCAACTAAACACAAACCGGATGGAATAGCATGCCGCTGCAAGATGCTGTGGTAGCCATGCTGGTTCAGTATGCCTTGAATTTTGAATAAATCCCCAACAGTGTCACCAGCAAAGCACCCCCACACCATCACACCTCCTCCTCCATGCTTCACGGTGGGAACCAGGCATGTAGAGTCCATCTGTTCACCTTTTCTGTGTCGCACAAAGACACGGTGGTTGGAACCAAAGATCTCAAATTTGGACTCATCAGACCAAAGCACAGATTTCCACTGGTCTAATGTCCATTCCTTGTGTTCTTTAGCCCAAACAAGTCTCTTCTGCTTGTTGCCTGTCCTTAGCAGTGGTTTCCTAGCAGCTATTTTACCATGAAGGCCAGCTGCACACAGTCTCCTCTTAACAGTTGTTGTAGAGATGTGTCTGCTGCTAGAACTCAGTGTGGCATTGACCTGGTCTCTAATCTGAGCTGCTGTTAACCTGCGATTTCTGAGGCTGGTGACTCGGATGAACTTATCCTCCGCAGCAGAGGTGACTCTTGGTCTTCCTTTCCTTTAGCGCTTGATGGTTTTTGCGACTGCGCTTGGGGACACTTTCAAAGTTTTCCCAATTTTTCGGACTGACTGACCTTCATTTCTTAAAGTAATAATGGCCACTTTTTCTCTACTTAGCTGCTTTTTTCTTGCCATAATACAAATTCTAACAGTCTATTCAGTAGGACTATCAGCTGTGTATCCACCTGACTTCTGCCCAACACAACTCATGGTCCCAACCCCATTTATAAGGCAAGAAATCCCACTTATTAAACCTGACAGGGCACACCTGTGAAGTGAAAACCATTTCAGGTGACTACCTCTTGAAGCTCATCAAGAGAATGCCAAGAGTGTGCAAAGCAGTAATCAAAGCAAAGGGTGGCTACTTTGAAGAACCTAGAATATAAGACATATTTTCAGTTGTTTCACACTTTTTTGTTAAGTATATAATTCCACATGTGTTAATTCATAGTTTTGATGCCTTCAGTGTGAATCTACAATTTTCATAGTCATGAAAATACAGAAAACTCTTTGAATGAGAAGGTCTGTCCAAACTTTTGGTCTGTACTGTACTCACACCTGCCTGCAGCCATTCCTGAGCAAGTGTTGCACTGATGGTGACCTGTATCTGTCCTGGCACTTACTGAACTCTCTTGGGTGCCCTGAAGCCTTCTTCACAACAACTGAACCTCTTTCCTTAAAGAAAGTCTGTCACCTTATTTTTACCTATATAACTAAGAGCACTGCCCCACAGAAGATTGCAGACACATCCCAGACATACCTGTGTGCACTGTGTGTCTGTATTACATGTTCAGAAAAAAAACACTTTTATTGTGCAGGAAAACAGTTCCCAAGTGCCCAGCTGAAAGTGAAAGTAAAAACAGCTTTCTCTCCTGACTCGATTTTTAACAGATATATATTCTGATATAGAGGGTATAATACTGTGATTTTGGTATCATTTGGAAGCTTGGAATGCCAGCTTTTAACGAAGTTCAGAACCATTTTTCTATCTGCTACCAGTCCCAAGGTATGAACAGCTAAAGCAGCCCTCTCCTCTTCAGTCTGGTTTGCTTTGAGCACTTGCAGCAGCAGAGCTGGGCACTTGGGAGCTGTTTTCATGCAGAATAAAAGTACTTTTCCTGGACATGTAATACAGACAGTCTTTTTGATGCCAAGCAATGATGACTGCATGTGTATCCTTGAAGGTAACCATGGTCAACAGAAGAAGACAATGATTTTTAATTTATTTATTTTGCACACTTAATAGCACTGGCATATTCTGCAGCACTTTACACACATTAACATCACATTATCCTCCAATAGGCTCACAATCTAAGTTCCCTATCAGTATATTTTTGAAGTGTGGGAGGAAACCAGAGGAAATCCACGCAAACACAAGGAGAACATACAAACGCAATGCACAGGATTTCAAGCACCCCCAGTTTAAAGCCAGTCTGATTTTCTAATTCAATCAGTATGACAGAGTGATATCACCTGCCTTGTCCTTGTTAACACTTTCTTCTGAGCTTACAAGAAGATCGCTGAAATTATGTTAGCAGGTCATTTTGTGGAACAGCTGAAATGCGGTGGAAATGTTTTTTTTTGTGATTAAGTTATGCCACCACAAATTACCATCATAAACACTGAAGCAGCAAACTTAGTGAAAACCAAAATTTGTGCCATCTCAAAACTTTTAACTGTATGCTGAGATAGAAGCCAATGGAAACTAAAATGCAGAATATGATATAAACAGCTGACAATGCAAAAACTTGTTTGCCCCCAGCTATGGGAATTATTTCATACACCCTCGCCCTCTGTGATCTGCTATTTACATCCAAGTTTCAGGACATGCTGTGATGTTTGTAGGCAGTGTCCTCTCATGCTTATTCTTACATCATACGTGTCTTGCCTACACAATATGGCAGAGCAGGCATCTGTGCCAACTGGCAACAGAGCTGTAGAGTATGGAAAGAAAGGAACAGTATGTTCACCCAAGATTCTGCAATGTGGCTTTACTATGCATTTTCTACCCGCTCGATAAACATGACAGAGTACACCTAAAGATATGTAAGACACTGCTTGTGCATAAACAATGAGTTTGCATAAGCAAAGACAAAAAGTTCCTAATCAGAAGTTATCGCCTATGGTTCGGCATTTTCAGAATTTTAGCTAACTTTTCAAAAAACATTTTAGATCGTAAAGTTTATATCGGTGGAGGTATGGATGCTGAGACCCCCAATGACCTCTAGAAGGAGGGTAAAGAAGCATGCCAAATTGCGATTCTGTCTCAATTCTGTCCTCTGCAACAAGGAATGAGAGTGCCATATGTGTCCACTTCTTTCCTCTTGTTCTAAAAAACAGTGGATTTTGTCTCCCTAGACAGAAGGGCCTGGTGTTTTTTATCCCTTTTTACCTCCTTTCCATGACCTTTGCAGAGCTATGGCCCCATAAAAACATAAATGGAAATATCCTACTCTAGACTCACTCTATTTTCCGCAGGAGGGCTTCTCCCATTATTGGAGCATTCATTAGTACAGGAGGACTCTGTGACCACGCGCTGTCTGACATTGGGTCACAGTACTTCAAGGCAGGAAGAGCAGGAGCTGGATCTCAGGAGCGACGGTGGCATCCAGAGCAGGAGAAATAAATTGATTTATTTTTCTTTTCTCTGATCTGTAGTCTGATTTACATGGGGGTCTTATTAACATGGGGCCTGATCTGAGAACTGATTGGGAGTCGTATAAACATTGGGGTCTGATCTGAGATCTGAATAGGGGTTTTATTAATATTGGGGTGTGATCTGAGGTCTGGGGGTTTTCTTAAGATTGGGGCTCTGTTCTGAGGCCTGATTAACAATGGGGGTCTGATGGAGGCCCTGAGTCGAGAACTGATTAACATTGGGGGTCTGAGCTGAGGTTATTTTCTTCCTCTAAAACCTTGGTGCATCTTATAGTGTGAAAAATATTACGGTAATTATTGATTGCATCACATTAAAATTTCCCACCATGAGGGGGCGTGGCCTAGCGCGCGATGTGAACGGACGTGCTGTGAGGAGCTCCCGCCACAAGACCTGTTTTACCCACTTGTCTTTTATCCTGGTGGCCCGTTCAGCAGCGTGCACTCGCTGATTTCTTGCCCAGCAGTCTGAGGAGCAGTGAGGTGACCGGAGAGGCAACATGGCAAAAGCCGCCAGAAACCTGGAGAAGGAGGCGCAGGCCAGGAGCTCCAAGATGGCGCCGGAGCGCATGGACCGGAGCGTGAGGAGCGGCAACGAGCAGTGGCAGCGCGGCTGGAGAAATTTGCCCACACTCCTGGTGGCAGCAAAAGTGTTGGGAGCATGGAGGTGGAGGCCTGCGGGGGTAATGTACCCGAGAATGTGTGTGGGGAGGAGAATGCATGTGTGCTGGCCGAAGATGGAGGCAGATTGTCAGCGGAGGAGGATATGGCGGTCGATGAGGAGGATGCCAGTACCTCTCCCACCATATTGGATGTATTCACTGCTGTACAGCAGTGCAACATTGCTTTGATTACTCTTAACTCCCAGCTGGGGGGAATAAAAGAAGATATCTCTATAATAAGGCATGACATCCAGAAAGTTTCAGAGCATACTACTGCTGTTGAAGGGAGAGTGAGTAGTGTGGAGGATGCACTTCCACCCCTGCAGGCTGCTACTCAGAGGAATTCGTATGATATTGCGGCCCTGTTTGCTAAAGCTGACGATCTCGAGAACCGTCTCCGGCAGAACAATGTGCGGCTGGTGGGAGTCCCTGAGAGGGCAGAAGGCAATCACCCTGATAAGTTTTTTGAAGAATGGCTTAGGCAAACATTTGATGAAGGAATCCTGTCTAACTTGTTTGCTGTGGAACGGGCCCATCGAGTGTCCACACGGCCAGGACCCCCAGGGCGTCCTCCTAGGCCTGTGCTTATCAATCTCCTGCATTACAAGGACCGAGACGCGATCCTGTGGAAAGCAAGGGAAAAGCCTGACCTGGAGATCAACGGTTCCCGTGTGTCGCTATACCCGGATTATTCAGTCGAAGTGCAGAAGCGGAGGGCGTCATTCCTGGATGTCAAGAGGAGACTGCGTCAATTGCAAGTCCCAAGTCCCATACTCGATATTATATCCGGCCAAGCTCAGGATTGTGGCCCTTGGAACTACCACGTTTCTGGAGTCTCCTAAAGAGGCGCTAAGATGGCTGGACGTCCATGAGCGTCAACTTCGCCAAGCAGTTCCTGATTGACATGTGGAAGAGTGGTGACTATGACAACTGTTTCTGTTAATGTGCCGGTCCAGAAAGGGAACGACTGGTGGTTATGACACTTTTGTGTTGGGCCGTTTTTATGGTTGGCGTCCTTGGGACTAGTCAAGGGGGCGGTTGCTCTTAGTTCCTGTTTGGGCACGTATTTTCACCATGTTGCTAAAAGGAATATAGTTATGGGTAGGAAAGGAGGGTAAATACTTATGTATATGTTTACTATTTTAATGCTGGTCACAGGGCTAAGTATTATTGTATGTTTCCTTTTGGGGGGGAAGATGTGATAAGGTATCCTGATGGCGGGAGGTCTGGTTGTCTGGAGTGGGACCGGGCTTTGCTCCTCAGCTACTTCATGTGTTATACGTTAGAGATACTAGTAGTACTGAGACATATTTAGTATGTCTGCTAGGCGTGATATAATTGCCCCACCTCTCGATAGAGAGTTGAGATGCTATTTGTTAGAATTGTTTTGGGGTTGGTGGGGGGGGTGTGGGATTCTCTGTGTGGTCGCTCATAGTTCACTTAGTCACAAAGTAAATGTGGTTACGCTCAGGACAAGGGCCCTGTCGGGTCAGTACATGACCTATCTGACGTTATGGGGACTGTAATGCTTTACTCCTGGAATGTCAGGGGACTTAGAGATTCGATTAAACGCACCGCAGTTTTTGAGCACTTAAAATCTCTGCCTCCATCTATAGTGGGGTTACAGGAGACACATATGACGAAGGAGACGTTGCACTGGTTGAACAGGAGGTAGATAGGATGGGCTTTCCACTCAGTTCACACAGCATATTCTAGAGGGGTTAGCGTCCTTATTCATCGGGCCATTCCCTTTGTATTGCATAGGCAGATGGGGAAGGCAGGTTTGTGGGGCTACATTGCTCTGTATTTAATATGGAATGTGTTATAATGTTTATATATATCCCGCCGCCGTTCTCCAGTGCAATCCTCACACATGTGTTAACATTCACTGCCTCTCTTATGCATCTCCCCCTATTATTGCTGGGGGACTTTAATAATTTTGGAAATCATGAACTAGACAAGTTTCCAGTTAGACAGCCATTGCCAGCTGATGGTATTACTCCGTTTGGCAGATTGCTGTCGGAGCTGGGGTTAATAGATGTCTGGAGAGTGAGGAACCCTGGGATGAGATTCTACTCTTGTGCTTCCGGCACATATGCCTCTCTTTCCCGCATTGATCTGGCTGTTTGTAATAGTGCTGTGCTGCCTTGGGTGTCTGAAGTCTCGTATGCTCCGCGGAAGATATCTGATCACTCTTCAATATCTGTAGTGCTATGTCTGGTAGAGGCGGGGAATAGAAATTGTCGCAGATGGAAGCTGAACCCATTCTGGCTCAAACTGATTAGCATTGGGGAAGTCAGGCAACAAGTGCAGGACTTTCTTAGGATCAATAAAGGATCGACCTCCTTAGGGGTTCTTTGGAATACCCTAAAAGCATATCTAACAGGGGTTTTCATCTCTCAAGTGTCTAAAGTGAAGTCAAAGAGCAGAGCATTGGGAGAGCAGTTGAGTAGAAGGGTGGTGGAGACGGAATTGGCACATATTAGTGACCCGACCCAGTTCTCATTAGCTAATTGGAAGGAGGCGCAGGAATCATTAAATGCCCATAGTCTAGAGCAGGCTAATAACCGGCGCTTCTTTATGAAGCAAAGACACTTTGAGGAAGGGGAGGGGGTGGGGCATTTACTGGCGACAGTGGCTAAGGCGCAGCAGGAATCGAGCTTTGTCCATGAGATGCGAGACTTGCAGGGCAATAAGGTAACAGATACATCTGATATATTGATGGTGTTTTATGAGTTCTACAGGGAATTGTATAAAACTAAGCATAACAATAGTGGGGAGGAGCTTGACCAATATCTACAAGATGTGGAACTGAGGACATTATCTGGAGAGGACAGGTTGGAGGCTTCTATCACGTTGGAGGAATTGCAGTTAGCGGCAGGTAGCATGGGCAATGAAAAGGCTCCAGGGCCGGACGGCCTACCAGCAGAAGTCTTTAAGATATTGGGGGAGGATCTACTGCCTACACTGCTTGAGGTGTTGCAGGATGCCCATGATATTGGGAGACTGCCAAGATCTCTATATGAAGCCGCTATCGTAGTTCTTCCAAAGCCTGGGAAAGACCCGGTTTATTCGGAATCCTATAGACCCATATCGCTGTTAACGGCTGATGTGAAGATACTTACAAAGGTTTTAGCAAATAGATTGTTGGGAGTGGTGTCCTCTGTGGTTCACGCTGACCAGTCAGGCTTCATGCCCTCTAAGTCTACTGCAATAAATCTGCGCAGGCTGTTTCTCAACATGCAGGCGGCCCCGGGTGGTCCCCTTGGCAAGGCTGTGATGTCTCTAGATGCTGCAAAAGCTTTTGACAACGTGGAGTGCGACTACTTGTAGGCCGTCTTGAGGCGTTTGGGTTTTGGGCAGCAATTTATATCTTGGGTCAAACTGCTATATGTGTCGCCTGAGGCAAGGATTAGTGTTAATGGGGCAATATCTGATGGGTTCAAGTTAGAAAGGGGGACCAGGCAGGGGTGCCCGCTGTCACCATTGCTGTTTGCAATAGCTATAGAACCATTGGCAGCTATAATTAGGTCGGAGTCCCAGATCCATGGATTTAGGTACCCAGGGAAGGAGGAGAAGATTGCATTATATTTTTCCCCTTGGGGTGGGGGGGGTTGGCTTCTGCCTCGCGGGGTTTGTTTTGCCTTCCTCTGGATCGGCTTGTGGGGGGGCGGGCTGAACTGGATGGACGGATGTCTCTTTTCGGCCTTACAAACTATGTTACTATGTTATATGCGGATGATTTATTGCTTTTCCTAAATGATGTAGACTCCTCCCTAGGCAAGGTGATGGAGATTATTACTCAGTTTGGATCCTTCTCAGGACTGTCCATTAATTGGACTAAATCCGCATTGATGCTGCTTTCTTCTCAAACGGATGTGAGCCGGTTGGTAGATGTCCCGATTCCTTGTGTGGACTCCTTCAAATATCTTGGAATACAAGTTACTAGAAACATAGTAGGGTATATAGATGCCAACATTTTGCCTCTGTTAGATCGCATAAAGAAAAAAATAGATGTATGGGTTAAACTGCCACTTTCGGTCATGGGTAGGGCTAATTTGGTGAAAATGATTTGTATGCCTCAATTATTATATGCTCTTCACAATGCGCCAGTGTGGGTTCCAAAATTTCTGTTCCAGAGAATGGAGGGGTTGTTCAGAGACCTGATATGGAAGAGGAAGACTCCGAGGATAGCGCTATCTAAATTGCAATTACCCAAGACAGAGGGGGGAATTGCGGTGCCAGACCCTTGGATATATTACCTGTCTGCACAAATACAGCAGATGCAGGGGTGGGGGTTAGAAGGGGAGGTAGGGGATCTGGTTTCTCGACAATTAGTGTTGCGCTCCATGGTGTCGAAGAGGCTGCATCAGGGGGCGCTAGAATCCCAGAGGTTCTGTTTAAAGTCTGCGGGCAGACCTACCCTTCTTTTGCTGCAAAAGGTGTGGGACACGGTTAAAGGGATGCTGGGAATAACTGGCTGTACTATATACACGTCTTTATGGAGGAACCCCAGGCTCTGGGAGCTCTTTCAGTTGGAGGGTTTTGGAAGCTGGGAAAGAGCCGGCATTGTTTATGTACATCAGTTGTATTCTGAGGGGACACTGAGATCTTTTGAGCAGCTCCGGTCGGAATATCAGCTACCGCACAGAGTGTTCTACCAATACTTGCAATTAAGGCACGCCATTCAGAGTCAGGAAAGAGAAGGCTCTTTAATATGTGCTACCATGTCGATGATTGACTCGGTGGTAAAGGCCAGGGTACTCTAATATCTTTAGTATACAGTCATTTATTGGACAAGAAGGCACAAAACCCTCTGGAAGCTCTTAAAGGAAAGTGGGAAAGGGATGTTGGTGAGCTTACAGGGGAACAGTGGAGAGATGTATTGGGGGAAGTACCCTCGTTATCATTAAGCGTGGCGCATAGAAGATCACAACTATTCTTGTTGCACCATGTATACAAGACGCCACGACTTATGTTTCAGATGGGATTGCGCTTGGACGCTGCTTGCCCGAGGTGTGCTGCCCCGGATGCAGATCTGCTGCATATGTTTTGGAACTGTAAGCAACTAAAACAGTATTGGGAAGAAGTATATGCGAAACTTGATGAATATTTTGCGATTACGTTACCACAGAACCCTTTAATAGGGGTGTTGGGTTATGTGGAGGAGCTTCCGACTACAGCTGTTCTTAAGTTGGTGATTTCTAGAATGTTATATGTTGCTCAGAAAACAATAGCGAAACACTGGATTCAGCCAGCTTCACCGTCTGGGGCAGAGTGGATCCAAATGGTTAATCATATGATAGCCATGGAGAGTGGAGTGCATATGAAGAGGGGTACGGTCAAAAAATCTGTCCAGCAGTATGGAGGATGGATGGCTGGTCCTGGGAAGCAATCTCAGCGTTTGTCTAATATTTGGACACATATTCTTCTTAGTGGTTTAGGAGTGTAAATAGAGTCCTGGTTTTGGTGACTTGCGGCCACACGGAGAAGGGGGATGGGAAGGGGTTAGTTAAGGGTAGGGGGGGGTTAGTGTAATAACTTGAGACAGGATTTGCATTTGTTTGCTAAATAGATGTATTTATGCACAAAACCACATCAATGTGTACTCATTATACTGTCTCGAATGCATATTGTATTGATTATCTATGGGTTTGTTTCTCATGCCTTTTTTTTTTTTGTTATGAAAATAATAAAAATAATCTGATTTAAAAAAAAAAATTTCCCAACATGAGATAAATACATGGCACAATTCATATTACTGACACCACCTTTTTCTTGAGGTACTAAACCCATGTCTTATATAGCAAATAAATAACACATAGAAATATGAACAAGCCTATGGGGCACAATTGGTCCCATAACACATACACTGAGAAAGCAGCTGTCACGTCCCCTATCATAGCTGTTTAGTTCATATAATATGCAGCTTTTGATTGTCAGCTGCTGAGTTGAAAACTCGACAATGATCTTATAAAACCGCAATTATATTTTAACACTAGCCGCAAAGGACTCTGCGCCTTAGGCCAACTTCATACACCATTTATTAGTATATGCTCCATTTAACGTCTTTATCAAATGAAACTTGTTTTTTTGCTGGAGCGCTGCCCAGAATGACATGCTAACTGTCAGCTGGTGCAAATCTGCAAATATTTAATGCTTTGCCTTGTTCTTAGGATCTGGCATCCATTCAGCAAACATTCTTCTATACGACATATGTGGAAAAGTAAATAAACCTAGGTCCATACAGTTAAAATTTACTTTTTTTTTAAAGGGGTCCGAGATTTTGAAAAATTTGGCTGATAGCAGGAAATATGATTAAATAAAAGAACACATTATTCACCTGCTAAGCCCTGCGCAGCTCCTGTGCTGATCCTCTGGAGGTCCAGGCTGGACGTTATTTATGATATGACTGGCTAATGTCACATGCATGTTCGGCACATCATCAGTGCCAGAAAGTACGCAAAGACCAAGTATAACTGGCGGAAGGGAGTGAAAATGGCAAGTACCGCATAGTAGCCATCAATACTGGAAGAAACGGGAGGAAAGGCCAACCAAAAAGGAACAAGAATGGGTATTTTGTGGGTGTTTTTGCGATAGATCTGGGGCTTAAAGGTCCCCCATTTTGTTGACAACTATGGTATTGTTTTTTGTTTTTTTTTAAACCATACTTCCTGATTTCAGCCAAACTTTTCCAAATCCTATACAATCCCTTTTATCCTTTTATCCATGTGCTGCTATAAACTGTTGGAAGGAATCAGGGATAGATAAAATAAGTAGACACCAAATGCTTCACTTGGTTAAAAGTCCCAGGTTCCCAAAGGAGTACAGATCTTTGGAGTGGTGAACCTCCTAATCACAAGGTCTAAAAAGATAGATACTGTAGGTTGGTAGTGGATGCTTTATATCATGATAAGATTGGAGCAGGATAACCAGGAGTGCAGAACCTAATGGAGCCAATCTCTTCACCTGCCTTGACCCATTGGCAGAGGTACCTAAGTGGGGAAAGACGAGACCACAGAAGAAACAAAAGTTGAGACTGGAAGACATCAGCCAAGATGCCATAACCAGTGAGCAACTCTGAAAACGGAGCAAGAAAAGGTCTAAAGAGTCAGAGCCAGAAGGAGTCAGGAATCAGGGCCAGAGGAAGGTCCAGGAACAAAGATACAGAATTTAGACAGTGAATGTCATTCTGCTGACCTTGTGACGTCATCAGTGAGTACTGATTGACATGGCAATATGTTACAGCGTGCCAGTCTATAAAGGGTACAGGAGAAAAAGATGGACAGAGCTGTGCTGGTGCCTAGTAAAGAATGGCATTAAAATTGTTAATGCTTTCTAAAAGAATTCTGTAAGAAAGCACAGGCTTCAAACCAGTTTACACCAGTGCCGCCAGTGAGATGTTTATTGATCTTTAACAGTCTATCAGCCATGAAATCCTACATACTTTCCATATGGGTAATGTCAGTACACCCAGGGAAAACTTTTGTGACGTTTTCCATTTCCTACTGATAATATTCCAGGCAGTCAAGAACAATAAAATTCAGTAGGTCATTAAAGTGCTGAAAGTGGTCCATATGTTGATAGACCAGGGGCAGCTTGGAGAACTGTAACGTTAGGTGGTTGTTCTGGAGAGAAATTCAGATGTTATTGAAAACTGTTGTAATAAAATAAAGGAGGTAACGAAGGCTAATATATTTTCTGGGCCTGATAGACTATCCTTAGAGGGGGTCCATAACACCACTCCCCTACCATGAGTTAAAGACGTTGTGTCACAAAACATATCATACATTTTTTAAACCAGCACCTGGATCTGAATACTTTTGTAATTGCATGTAATTAAAAATTTAGTATAGCAAGTGAGTTATTCAATAAAATGTATCTGTACAGCACCACCTGCTGCTTGTTCTTTTGCTTATTTTTTGTCCATGTCACAGAGCTGGTCGAGCATGCTCAGTTTGAATGTTCAACTGCAACCAGCCATATGTTCTGTTATAATCTGTGGCAGGACAGAGCTACAGCAGAAAGGACAAGCCCCCTGCGAAAAGACACGACCCCTGAGCTTCCAGGTTGAAGTTAATCTAGCAGAACAATTGGTAACGGATCTTCATTTTTTACATCAATCATGGCATAACCCTTTAAATGAAGTGGCCATGCCTCTCTAGAAGGTGTCACTTCACCTTCATTATTTGTTCACCGCCATATATATGGGTCATGGTTGTGCCTGGTACTGCAGCTCAGTCCCAGTTGCAGTACCAGGCACATCTACAAATAATGTGTACAGAGCCGTGTCTGGGAAAACAATGAACTAGACATGATGCTTGTTGGCAGGGACATAGCTAAAGGCTCATAGGCCCTTCTGCAAGAGTTCAGCTTGGGCCCTCTTCCTTCAGAGCTTTGTGGCCGGGGAGCACATAGCCTTTCTGTGGTCTGAAGAAAAAATTTAAACAGCAACCCCCCCATGCCAAATTCTTGACCCCTTCCCTCCATCCAGAGGTGTAACTTGACCAGCATGCACTTTAAATACCAGTGTCTTCTTATGTGGCACAAGGTTCTTTGGGCCCCCTCAGGCTACTGGGCCTGGTAGCGACTGCTACCTCTGCATCCCCTATAGCTATGCCCTGCTTGTTGACCCCTTCATTCAGCTGACTGGTGCTGGTAGACTGGCCTGCACCGATCCAATGCTGATGGCTTATTCTAAGGATAGACTATCAATAGTAAAACCTTGAGAAACCCTTTAATTAGAAATAATTAGTATTTACTTAAAAAAAATTATGGTTGGTCTGCAAATTCAGGAAACCCTCCACTGGCTTTAAATAACAGTAGTCTTCCTCTGTCTGTGCTGCTCCTACAATATTCACTGTTCACCACTGACTCCTTGTTTCTGCTGTGGATCATCATTTTCTGTAATTCTGCCTATCTGATAACTCAGCTGTGCCTCGGAGTGTGGATGTGACCTTACAGTCTTCAGAAAGTGATGTGATGTCATCTACCATGGTGTGTAATGCTCGAATAAGCATTATCACACAGGACCAGGCCATGACACGTTTCTGTGGGTGACCTTCTAAAATTGAAGCATTTCATTTCAACGTAGACTACACAAACGTTCAGATCCTTGCTTTTGTACATTAGTAAGATAAGAGGGTGAGGAAAACACATCTCTAGCTATTACATTTAGAGTAGGTTAGGTTCACACGCAGGATTTCAACAGCGTCACAATCCACCACATATTCCATGGCAGGGGTTTGCATTTTGAATGGTATGGTCCACTGAGTGAAGCTAAACCACAGGCAGACTCACTTATTTCACAAAATTTCTTGACATGAAAAGTGGGTATGACATTTCTGAGCTACCATTGACTCATACAGTACACCTTGGAAAGTGACACAAATAGGCCCAGATTTACTAATATGTCTGTGCCAAGAATATGGCCAACAACTGCACAGTTTGGGGTAACTAGGGCTTCTCCAGTTTTTTCTGTCTCACATGAAAAAGGGTGGGTCTCAGCCAGGGGCGGACTGGGAACTTAAAGTGGCCCCATTTTGTAGTCGGGTCAATTTGATGTAAGGCAGGACCAGCAATACCATATTGGGGCATATTATACCTCCCCAACAGAACAAAATACCCCACAGTCCATCACAAAAAACTGCCAGCAGCACAAAATACATCTCAATAAACTTCCACTGGCCGGCCGTGAGGAGGGCCCAGGTGGCCTCCTGGGCATCGGCCCACTGGAAAAAAAAAAAAGAGGGGTGTCAATTCCCGCAACCTTCTGTGATCTTATTAAGTTCAATGTTGCACTGCTACATAGGAAGATTTGGTGGTGCTACAGGTGTCAGGGCCCCAGCTTTGTGCCGTATAGCTCCAGCCTTATTTAACATGGAGCAACAATAATCACTGGAGAATGTTACCCCCCCCCCAGTGATTATAAAATATATAAAAATATAGCAAATTCCTGTTTATTACAGGAATTGTTCCAAGAATAAAGATTAGATTTCGCAACACATAAGTCTTCAGTTGGAATCATTTACCAAAAAAAAAAATGCTCCTGCATGCAGATATTTACCATTTAGTATTGATGAACACCAGGAAATCCATCAGATTGAAATCGTCAGCTCACAATACAGAAGGACCAGGCAGATTACTTTATTGGTCAGGCTGGTGACCATCAGTCTGCCCTGGCACATGTGCTGTCACTTCCAAGAAATTATGTTCCATGAAATGGTAGAACAATAACTGAGCAAAGGTCCATCCAAATGTACCCCCAGCAGAAAGGGTCAGGACTGGACTATCATGCCCTTGAGTAACCGGATGTCAAATTTAGATACTCAGAATGGATGACTGTGAAGCAAGAATCAGTTACGTTCTGTGAAGTTCCCAAGATGAATACATGCCAAGAACATGGTACATATACAGGAGATCCCAGGAGAGGGGAAGTATAGGTAGATGCCTGAAGCTGCACTGCATTTCTGTAATCCACGGAGGGTGTTAATGGAGGGTGTTATTTCTTCTTCATCATACTTTGATAATTTCATAGTGCATATGTCCTGCTTTAAGTACCGTTTATATACGTGTGTAAAATATGTAAAATATGTATTATGTTATTATTCCAATATATGCCATCATGATGTGACTTTGCCCCCTAGCATCTGGACGCACAAAGATGCTCATTTGCTTGGGAGCATTATAGGAAAGGGAGGGGGAGCCCACAACGGGTCTTCCCCCCCCCCATCTCCCCATCTTGGCGGAGCATCGTGGGATTTATACGACAGGAGTTGGAGTGGTCTGCAGCCCACAGCCTGCTCTCTCATCCTGTTTATTATCCCATTGGGGTGGGGGACTGGACTCCACTCAACCCCATTATCAATGTCATTTTGGACACTGTTACATAATTATTACTTCCGGTATGCAGCAAGATATATGTACCTCTATATTTATTTAAGAGTAATAGACTTTACGCCCATACCCTCCTAGTGGCCATCTGTACCTTTGTTTATTTATTTTCTGTACTCAATTCCTGGCTCCCCCATTGCGATACCGCATGTCCCGAAGTCTGGACATAGCTGCTCCCATCTCCATGACTACTGTTTACTGTGGAGCGCAGGTCACATGATCTGCGTTCCATGTGTCACATGGTTGGACAGCAGAGACGAGTTTTGGCGAGTCTGACACTGGGCGCATGCGTGGTGGAAATGGGGGACGCTATGGTTTCACACTGGAGCCACGAGAACAACAGCAGGTATTGTTCTGATATGCTAATTATAATTAGGGCTTTTGCCTTTGCTTTTTTAGAAAGACACAGATCCACATGTGTTATACATGAACTAATTGGATGTTTTGGGAACACATTAAGCTATATTCCTTACTGTATATATGTAATGCACGGGGATGAGGTATCTACACATAGAACATGTAAGTTCTTTGATGTTGGTACACTCGAGTTACACTTGATGTATATATTCTTTGATTTGTCTGTACTTATGCACTAATGAATAATCATGTTAATATGATTGATTGTTATCACTTAACACACTAGTCAGTATGACTTTGCTAGCTATGTAAACCTTGAGGAAGCATCTATGTATTGCTTGACAAAGACCCCATTGAGCAGGGTTGAAACGTCGCACGGGAATAAAGATTCATCACTAATATCAACGTTTGGAGTGCTGCCTCATCTTTTTTATTTTATTGGAAAATAAGCTTTGGCCCAAAGCTTTGGAGCACCCACATTTATAGGACTGTGCTGCTACTTCATTTTTGCTTTTTAGTCTGTAATCCAGATAGAGTGTGATGTGCACTGATACTTTACAGCTATTTCTCAACTGTATGTATTTTGTTGTCCACAAAATGAGGATCTGCAAAATACGGATGACGTCCGCGTGATGTCTTTGCTGAATCCATTTTTTTTACGGCCAAGACATGTTCTTTCTTTTGCAGAATGGACATAAGTATGTGGAAAACACATGATGAATCTGTACAGTGTGGGTGTGTCCGTTCAACATAGAACCCATCCTATACTTGGCTGCAAAATGCGGACCTTGGTCCCATTGAACTCAATGGGTCCGCAAAAAACAAACGCAGCATGGATGCAGATGATTAGCAGCCATCTTGTCTAAGCTGCTGTTAACAGCATTAAGAGGTCTTACCTCCTAGTAGACACATGAGTCATAAGAACCTGTAGACTGTAAAAGATTTCTATGGGACAGTGTTATGGGCATGATCTGTGACCTGTGAAGAGGTCAATGTGCAGCGAGGGGGAAGAAGATACAGTAATCTGTGGCATCACCTATTGTGAATGGTGGATCCTGTGTTATCTGTTACTGATGAGCGAATTTCTTGAGAATTGTTTCAGGTCCAAGGCTAACGAAAGAGTCAGCAGATCTGATTGAAGTACGAGTAAATTTTGTCTGAAACGAAAGTTCTCAGATTGTCCTGAAAAGTTTGCGGATGACGCTCTGAGATCTCCTAAAACTATACCCAACCCCTTTCAAGCTCTTTAATGCCAAGACAGCATTAGTAACGTCAGATTGACAGTGATATATAGTAGCCAAAAATAGAAAAAGAACACCTAGAAAACAATGTGATTGACATGTAAACTGCTAGTGGTGCATCGTCAATGGCTGCACAACCAAGGTGGTGTCCCATTTATTTTGGGTTCTGCAGCAGGGTATATGTTGAGGCATTAATACTGGGTGGTATGCCCACTTGATGCAATGCAGGCTGTCATTCCGGCATGGTAGAAATGCTGGATATCTAGATGTGGCCATCAACAGTAAACAGTAGTGTTCAGTGACAAAAGCAGGTTCTGTCTTGGTATTAATGATGGTTGCATCAGAGTTCACAGGAAGGCTGGAGAGTGCCTACTGCCCTCATTCATGGTGTGGTGTGCCATTAGCTACCATGGTCTTCATGTGTTGGTATTCCTGTCATAGACATTCACAATGTCTAGGACATTCTGAAACTGGTCCTACTGCATTTATGACTCAGTTAGGCGATGTGGTGTTCTAACAAGATAACTCCTACCCACAGCTGCCCATGCGGTGACCCGGTAACTGGTATATACTCTGCACTGTAATTCTCTAAAGCTGTATATGAGAGGAGACAGTTAATTTCCAGCCCTAGACTCAGTTGTGAGGTTTGGGCTGGTGTCACCTCTTTCTGATCTGGGGTTGTGTGTAGTCACTGAGAGTGTCATGTGGAAATGGCAAGGAGAAGCAGCAGGCTGAGATACAGCAGTCTTATCAGACCTGAACAAGTGCCAACCTCAGAGAGAGAGAAGCATTGAGTATAACAGAAGGTTTAGCTGCCATTTCAAGGAGCAGTGCATGGACAAAAATCCAGTGAAGTTAACACGTGTATTTTGGCTGTGGACTTTACTGCATTTGGTTGGGTTAAGAAGCTTCAGGTTCCCCTACCATACAACAGAGACAGATTGTCCATCTGCTAAAGAAGGACTTCACCCACAATATAGGGGGAATGAGAGAGACGTTTTTCCCCTTGGCCAAACTGGGAAAATTGGACAATTTAATTAAGGGACTCTGAGAAAACCACCATATCGCCTATATATGCATATATGCAGCCTTGGGAAAAACTGTCTATGCAACCTGTAAAGACTGTTGCTATTTTTGCAAGTACCTGTGTTTACCATCTAAGTTGAGTGAGTAAAAGTACAGTTGATTTGTCTTCACTTAAAACTGGCCACATCTTAGTACTGCATCACCATCTGCACTGTCACGCAATTCTATCCAGCCACTTCCAGGGTCCTCCTGCCTGGCACCTCCAAAACCCAATGATGCCATGTACACCCTACTTAATACCATGCAGCACACCCCAAAAGAGGGTATGCCCTTCTATTCACTGCATGACCCAGCTAGTGCCAGAGTGAGGACTACTACCACTATCCATACCACCATTACCACCCTTGTCCTCTCTCTCTCCCCTCCCTGGCTCACTGCACCCACATTATAAAACAAGCTCTTCAGGGTAACCACTAGCTCCCCGGACTCGCTCAGTCATCAGACTTATACTTCATCAAGAATGTCTGGGACTGGTTGAGACGACGGATCTTCCATGCACAGAAGCCAACTACTTCCTTGGCTGAACTACGTGTCCAAGTTGAAAGAGCTGGGAATGACAAACTAAAGAAGGAAATCCCATATATACGTAACCATGCCAAAGTGGCAGCCTGTATTTCAGCAAGAGTTGATACCACTGGTGTTAAGGTTACCCTGCCTCAAATAGACCTGTACAGTTCTCTGCTGAAGAACCCAAAATAAAGACTGCACCACCTTGGTAGTGTGATTATTGACCAAGCACAACTAGCAGTTTATACTTTGCCAATCTCAATCTCAGAATTGATTCGCTCATCTTTATGAAGCAATCATCTGCTACTGCGATCTCTCATCACCAAACAGAAAAATTGCTTCTGGAGAGCTGACCCTTGTTTACACAGCACTGTCTTCTGCTCAGAAACAATGATGGTTTCCTCCAATGAGTGAGAGTTTACTCATTCATTGGGTGATCAGTGGCACCTTTATGCAGGGCAATTATCAGGAATGAGTGTTCTTAGGAATGCTTCTTCCTGATAACTTCCCAAATTGTTGGCCTGTGTAAAATTACCTTGACTATCTGTGTACACTACACTGTATAAGATATGAAATACAGACATCTAAGTACTTGCATGAGGCAGAGGAAAACAATGACAGGTCATGAAGAAAGAAAAAACATATGGTACCCATGTCATGAAACAGTCACATATAAATTCATCTCACTTTTATATTCTTTGGTTTCAATGCATTTCCTTTCCCAAGAAAGCATGACTCAGTCTCCATTATCAGTATAAATGATATTGAGTCAGACGATACAATTACAATCATGCTGTTTATGTCAAAGAAAACACCACTGTTTATCAAAAGATCCAATGTTCAAGTCCCCCAAGAAGACTAAAAATTAAGGTAAAACTTTTTTTAAGGTTTCTAAAAAAACAAAAAAAAAAACAAAACAAAAAAAAACATGATTATTATAAAACTCAAAGCCCACTTTCCCAATTTTACATATAAAGATATATTTGCTGGGGGGTCATAATAACGTAACTCGACTGTTTCTATCTTCTTCACAATCCCTACGCTGCCCATGCAAGACCCTACAATAGTTGCTTGTCTGGCTAAGGCTGCGTTTACATCTGAGTTATTTGGTTAGCTATTTCCATCACTTATTGAGAGCCAAAACCAGTACTGAAGCCTACTCAGAGATACGGTATAATGGAAAGATTTCCTCCTGTTCAGATATTTGACTCACTCCTGGTTTTGGTTCATAAAAACTGATGGAAATCACTGAGTGTGAACTTGGCCTAATTGGTGTCTGTCAGAGATATGGCAGACCAGGGGTGGACTGGAAACTTAAAGAGGCCCTGGAAAAAATACTAAAAGTGGCCCAGTTTTGTAGTCGGGTCCAAATTGATAGAAGGCAGGGCCAGGGACCATATTGTAGCACATTATACCACCCCAACAGAGCCAAATACCACAGTCCATCACAAAATACTGCCGCCAGCAGCACAAAATACATCCCCAAAAACGGCCAATCCGCCCCTGTGTCAGACACATTCTATCACATCAATAGCTGAGCTCAAAATGGCATCTGTGTGTCACAGCCAACATTGTGTCTGATAGGCCAGCCAATATCCTCTCACCTGATTGGCTGTGAGGCTGACTGCAAAGCATCATGGGCAAGCCCACAGGCAAAGGGCCCCACCTACGGTCATGTAATCCTCTTTCTTCAAAATCCCTTCCCTGTTTCTCTCATTAGTGTACTAAATTTTAAATATAATATGGCGCGATTCTTCTGATGTCTTATTCATTTGGAATACGAATTTCTGTGAAAATCATGGTGATTCCAATTAGTTTAGAATCGATTTGCTAATCTCTACTCCTGGCAGAGGGTGACTTTCCAAGTGAGTGAGTACTGTAGTACCATACGTACCAATATGTCAGTTGGTAAAATAGGGGGCATATAAGCCACACCCCGGAACACCCACTCATGGGTGGGGTTTGTGATGACCATGCCCATTTTCTGCCCGGGACAGTGTTAATTTGCCCGAACTGTCTCTGAAAATCAGGGACAGTCTTGGCAAATTTAGGACAGTTTGCAGCTATGTAGGACAACCTGCAACCATGGTAGAACTCAGGGCCATTTGCCATTCATTACTACTGGAGTGTGACTGAAGGAAGAAACATGGCACGTGGCATGAAAGTCACATTAAGGTATTCTGGTCACTCATCCCTTGGTTAATGTCACCCTTGTCATAGTGTATTTGGGATAATTGACGCCTCAGCTTTGTCTCCTATACAAATCATATAACAAACAAGTTATAAAGCCAGTAGCTTTATTTGCTAACCAGAAAGTACAGATAACGTTCGGGACAAAGTCCTCACGCGTGTAGTCAGCATGCCTAACTGCACAAGGTACATTAATCACCTCGCTCTGAATGAAAGCTAGCAATACAGGCAGAACATGTCAAATGCTATGGTTCATCAGTATCCAGAGTAATCCATTCTGGACATTTAAATATTACACATGTAGGGGGATTATTAGACCATTTCCCATATTTCAACATAAAAAAATAACTTAAAGGAGTTATCCAACCCCTATAATGACCCCCACAAATGCCTGGACCCCTCGCTCCACGGCACACGCATCGCTTCTGATGTCCGCATGGCTGCTGCTGGATCTCCCCATTATGCAAATCAAAACATCCGGCGACGGGGGGGTGGAAGGTCGATCGTTTCGGGACGGCACCGCCAATAACAGGCCACATCGGGAACGAGCCTCCCTAGTATTGCAGGTGACGATAGGGAGGCTCGTCAATGTTGCAGCCTGCTATCGGATGTTATGATAGGCGCAACGGGGAGATGCAGCAGTTGCCGTGCAGGCATCAGAAGTGACACGGGTGCCGGGGAGCAGGGTAAGTACAATCTGTGTGAGGGGCATGGGCATTTTGGGGGGCATTATGGGGGTTGAATAACCCCTTTAATATATAAGATCACATTGGTACCTGATGAACAAAAAGTGAATATCCATTCATCAGGACAGTAATGAAACGTCTCCGGTCCCCTAGAGTCCTGCACTGATCCCACCTCCCTCTCTTACAGCCTCCTCTCTCTGTGGCAGATGTATTAGAAAGGTCTGCAGAAGCTTAAAGGGGTTATCCCATGAAAAGCAATACTAGGCAATGATAGGGCCATTTCAAAGGGGGGTTTATTACAATATATATACAATAAAAATCTTGTTAGTTTTTTTTTCTCTCTGGTATCGCCCTCTGCGATTTATCCTTCTGGACCACCTTCTCCTGCATTCAGTGGTGGACGCACATGCTCGGTAGTTTCCCTGATCTCTTCATCCTCACAATGTCGGGTGTAGTGATCTCATAGTGAAACAACCTGAAAACACTTTTCCTTCATTCATCCATACTTCTAAAATCATTGATATAAAGTGGTCCCTCAAGATACACTGGCCTCAGGATACAAATATTTTCAACATTCAATTGTCTTTTCTGGCCCACTGTCCGTTGAAACCAGACTGAGATCCAACCAATCAATGCCACTTCTCTGGTAAAATAGCTGTATTAGTTACTAGTTATCAGCTATTCCTGACTGTTATATGTAAGGACTTGCTTTCTGTCTTAGTCATCTGCTTATTTTTCTTAAAGGGAACCTGTCATCAACTTTATGCTGACTGTACTGAGGGCAGCATAAAATAGTGACAGAAATGCTGATTTCAGCGGTGTGTCTCTCTTGAGCTAAAAGCGAGTGGTTGCAGAGAACCAACATCACAAACATTGCATCCCAGGCCTTGAAAAGAGTCAAATCTACCTGAGAAGAGTCATGGTTATTCATAATCTCCTGCTCTTCTGCCCATCTGCTGATGACTGGCAGTTCTCTCCTAGAGAGAAAGAGAGAAAACTAGGTAGAAGCCTGTCAGTCATCATCAGGTGGGCGGGGAGAGCAGGAATTCATGAATAACCATGACTCTTCTCATGAAGATTTGACTCTTTTCCAGGCCTAATCTGCAATGTTTGTGATGTTGGTTCTCGGCAACCTCTTACTTTTAACTTATAAATGACAGACCGCTGAAATCAACTCACCTGTCTCTACTTTATTCTGCTGTTAGTATGGGCAGCATAAAGGTGATGACAGGTTCCCTTTAAATCTCATTAAAAATCATTTTCTCTTATCTTGGATGACATTTTGGGGCTTTGGAACCGATTACTCAACTTACAATGGTTTCAACATACAATGGTCGTCCTGGAACCAATTAATATTGTAACTTGAGGGACCACTGTACTGTATATAGCTATATGTCTCTCTAGACAGCGGAGAAGACAAGAGAACAGGTTAACAAGACCCGACTATGATGCACTCCTAAGAGATGAAGGTGCTTGATAGTCACATTGCAGGAGCTGCTACCCACCCACAGAAACTGAAGAAACAAGAGCTTTAAGAAGGTGAGTAAACCAATAAAAATGGTGAAAATTACATTGGAATGTTTTTCTTGCCTTAAGGCTACTTTCACACTAGCGTTGTTTTATTCCGGTATAGAGCTCCGTCATAGGGGCTCAATACCGGAATAACACGCTTCAGTTTTGTCCCCATTCATTGGCAATGGGGACAAAACTGAACTGCAGAGCACGGAATGCTCCTGAAAGCATTCCATTCCGTCTTCAGACCGGAGAGCAAACCGCAACATGCTGCGGTTTGCTCTCCGTACTGGGTATCCACACCAAGACGGATCCGGAATGATCCCCAATGCAACACTCTAGTAAACACACTAGTCACTACTAACACACTAGTAAACGGATCCGTCCTCCATTGACTTTCAATGGAGTTAATTCCGGATCCGTTTAAAAGATGTTAAAGATAATACAACCGGATCCGTTCATTACGGATTCACAAGGTTGTATTATTACTACGGATCCGGCAGACCCCTTCACCCACCGGATCCGTAGTAAAGGCTAGTGTTAAAGTAGCCTAATACAGTTAAAAAAGTGATGTGCATTACATTAGATTTACATATATATATATATATATATATATATATATATATATATATATAATTAATGATGAGCGAATGAAAGTCCACAAAAATCCTGTCTGAATTTCATGATAAATTTTATTTGCCGAATTTCCTTCTGCTTTATGGTAGCAAATTAATTTAAACTGAAATAATCTAAAAATAACTTACCTGATCCATTTGCTCATGACGGGCCGGCTGCCGCCATCTTGGTTGAAGATCTCAGCTAAAATCACGTGCGCGGTGACGCCGGAAAGTGTGATGACATCATCTCAGGTTGCGCAAGATTTCGCACCAGACCTTCAAGCAAGATGCCGGCGGCCGGCCGCGAGCAAATGGATCAGGTAAGTCATTTTTAAAATATTTTTTAATGTTACACTATCTTATTTATAGCAATCCCGCTCCCTGTCATTACACCCACTACTTACAAAGAAAAGAAAAAAATGTCAGCACTTTATTCACCCATGTGGTCACTCATAGGCTCTATTTTTTTCTTTTTTGCAGGAATACCTCTTTAAGTGCTTTGTTTTACTAGAGAAATTCTAGATAAAAATCCTAAAAGAAATCCAAACTGTACTGTAAATAGCTGAATGACGGCTTAATAGCTATTTGCCTCTTTTATGTCTTCTGACCGCCTGTGGGACATCTACTGTATTACCGATCCCAAAATATTCTAAAATGGTGAGCAAACCCAAGCACAGCTAAAATACCACACAAAACCAAAGGAGTATGAACAACCTCCCACTGAATACCACAATGAAGAGGTAAAGTCTAATTGCAACAACTGAATCCTGCTGTTTGCGTTAACAAAAGTTTCGGCTTTGTGGTGTCCAATTTACTATAATTACTTAAAATTACCAGATGCATGGCAATTTGCAACATGATTGAACAAAGTTACTAGATGAGATCTGAAGTACATAGAAAGGATTTTATTCCACTTCTAACCATGGAAAATATAATATTTCTGCTTGACAGAGTTCTTTCAGATTTTTGGAACTGAGCACAGGACAAAACCATATCTAATAATCCCTCCAGAATGGAGACTATGAAGAGAACATGAATTAGGTGAAGCTATGCAGGGAAAATGTAGATGCATCTCCAAGCCACAGTAAATTTGCTCGGGCTAAAGAGTTCATAGCAGTTTAAATGGGGAGGAGGGGAGTTTTGTGCTGGTCTTGGCTAATTCATTATGTAGACACATACTGTAAATAATCGGCTAACCCAGTTACGGTATTAGTCATAAGACTCAACCAGTGAGGACAATGGCCCAGATGTATTAATGTGTCGGTGACTAGAATGTGGAGCAAATTGACGCAAGTAGGGTTTGTACAATTTTCTCTGACTTAGCAGGAGGGGTGGGTCTTTGTGGTGTGGGGTCTAAGATGGCTTCCAAAATTGACCACAATTACGGTGTAAATTTCTTTCTCATAGCCAACCAACAGTGTCTATCCCTGCACGACATTTATCATACAGCCTGATGGTGCAGGTCAGTAAAAACCAAGACTGCACTATATCTTCTCACTTTAGAAGTTCTTTTCACACGCAGGTCGACTATTGGGAATGAACATTCGTACAGAAGCTTGTTCCTGAAAACTGGTCAGTGGAAATGTGCCATCTACCATCCAAGCAAACACTAGTTCAGGGGTCAGCAACCTCCGGCATTCCAGCTGTTGTGATAGTACAACTCCCAGCATGCTCCATTCACTTCTATGGGAATTGTGAGAACAGCCAAGCAGGTGTGCATGCTGGGAGTTGTAGTTTCACATCATCTGGAGTGCAGAAGATTGCTGATCCCTGCGCTAGTTCATCAGGTGAAAGCATGGTTGAGACAGCACCCAAAATATCAGCAGATCGTCCTGTGTACACAGTTATCTGCTGCCCAGAAACAATCTCTACGAGGATGAGGGATTGCAGCAGTGATCACTTGCCCCCATACAGCTGATGTGATGTCTACATGTACATGTAGCCATCATCTCCACTGACAAGCTGGCATTTAGCAGGAATGAACGGATTGTTCCTGATAATTGCTTTGTCAGTCAGCCAATGGAAAGGGTCCTTAAAGAGATTTTCTGGGATTACTATGGTTTTTAACAGATATGCTCATGTAGTTGCCTACCTCATGTACATCTTCCCATGCCTTTTCTTTTTCACTTTGGACTCTCTTGACCTATTCTCACCATGTAAACCAATCCCTCTGGTTTGTTTCCATCCTGTACGTAGAACTTCCTGTTGCTTTATCCAACCAAACCCATGATGCACTTCTCCTCCCTCTGTCACAGCTCCAGCACCGCCCCTTACTATGTCCAGCTAGTTACAAACACACCCCTATCACTGCCCTGTTCATGGACATAATATGAAATAAGAGCTGCATGGACATGGTCATGTGATGACAGCCCAGAACCTTAGAGAAGAACAATAAAGGTAAAAGAAATAGATTACAAAATTACAGCCACCTCTCTTCATAAAAGATTATTTTAAAGGATGTTGATGCAAACTGGAAAACTCCTTTAAGGACTAAAGACACCCACAATGGTCTACAGTATATTAAAGGCCTTCATTATTTTACTGCTGGAGACCGCCTTGGCACATCACACAAACCTGCCACTTACTACAACAGCTCAGTGTAGATAGTAACAGGTGAAGGTCTTTGGGCTCAACTGCACAAATGACATAGACCGCAAACGATCTTCAGTGGGTCCGCTATCCTCAAGATGTGGCTTGTTGCGGAGCAGAGTCATGGATCAGAAGACCATGGAAGCACCAAGAAACATAGGACATGTCCTATATTTTGCCCTATTTTGTGGATCGTGCACCTATTCAAATCAATGGGTCTGAGCTGCAATAAAGGGATTGTCATGGCCAGTGCTAATGCATTGCGGACTGCAATTTGAGGTCCACAGCATGGGCAAGGAACCCTAAGTTCTCAATTCAGTTATTTGGTCATTTATTTCCATCAGTTATTGTGAGCCAAAACCAGTAGTAAATCCTACTCAGAGATCAGGTGTAATGGAAAGATCTGCACCTGTTCTGTCTTTTTGACCTGCACCTGGTTTTAGCTCACAATAACTGATGGACATAAATAGGCATCTTCCTTGGGGAGCCAGCGGTGTGTGTTCCGTTCGGCATCCGTGGTATTGCGGATCTGCATTTTTCCGGACCCACAGTATCACGGCCGTCTGAATGGCCCCTTACTCTCATGAATACCTCATAGCCGTTAGTAATAAGGCTGTTATTAGTCCCCTTATTTTGGATTTTCATTTTATATAAATAAAACTTAGTGGGTGTTTCCAGGACTTCCCTTCTATACCAGAACTACAGTGGCTTCCCCCCATTGATTGACAGGTTTCTCCATATTATTGTACTACTGGAGGGCATGGGTAAGCCCTCATATCATGAATATCACTGGACTCCTTGTTCTAGCACCAGTTGTGTGCTTCACAGTTTAACATTTAAAAGAGTTGTCTCACTTCTGCAAATGGCATTTATCATGTAGACAAAGGTAATACAAGGCACTTACTAATGTATTGTGATTGTCCATATTGCCTCCTTTGCTGGCTGGATTTATTTTTCCATTGCATTATACACTGCTCATATCCAGAGCTTACGACAACCCGGCAATCCAGCAGCGGTGTTCGAGCTTGCAAACTATAGGAAAAGGTGGTGTTTTTCAGGGAGGGCAGCACAAGGGACTTGACGGGTTCCCTTTAAGCTTTATATAGAAAACCTTTTGGTCGCAATCACATTCCTCTTTGTAGATTCTTCTTGTCAGTCCTTTGTACAATGGATGACCCCCCCTACACCTATTTCCCCTCTATTTTACCCAGTAGTCTTTTCTCATTTGACTTAATAACCTTTATCCATGCACAGCTAAGTCTTGATCCATCCAACCCCATTATCATCTTTCTTCACTCTTCACTTTTCTTCTAAATTCCTGGAATGCCTGGTATACGCTTACCTAATGAATAGCTCTTCACAACCTCTCTAATGCACTGATTTGAAATCTTACAATCTACTGTCTTCTCCTTGTAAACTAAGAAAACTCTCCCCCGCAGTACTTAACTTACCAATGACCTTTATGCTTCTAAATCTGGCCATAAACAAAGATACATGTTGGTAGAGCATGACAACTTAAATAGGTGCTACACTTTAACTCAGCCTGCATAATTTGATAATACAAACTTTGCAATATATATTATCAGAGAGAAATGCCTCTTTCTCCACTTATCAGGCTCCTTTCCTCCTCCCCCTCCTTAATAAACTGTTCCCGGTCAGCTACATCTGTCCCAGTCTCTCAAGACTGACTGTTAGCTAACTGATTAATAGAGGGATCAGATTATATGCTGCTCATAGAAACCCATGGAAAGGGGAGGAGGAGGAGGGAGAGGATAAAGAGTGCTACATGCAGACATGCAGACCAGAGTTTGGGGGGACGGGGGGAGAAAGAGGAGTCCAGTGAGACAAAAGCAGAAAGACACACAGAAGCTGCTACAGCTAATAGTAAGTTTTCTGCCTCTCCCTAAGTGATTTATTCACATCTATACTGCTCAGCCCTTCAATATGTCCTGTATGGTGCTTCTGAGTGAATCTGAGTTGAGTGGGAGTTGGGGAGCAGAATCTTCTGTTTTCTCCATGCACTGTGTATGGTAGACATCACAGCAGCTAGTCTCCCTCCACTTGCATAGGGAAAACTGAGAATAGAGATAGAGCCTGTAGAAGTTAAACCTGCTAAAATGCAGAACGCAAGTCATATAATGGCCAAATCTTCATTGAATCACCATACGAAATCTTGCACGGTGATGTGATGATGCGAGATTTTGCATGGAATCTTCAATCAAGATGGTTATAGCAGCCTCTTCTCCCCAGCCATTTCAGGGAAAATTGATTCGTTACCACAAAACAAGAGGAAATTCGGCTTCGCAGCAAATCAAATTTTTCCTAAAATTTGGATCAACGCTAAGCAGAAAAACAGAAAAAAAATGGATGCTCTATTTTGAGCATTCGTTATGCTCATTTTGCACCTGAGTTCCATCTGATTCATTATTTCAGACTAGAGAAAAAGTCTTGAGAGGAGTAATTTTTCTCCTGTCAAAAATAACGGATCTCTGATGGAACAGACAAATACGGATGCAAAATGAGAATAACGGATGCTCAACAAAAAGGATCTTTTTTTTCTGTTCTTCTGATTAGTGTTGAGCGAACAACACTAATCAGAGGAATGCTTAGGCTTCCTTTGTCATAGTGCTGGATCCACCACACAACACCAACAGCGCTTGTTACACCCCCTGACTTATATCGGGGTTCGCCGGGTTGTTCCAGTGTCTGTCATTTGATCAAATATAATGAAATCTCTCTTGGCAGGATGAACAAAGCCCTAGACCAGGGGTAGGGAACCTCCGGCTCTCCAGCTGTTGTGAAACTACAACTCCCAGCAAGCATACTCGCTCTGCTCTTCTAAGAACTCTCATAGAAATGAATGAAGCATGCTGGGAATTGTAGTTTCACAACAGCTGGAGAGCCGGAGGTTCCCTACCCCTGCCCTAGACCATTCTAGGTCTAACAGCAATAGGTCCATTAGGGTTTCAGCCTCTGCTGAATATAAACAAAAATGTTTTCGTCTGCTGACAGTAACCAGAGATCCTGAAAATGGTGGGAATGAATTGCAAAGTTTATGAGAAAGTAACATAACTTGTCATAATAC
This sequence comes from Rhinella marina, assembly GCA_900303285.1. Taxonomy (NCBI): domain Eukaryota; kingdom Metazoa; phylum Chordata; class Amphibia; order Anura; family Bufonidae; genus Rhinella; species Rhinella marina. The sequence goes on from ONZH01001613.1 coordinate 345,468, forward strand.
AGTCATAAAGCTTTACTTACATAAGGTGTAATTTTAAATAAAAATTCACTATGTGACAATGCCATATTTCCACTTCCTGGCAGTTCTATATTGTTGCCTGCTGTCATACAGTATTTCTAACACTGAGCTCCTTATCTTCCTTCTGTCTACTAACATGCCTAAACCTGACCTTCCTATTTCCATGTACTGTCACCCTCATTCCATAACATCAGCCTTGGAGTTATATTTCACTCAGACTTCAATTTCTATAATCAGCTACTTGTCAGGTTATGTCACCATCACTTTAAGAATATGTCCTACATCCATTATTTATTTACTACATTGACTCAAGTGGGGATTCTCTGGGGGATTCTCTTGGCTGACATGTTAGTGGAGAGAGTTAGCGGAGGTTCATTGAGATCACCAGAGGAGATGATTTTGATGGCCCAAATCTCCATCTATACAGACAGTAGCATACACAGAGAAGTAAGGGCCCTATAGCAAGGATCAAACCAGGCCCCCCACACAGGACAGAAGGGTTTCTGCCTAAACCCCTTTCAATGACTCTTGGGCCATTTTTCCACTGCCTCATTTGCTAAAAGTTGTTCCCTTAGATCAGTGTTCCCCAACTCCGGGCCCACCTGCCGGTCATGTTTTCAGGATTTCCTTAGTACTGAGCAGGTGATATAATTGGTATAAATGCATCAGGGCTTATCACAGGTGTTAATTCTGTGGGATATTCTCAAATCATGACCGATAGGAGGGCCCTGAGGACTGGAGTTGGAGAACACTGCCTTAGAGGGAAGAGTCCTGACCAAGTTTTCACCCCCAGTAAAAGAGGGAATGATCCCAACTAGGCCCCTCTTGTCCTCGGCCCCATAGCAGTCGCATGGTTTTCCACTATGGTAGTTACGTCATTGTATACAGAACATGTACACATCCACTTCCATCAAACTGCAATCTTAGTTGTCATTGAACACTCAGGACATATCATCAGGTCTGATAAGTTCCATAGAACATGACAGCAAGTGATTGGCTCCAATGGGGTATTTTTCTGCTGTACTTCTGGGTCGACCACCAGAGCATCTTCTAGAATTCTGCTGGGCCATTTTATCCATACCATCTGCAAGGAGGTACGGTATGTACCATTGGATGTCACCAGGGTTATGGCAGGTGCAATTAGAGAAGTGTGGTGGCACTCAAAATCAGAAAAGAAGCTATATGAAAATCAGCAAAATAAAATGCCCTGGCAAACAACAGGAACTTAGACAACATTATTGTCCCTGTCACAGGGGCCTTGCACTGACCCAATATTTATAGATAGACTTAACGTTGTCTTATAAAACAACCCCAGAACATTTGAGCCACAGTCATCATATATGTCCATTCAAACTGCCAAGCAACGTGAAGAAGAACAAGTGCCAGGACGATGGCAGCCATGGTCCTACATAAAACTCACCAGATCTAATCTTGTATTAACAGAAAACAAATGTAGCAGATGCTACATTTCTTAAGAGGCTATCCAACTTGAAACCTTTTTATCAGACCTCTTCAGAGTGGCCAGACCCACTGTGGGGTCCATACTTACCTGGCCCCTGCTGCTGGGTTCTGGCTTCATCAGTCAATGGCTGTCTCTGCAGGTCCTGGGTCTCTGGGAATCAACATCCCATTGACTGGGCCACTCTTGATCGCTGCAGACAATCACTGGGCATGGCGGTGACCTATCACCCAACAGTACATCACTGGGTGACACCACAAACGGGTGACAGGTCACCGCTGCGGCCAGTGATTGGTTGTGGTGGTTATGTGCGGCCCCGTCAACAGGATCTTGATTCCCACCAACCAGGGACCTGTAGAGGTGGCCATGGAGCAATGTAGTTGGAACCCAGAGACGAGGACCAGATAAGTATGAATTCCACCACGGGTCCGGCCAATTTTAAAATTGGATAACCCCTTTAAATGAACCTAATGCCATGAAAATGCTGCCCAATCTGCAGGCATCATGTTATAAGAGGATGCTGTGAAGACTGACATTTAGTTTTGTGGGGAAAAAGTCAATACAACTTCATTCATTGAATTCCTGCGCTTTTTAAGCTAAGGAGTCCAGTGGGCAGTCCCACTCAATGACCGACGCAGTTATACAGGAAAGAATGTAAATCCCTAAGTAGAACCACCCACTGGACTGCTGCCTGCACAATGCCCCCCCCCCATGTTCATGCTGACAGGTCCTTAATAAATAAACAAGTGAAATCTCTGGCAAAACTGCAACTGAGGGACATGACAGAACATACCGCAGCCGATTGCCGTTGTCATTTATGTGAGTGCTTTAAGACAACTCCAAACCAGCGAGTGCTCTGAAAAACAGGAATAACTGGGGTTAAACATACTTCACAAGCCATGGATGAGAGATTTGTGAACTTCCAGCCATTCACAACATAATAGTTTACAGTAAGTAGAACTGAACTTCATTTCAAAGCAGAATGTTTTACGTTGTTTTTACGTGTCGCACAGCCTAAAGATAATGTTGTGCAGACTTCAGTATAGCGACTGTAGAAATGTAACACCAGTGAGCCCGGAGGAAATAATCCACCATCATGGGGAACATTGCATATTATAACCGCCAGCTTTAGATTTGTCTACTACTGACCATAAACGTTAGCGTTCAGCCTTTCCGTTCTCTTCCTCCGTTATAGGAGCAGAAGAACAGAAAGGATGGATTTGGCACATAACTGAGCCGAATGGAGCCTACGGGCCCCAGATAAGAATGGGGTCCGTTAGGTTTCCCCCTCGGAGGAAAATTTTTGAAGCAGAGACAAAAGTCCTGCTGCGGAAACCTAAAGGACCTGATTAGTCTTTCCGTTCTCCTGCTCCTATAACAGAGCAGAAGAACAGAAAGGTTGAACGCTGATGTGAACTTACCAGCCTTACCAGTCACAAACTGATAATAATTGTTGAAGATAATCAGTATGAGTTCAGACATGACGGAATTAGTGTGGATTTTCATTGTGGAATTGACTCCGAAAGTATATGGTTTTCTTTTCCAATGCAATGGGTGGACATGATAATGAAATGATGTTGTAGATAGCCCTCTGTGAAGACTGTGTTCTGGGTCTTATCTCCTGGCATATACATCAGCTGTTCTCATAGGGCTCCATTCACCCAATAGAGGCCAAATGTCATTGTACCCTCCACCAGGCTGCTATATATTAGTACATCATTTTTAAATAACGCTAGAATCTGTAGAGCAACCAAAGAGGAAACGCAAGAGCGCAAAACAGTCGTCGCCTTTCCATGTACCTTGTGTCCTGTACCGCAATGGTGTTTTTAATTGTTATTTTGTAATAAAGAAGATTTTTAGTGGTGAGTGCTACAATCTTTTTATCTATGTATGACTATACAGTGGTGTATGCTGGATGGGCACAAATGATTTCTGATCAAAATATAGGGACACATTTGTTAAGACCAGCGTTTTAGAAGCCAGTTTTAATAAAGCCGTGCACTGGCTGTGGATCCGCCGACGAAATGAAGAGGCGCAAGTTTCCTAGCTGTCTTACATTTAGACCATTTTCTGGCGTAGAAAATGGTAAATGAGATGGGCTTGTCAGACCATACCCTTACCCGCCCACACCACGCCTGCTTTTTTAGACCTGGCGTGAGCAGGGAAACTTCACAGATTGCAGTGCAAAGGACCTTTGGGCCGCAATATGCGCCTGAAATACGCCTAATAAAGGTGTATTTCTGTTTAATAAATAAAATAGAAAATATGTCTCTGCAGTAATTCACAAATAATGGCACAGCTAAGTTCACTCGAAGCAATTACACTTCTAATATGAGAATAGGTCTAAAAGCAGCCCAAAAAATGATGTGATATGTGGTAAAAAAAAACTGAATTAGTAAATTCGATAAAATATCATATATCAGCAGAAATATGCACAATGGTTGATGAAATCCTTCTGTTGCTGGTGGCAATTCCACACATGTCTCAGACGTAGTCCTTCTGAATGTCCCAAAGACTTTGAGTCAGAAAGACTGAGTGATACCTGCTCTTCTGTCCCTGCCGCGACACTGCTGACTCCCCTTGTTTCTCTGTACTCCTCCTCCCCGATCCTCCTGGATTTTGTGTCTATGCAGCATTAATGCTAGACTTCTAGCACACATGGACCTGGGGCTTGTGGCTTTTGAGGTTTCCCATCAAATAACAACAAGTAGAGGTCTAAGAAACAGTATGCAACTCATACTTAAAGTATATTCATTCTGCTATTCTGTGTGACCCTCACCAATAATACACTGCTGACCTAAACTAGGTTTAACAATGGTGAACCAATGACTTTTCCAATTCTGAATGAAAAGGATTGCTCTCTTTCTCAATCCTCATGAATACATACACCTTCAGGCTATGAGACAGAGAGGACAGGAGGGCCAATGCTACAACATCACACCTCTAGGTTATAAGACAGGAAGGATAAGTGGGACTATACTCTACCTCCCACCTTTAGGATACAGAAAAGGGAGAATAGGTGGGCGAATACTCTACCATCCGTCACACCTTTAGGCTACACGAAAGGGAGAATAGGTGGGCCAATACTCTATCGCCACACCTTTAGGCTACCCAAAAGAGAGAATAGGTGGGCAATACTCTACCTCTATACCTTTAGGCTATACAAAAGGGAGAATAGGTGGGCGAATACTCTACCATCCGTCACACCTTTAGGCTACACGAAAGGGAGAATAGGTGGGCCAATACTCTATCGCCACACCTTTAGGCTACTCAAAAGAGAGAATAGGTGGGCAATACTCTACCTCTATACTTTTAGGCTACACGAAAGGGAGAATAGGTGGGCCAATACTTTACCTCCACACCTTTAGGCTACACGAAAGGGAGAATATGTGGGCCAATACTCCACCGTCACACCTTTGGGCTACACGAAAGGGTGAATAGGTGGGCCAATACTCTATCAACACACCTTTAGGCTACACGAAAGGAAAAATAGGTGGGCCAATACTCTACCTCCACACCTTTAGGCTATACAAAAGGGAGAATAGGTGGGTCAATACTCTACCGCCACACCTTTAGGCTACCCAAAAGAGAGAATAGGTGGGCAATACTCTACCTCTATATCTTTAAGCTACATGAAAGGGAGAATAGGTGGGCCAATACTCTACCTCCACACCTTTAGGCTACACGAAAGGGAGAATAGGTGGGCCAATACTCTACCATCACACCTTTGGGGTACACGAAAGGGAGAATAGGTGGGCCAATACTCTATCACCACACCTTTAGGCTATACAAAAGGAAGAATAGGTGGGCCAATACTCTACCACCACACCTTTAGGCTACACGAAAGGGAGAATAGGTGGGCCAACACTCTACCGCCACACCTTTAGGCTACTCAAAAGGGAAAATAGGTTGCCAATACTCTATCGTCACACCTTTAGGCTTCACGGAAGGAAGAATAGGTGGGCCAATACTCTACCGTCACACCTTTAGGCTACACGGAAGGAAGAATAGGTGGGCAAATACTTTACCGCCACACCTTTAGGCTACACAAAAGGGAAAATAGGTGGGACAATACTCTACGGTCACACCTTTAGGCTACACGGAAGGGAGAATAGGTGGACCAATACTCTGTCACACTTTTAGGCTACATGAAAGGAAGAATAGGTGGGCCAATACTCTACTGCCACACCTTCAGGCTACACGGAAGGGAGAATAGGTGGACCAATACTCCACTGTCACACCTTCAGGTTCTGAGACATGTAGGGCAGGTGGGCCAATAGTCCACCGTCACAACTTCACGCTTTCAGATAGAGAAGGCAGGTGGACAAATACTCCACAGCCACATCTTTAGGCTAAAGGATAGGGAGGATAGATGAGCCAATACTACGCATTTGTACCACTACTCAACCTTATCTCATCCTCACTGCCCACCAATTAAAATGCTGTAGCCCATGTGTAGATACTGAACGATGGGTCTGAATGTAAATGTAGAAGTATAGAAGTATAGTATGTAGTATAAAATCGAAACAAGGCATGCAGTGTAGAGCTAATTACCATAATGACAGAGCTATTTCAGCATGATCACAAAGCTCTGCAGACATTGACACTAATTACTCTCGTGTGAAGTTCTTTCTCACATATGTTCATGTAAGGATTCCTGTATGGATGCCAAAAGCTTCACACAATGCTGGCAGGTAACTGTGAGAATGGAGACTCCAAGGACTATGGCTTATCACTGCAATTGCAGGTAAGTGGTGCCTACAGGGTATATGAATGTTTAGTGACATCACTGTACTTTGTCACAGAGTGTGCCTGTGTTTCTCTCTACAACTGAAGGTTTTGATTATAATAACCGGTGCCAGATGCCAGATTTATACACGCTGGGGGCTATTTATTCAACCTTATATTGTATTCAGGATGTACTGTATTGTATGTGCACATTTACATCCATGCAATCATTGTGTTTGTCATTGGGATTATGCATAATAGTCAAAGGTTAATTTTTGTATTATAGCTCAGCCACAAAAATGCTGCAAGAAAGTATAAAAGGTAAAAAAAAATATTTTTCACTTCACTGTTCTATTCTTGTCCATTTTGCAGACAAGAATAGGCATTGTTACAATGGATCCGCAAAAAAAACCCAAAACGCATGCAACACGGGCATCACACAATGTTTTTCGGACCCATTTTTGCGGACACCAAAATACATAAATTTGTGTGCATGAGCCCTTACTGTGTATTATTCTCATACTGAGGGGCCCTGCTCATTTCACTTTAATCTGTGACCTTCTACTTACCTCCCCCCTTTACTCAATAAAAATAGGAAAAGTTAAAAATATGGTCTTGATTAAAATTATACAGCTCCAATCAATACCAATGTCTCCATTGTAACTGGCTACAAACAAACCAATTTAGTTTATGTTTACTGAATTAACAAGTAAAAAGAAATGTTGTAAACAATCTTGGTTACAAGTACATCTCCCATGAGGACCTGTGGGTCTCCATAGTAACAGACTACAAACAAACTCAATGTAGTCTGATCCTGCAGACATGCTGTTATCCATCTGCTTCTTACTTACCAAATAAAAAGCATGAGGCAGGAGACAAATGGAAGCAGATACGACTGCAGGATCAGACTACACAGGGTATGTTTGTAGTCCGTTACTATGGAGACACATAAGTCAGCATAACAGATATAGACAGTAAACAGTAGGATATATTTAATTAAGAGCATTTCATAAAGTTTATCTTTATTATTTTAGGTATATTTGAGCATGATTACAAAAGTTTACAAATGCTTTTACCTAACATTTAACATGTACGGCGCTGGTTGGGAACTTACTTCCCACCGGGCGGGAACAAGGGCTGTGCTTGCTCAATCAGCGGTAGAGGCCCAGCTGTTACTGACAGTCGAGTCCTTGCTGTATCCACTGGCATCGCTGAAAACTCTGATGCCAGCACACTAACCCTTAGATACCATCGTCAATGCAGACCACTGCACCTAAGGGATTTACAGAGGGACGGGGCTCCCTCTCTTAACCCATCAGTTCCCGTAATGCTAAGGCGCTAGAGGCCCTACAAAGGCTTTAGGGACTGCCAACTATGGAGACCTATAAGGGCCAGCACCCAGGAACATTTTTAAAAAAGTATATAAAATTTGTATATAACGTCATTTTTCCCACACGAGGCACACTGCAAATACAAAACCCAAAAAGCAATCGTGGAATTGCTGCCTTTTCTTTATTCTGCTTCCCAAAAAGCAAAATAAATGGTAATGGCGACTCATCCCAACAATCTGATCTGGATTGAAGTAAAATATTGTTGTCTAAACTATGTTAACTCCACTGTCTGAATGCTTCGCTCCTCACAAAAGAGGCCATTCATTAAACTGCCACCTCCGTTAAGAGCACAATTTGTCTTCATTTACGCAACTAGGCTTAATTTCATATTTGGTCCTTAGCAGATAACCTAGTTTTAACATATCATGAAAGTTAGTGAAAACCAGGCTTCATGACACACATTGAGCAGGATGTTGAGTTTTTCTGTTTGTACTTTTTTAAGACGTGCAGTTCCAGGAACATTTCCTCTTAAAGTGTAACTATCATTCCTTTTTTTATTTTTGTGATGTACATAAAATAGATCTAAAGTGGCCCATTTTGAGCCTTAGCAACGCTCCTCTGTCTTCTGTTTACATAACAGTGGAGACTTGCTAACACTGACTGTGTTATGTAAACAGAAGACAGAGGAGCGTTGCTAAGGCTCAAAATGGGGCAAGTTACAGCTATTTTTCTAATAGAAATGTATGATTTCAGTAATTAAAGTATATTACAAAAATGGTCAGTATCACTGCGCCTACTCATTACAAAAATAAAAAAAAGAATGACACTTACACTTTAAATTGTAAGCCCGTTTAAAAGGCATCTGTGTTGGTCCCATGTTCATATGTGCCAGCATTGCTGAGAAAATGTATGTATTAATATATGTAAATGAGGCTCTAGGAGCAACGAGGGAGTGGTCATTACACCCAGAGGCTCTGATCTCTCTGCAACTGCTGCGTCCTCTCCACTTTGATTGACAGGGCCTGGTTTGATGACGTTCTCACTTTCCTGTCCCTGACTGCTACCATAACACCCCGTGTAGCTAGACAGTATAAGATGGGACAGAGGGGGCAGGTTAGACTACACAAGGCTTTTTTGTATTCGGTCACCATGGAGAAACATAGATCTGCATAGAACTGTATGTACAAAACGGTGACATATTTTTTTTAATCAAGGCTATTTGCCAAATTCCTCTTTGTTTGTTAGATGCTTTGCAGATGGTTACAAAGGTCGGCTTAATCTTTCAGACTGACCAAGGACAGCGTCTATTGTGTGCATATTTTAGCACAATTCATGGGAAAATTATGTTCTTTTTTAATCAGCTGCATCACAGCATCCCCTGGTAACACAGCAGCACAACAACCCGTGTGATTACAAATTCTGTGCATTATACCGCCATACTTCATACATTTAGTAAGGATTTTATTATATTGATTCAATGTGGCATCATTTACTAACATCAGACTGGAGCAGATATTGGGGCAGATTTATCATAAAGATATGCCACCTTTGTGGTGTGAAAAAGTTGCAAACTGCACGGCACGGCAAAGGGGCAGAATGTGGCAGCACACCCGTAGCTCGGCTCTGATAAATCTGCCCCACTGACTTTATTATATTCCCCATATATTCCTGCCTTCAGGATATTACCGGTAGTTCATAGAAAACACTGGTGTAATATTCCTATACGATGGGAGAATCTAGTTGACAGTCACGTTGTGTCACTCACTCCACCCAATAATAGAAGATGAGGTGCTGCATACAAAATACGTCATTAGCACCTAATTAACCAGTAGCAAGAGGATGATAATGTTTTCACACGCCCTGTGCAATATTTCATTTCTGTAATCCCTCTTTAGAAATGAAATTATTTTTAACAGATAGGGAGGGTTAAAGGGGTTTCCCAGGAGTTCCCGGGAGTATTCGTCCTGAACTTACCAATGTCAAAGTTGGCACGTATGACATTAAAGTGATAAGGCCTGTATACTGAAATCGATGGCTGCTTTTAAGAGGATTTCTGGGAGTTTGATATAGATGGCTGATCCACAGGAGTGGTCATCAATGTCTGATCGGTGAGGGTCTGACCACTGCTAGCTGTTTGAAGAGAATGCGGTGCTCCAGTGGGCGCTCTGGCCTCTACCTAGTGACGTCTCATTCATCAGTCATGTGGCCTAGGAGCAGCTCAGTCCCATCCAAGTGAATCAGCCTGGGCTGCAATACCAAGCACAGCCACTATATAATGTACGGCGCTGTGCTGTGAGGAGGATGCCACTCTCACCTGAAAACCGTGGCCTATTCAAACAGCTGATTGATGAAGGTGTCGGGAGATGGACCCCCACTGATCAGGTATTGGTGACCTATCCTAAGGATAGACCATCAATATCATACTCCTAGAAAACCCCCAGCCATTGTTTTCATTACACAGCACTTGAATTTCATACTTGCCTACTTTTGAAGTTGGTAAATTTTGGACAAACAATGACCCAAAGGTCTGGCGAGACCACCCACTTATGGGTAGGGCTTACATAAACCCTCTTACCAGAAAGGCCCAAATTCGCAGGGCCTTTCTCTGAAAATTAGGGACAGTCCCTGTAATTCAGGACTGTTGGCAACTTTGGAATGTTACAGGGAATGATGTCACTTTATCAGTACAGCGCTGTGTATAGTAGTCTATAAAATCATGATAATACATTGGTAGGTCGTATATACAAACGGTCTAAAAGAAAAACTCTTTTTGCCCCTAGCAACCAATCACGGCACTGCTTTCATTTGGCATTACGTTCTTGAAAAATGAAAGCTGTGCTGTGATTGGTTGCTATGGGCAACACATTTTTTTCTTTTTAGACCATTTCATAAACCTGCTCCAAAGTGTTGTAAAGCAGTCAGTATATGTTAAGTTCTGGCTGAAGTGATACAATGGGGCAGTTTTTTTTAAACTGTGTAAAAGAAAAACTGTCTTTTTTGTTCATGGCAACCAATGAAAACACAGTTTTAATTTTTCAAGTGAACTATGAGATGCCCTTTAATTGGTTGCTATGGGCGACAAAGATTTTCTATTAGATAGCGTTATACATCTCCATGCCAGTGCGGGGAACGAGGGGATGGTGGGTGACACAGGTATGTTCTCATTGGTGTACAGTACTTTGTTTCCCTCAGGCACAGAATTTCTTTTGCCTGAAATGTTCCTTTTAAAATGCTAAATATGCCTCAAATGTAATATGCTGCAAAAATAAGGATGACCTAGAAAGTGTTAGTAATTCATAGCAATTATTACTAAATGTAATGAAATGATTTGCTGACGTGTGTGACTTCGGCAAGCACTACAGCACTTCAATAAAAGGAACATCCAAAGGTATTAAATACATGGGGGTAATTTATGGCTAAATTACGCTATCTGTGACTTCGCCCCGCTCACAACAGGTCTAAAATAGTCATTTACCATTTTCTACGCTAGTTTTAGGCATAGAAAGCGCTATAAACGAACAGTAAGACAGCTCGGAGCTGTCTTACATTTAGAACAGGCGCTGGATGTGATAAAGTTATGGAGAGGCCGGTGCCTCTTCATAACTTTGGTGGATCCTCCGCCACTGATGGGGCTATGGATCTAAAACGCTGGTCCTAATAAATGTGCCCCATGTTCTTTACAATACCAGTGACCAATACCCCATTTTATCCTTTAGAAAACCAATATATGACAAATCCCCTGCTACTGCCCCAGGGGTATAGCCATTTTTGGTGGCTATAAACGGTACAGCCACAAATGTTCTCTGCTACATAAGGCCGTATTCACACAGTCAGGCCCCATTCACACGACCGTATGAATGGGGTCGTATCTATCCGCAAAAATGCGGGAATAGATGCGGCCCCATTCACCTCTGCGGCTCTTTTGACGCATGTCCTATACTTGTCCGTGCGCACGGACAAGTATAGGCATTTTCAATGGGGCCGCACAGCGTGTGTTCCGAGCGCTGCGGAACACTCGCCGGGCGGCCCCCGTATATTTGCGGGTCCGCAGTAATTCATACGGTCGTGTGAATGGGGCCTCAGTAATTTCCATCAGTGATTGTGATTCAAAACCTGGTGTGGCTATAAACACAGAACCGGTGCAGATCTTTCCCTTATACCTTATGTCTGTGGAGGCTCCAATCCTGGTTTTGGCTCACAATTACTGATGGAAATCACTGACCAAAACACTGACTGTGTGAACTAGGCCTTACTTACTTACTGTCGGAAGGGTTAATTCTCAGCAGGGAGCGTACAGCCACCTTGACTCTTGCATAGGACCATTACACAGGCGTCTTTATTGTGCTTGTGTTGGCTTGATCCTTTTGTCCAGGCTGGAAATTCCCGTTTGAAGTTAATAGATATATTTTAATCCGTAATTGCCCTCAGAATTACAGTGTGCCTTTACCTCTGATCCTTGTAGCTTTCCTAAAGTATCTGGACTAATAGTATAAAAAATAACAGCAACCACAGATTCGTTCTGCATGACATCAAAATGATCTTTTATTTTGCTTGCGGATGAGTACAGGTGTAAACATTTTCGGCCTGACGGCCTTCATCAGACACCTTTTGCTGCAGTAGGGGAGGAGAAAGGAGTAGGAATATGGCGCCAATGGAGATAGCCAGAGTTATCTGGTGCTTATGGAAAGCGACGTGAATCCTGTAATCTTGTAACAGCAGAATCATGACAGAGTGCACCAAAGCATTATACAGCAGTATCTATACTAATGTTAGTTATAACCGGTGTTAGATGTCATCATACACTGTGAGGGATAACATGACAGTAATGAGCCAGTTACATAACAAATGATGCCTGAGGCACGAGGTACTCTGTGTTTTACGCCTCTTTCCATAGTCAGTATTTTGCATCAGTATTTGTAAGCCATATAGCCTGGGGGCTCGGTGGTTAGCACTGCATCTACCTCAACACATCGCATGCTGTGGCCCAGGGGGAGAAAGGAGTGGCAGAGCTGAATCAAAGCAGGCTGGACAGATGAATGGAAGTTCTGTGTTTCTGACCAGCACATGGTTTTGACTCAAAATCATTGATGGAAATCACTGACCAAATCACTGATCTGTGAACTGGGCCTAAGGGGAGATTTATCAAAACTGGTATAAAGTAGAACTGGCTTAGTTGCCCATAGCAACCAATCAGATTTCACCTTTCATTTTCCAAAGGAGCTGTCAAAAATGAAAGGTGGAATCTGATTGGTTGCTATGGGCAACTAAGCAAGTTCTACTTTACACCAGTTTGATAAATTTTCCTCTAAGAGTCTGCCTTTCTATAAAACAGATGCAATGTAGATAAGGCTACTTTCACACTAGCCTTTACTACGGATCCGGCGGGTGAACGGGCCCACCGGATCCGTAGTGATAATATAACCTTGTGGATCCGTAATGAACGGATCCGGTTGTATTATCTTTAACATCTTTTAAATGGATCCGGAATTAACTCCATTGAAAGTCAATGGAGGACAGATCCGTTTACTAGTGTGTCACGGCAAACGGTTCCGTCCCCATTGACTTGCACTGGGGGTCATTCAGGATCTGTCTTGGTGCGGATACCCAGTATGGAGAGCAAACCGCAGAATGTTGCGCATTCCGTGCTCTTCAGTTCAGTTCTGTCCCCATTGACAATGAATGGGGACAAAACGGAAGCGTTTTATTCCGGTATTGAGCCCCTATGACGGAGCTCTATACCGGAATAAAACAACGCTAGTGTGAAAGTAGCCTAAACTGGTGGTAACATCCTTTAAAGGGGTCCTCTGGATAGATCATCAGCATCTGATCGGCAGGGGTTCGACACCCGGGACCCACGTCGATCACCTTTTTGAGAAGGCAGCTGCGCTCCAGGAGCATCATGGCCTTCTCTGTGTTTTCCTCAGGCCCAGTGACGTCACGAGTAGTATCACTGGCCTGGGCGGGGCTAAGCTCTGTTGACATGAATGGAGTTTAGCTGCAGAACCCCTTTAAGGTCACACATATTTAATCAGCAAAAGTATAAAATATCCTAAAATTAGAAAATTGGAATACATTTGTTGCTCTAAAGAACAATTTATCCCATTAACTTTCTATTATATTCAACTATATTTCACTGGATTAAAATTACAAATATTATAAAACAGAAAAATCTCAACCCTACTGTAGCTGTGTAGCCAGATAATCTGCCTATTTTGGGTCTTTTTCATACCCGCTAGAAGTTTCTTCAGATGTTCATGTTCTCTCAACATGGCTGATGAGTGAGCACCGTCTTTCCGATGTGCTATAGGAGTCACATGATGTGCTCTAAGCCAATCAGAGGTGCCCTCTCTGCTCCCCCTACTTCTCACTCTGAGGAAGGAATTGAGAAACTGCAGCTGCGTCCCGCCTCCTCCCTCACTTCTATTCATTGTTTTACTTTAGGCCTCATGCACACGAACGTGTGCCGGCCGTGCCCGTGCTGCGGGCCGCATACGGCGGGTCCGCAATAAACGGGCACCGGCCGTGTGCAGCCCGCATCACGGATCCATTCACTTCAATAGGTCCGCGATCCGGGAGATGCGGAGCGGAGGCACGGATCGGAACACCACGGAAGCACTACGGTGTGCTTCCGTGGTGTTTCTGTCCGTGCCTCCGCACCGCAAAAAAGTAGCGCAAGCACTACTTTTTTGCGATGCGGACCCTCGGCTGCGGATCACGGACCCCATTCAAGTGAATGGGTCCACGATCCGCATGCGGTGGCCTCACGGTCAGTGCCCGTGCATTGCGGACCGCAGTTTGCGGCCCGGAGCACGGGCACGGCCGGCACATGTTCGTGTGCATGAGGCCTTACACAGATGTTTTTTAGGGCCTAAGAAGGTTTATGAACATTTACAGAGAGGAAAAGGGACACTACAGGACTCTGGAAGGTGATAAAAAGGTAACTGTGGATAATAGGATGTTACAAAGTTTCATATATTAACATGTTTTACTCAATTATGTAAAATAATATTATGATAGGTACGCTTTAAATCAATTCTGTGGAGTCAATCAAGGCAATGGATGCATTTGTAAAATAAACAGCTGCTCCGAAATGGTAAATGACCTTCCCGCTAATAATAATTTGCCGTCTACGTTGCAAGCAATCAGGGTTATAATGCATTCCATTTCTGTACTTATAATGAATTGTTGTCCTTTTATCTGAATGCAGCGGACTAAAATAGTAATCTATGAAAGAAATAATATCTACAGTCATGGCCAAAAGTTTTGAGAATGATACAAATATTAATTTTTACAAAGTCTACTGCTTCAGTTTTTATAATGGCAATTTGCATATACTCCAGAATGTTATAAAGAGTGATCAGCTTAACAGCAATTACTTGCAAAGTCAATATTTGCCTAGAAAATGAACTTTATCCCCCAAAACACATTTCAACATCATTGCAGCCCTGCCTTAAAAGGACCAGCTAACATCGTTTCAGTGATTGCTCCATTAACACAGGTGTGGGTGTTGATGAGGACAGGGCTGGAGATCAATCTGTCATGATTAAGTAAGAATGACACCACTGGACACTTTAAAAGGAGGCTGGTGCTTGGCATCATTGTTTCTCTTCTGTTAACCATGGTTATCTCTAAAGAAACACGTGCAGTCATCATTGCACTGCACAAAAATGGCCTAACAGGGAAGAGTATCGCAGCTAGAAAGATTGCACCTCAGTCAACAATCTATCGCATCATCAAGAACTTCAAGGAGAGAGGTTCCATTGTTGCCAAAAAGGCTCCAGGGCGCCCAAGAAAGACCAGCAAGCGCCAGGACCATCTCTTAAAAGTGTTTCAGCTGCGGGATCGGGCTACCAGCAGTGCAGAGCTTGCTCAGGAATGGCAGCAGGCAGGTGTGAGTGCATCTGCACGCACTGTGAGGCGGAGACTCTTGGAGCAAGGCCTGGTCTCAAGGAGGGCAGCAAAGAAGCCACTTCTCTCCAGAAAAAAACATCAGGGACAGACTGATATTCTGCAAAAGGTACAGGGAGTGGACTGCTGAGGACTGGGGTAAAGTCATTTTCTCTGATGAATCCCCTTTTCGATTGTTTGGGACATCTGGAAAACAGCTTATTCGGAGAAGACGAGGTGAGCGCTACCACCAGTCTTGTCTCATGCCAACTGTAAAGCATCCTGAAACAATTCATGTGTGGGGTTGCTTCTCAGCCAAGGGAATCGGCTCTCTCACAGTCTTCCCTAAAAACACAGCCATGAATAAAGAATGGTACCAGAATGTCCTCCGAGAGCAACTTCTCCCAACCGTCCAAGAGCAGTTTGGCGATCAACAATGCCTTTTCCATCATGATGGAGCACCTTGCCATAAAGCAAAGGTGATAACTAAATGGCTCAGGGAACAAAACAGAGATTTTGGGTCCATGGCCTGGAAACTCCCCAGATCTTAATCCCATTGAGAACTTGTGGTCAATCATCAAGAGACGGGTGGACAAACAAAAACCTACAAATTTTGACAAAATGCAAGCATTGATTGTGCAAGAATGGACTGCTATCAGTCAGGATTTGGTCCAGAAGTTGATTGAGAGCATGCCAGGGAGAATTGCAGAGGTCCTGAAGAAGGGTCAACACTGCAAATAATGACTTGCTGCATTAACTCATTCTAACTGTCAATATAAGCTTTTGTTACTCATAATATGATTGCAATTATATTTCTGTATGTGATAAAAACATCTGACAAACACACATAAAAACCAGAGGGCAGCAGATCATGTTAAAATATAATATTTGTGTCATTCTCAAAACTTTTGGCCATGACTGTAATTCTCTGATGGGTGCAGGATCTAAGGTCACTGTGCCTCTGACCATGGTTGTGTAGAACACATGAAGCAGTACAATTGTCCTTTCACCAAGGAGCTATGATTTCACTCATGTGTGCTAGCGAGCTTAAAACTTTTAGGTTTAAGGCCAGTTTCACACGAACATCCGTGTGCATTCCGTATTTTGCGGAACGGAACGGCTGGCCCCTAATAGAACAGTACTAATAGAATAGTACAGTATTACAGACAAGAATAGGACATGTTCTATTTTTTTTTCGGGCCTACGGAACGGGCATACGGATGAGGACAGCACACGGTGTGCTGTCTGCATTTTTTGCGGACCCATAGAAATGAATGTGAAAAATGCAGAATGCAGAGTCCGCAAAAAATACGTTTGTGTGAAAGATGCCTTATTCACATTTCCGTTTTTCACTGACACGCGCTGTCCGCATTTCCTGCAAACAGCACATGTACCCATTGATTTAAATGTGTCGGTTCACATTTCAGTATTTTTCACAGGGACATGCCCTACCTTGATCCGTGATGCGGACCAAGCACGCCCACTGAAGTCTATAGGTCCATGAAAATCACTGACACAATACAGATAGCATCCATTTTTCACTGAAGATTCTTTGCCAATTAATTTTCAGCTAAGCAACTTCAGTGAATTACGGATGACACACAGATGGTAAAAACAGAAACACAAACCAACCATGGATCCTTCACGGACATCTTTGCGGATGAAACACGTACACTTTTTTTCACGGATGCAACACTAAAGCCTCATTCACACGTCCGTGTACGTACTCAAATCCGTGAGCAGGTGGTCAATGAGGCATCCGTGAAGCTGTCCGTGAAATGACTATAATGGGCGTGAGGGATCCGGGAACACGGATCAAGATAGGACATGCATCCGTGCTGAAAACACTGACCCACGAACCGTGATGAAACACTGATGTCTGAACACACACATTAAAATGAATGGGGACGTGTGCTGTCTGTGGAGAACACGTACAGCACACGTCCGTGAAACACTGACGTGTGAATGAGGCTTAGGCTCCATTCACACGTCCGTATTTGTGCACATCCTGGAAAACGGTCAGTTTTTTGTGGATCCGTTGTTGAAAGGATGTATCCATATGTCATCCGTTTTTTGCAGATGCGCAAAAAATAGAAGGATGAATAACATCTGTACCTTTTATTTTTTTTTCTACCCTCCTGGAACGGAATCCGCAAATGCGGATGACATGCGGATGCCTTCCGCATGTCTTCTGCATTTACGGACGTTCCATAGACTTGTATTGGGCTACGGACCGCAATTTCGGGATGAAAGTAGGACATGCTGTTTTTTTATTGCGGACAATCGGAACGGAAACACGGATGCGGACAACACACTTTGTGATGTCCGCATTTTTTCGGCAACCATTGAAATGAATGGATCCGCATACTATTCGCATTTTAGATCATTATTGCAGATCAGACGCGGATAGGATGCGGAGCAAAAATCAGGACGTGTGAATGGGGCCTTAAAGGGGTATTCTCATCTTGGACAATGGGGGCATATCGCTAGGTATACGTGCGGGTCCCTATAACGAGAACGGGGCCCCCAAAGTGAAGAAGTGCGCACCGCGCAAGCGCGGCCCGCTCTCCATTCACTTCTATGGGGCCGCCGGAAATAGCCGAGCGCTGGCTCGGCTATCTCCGTCGGCTCCATAGAAATGAATGGGAGCGGTGGCCGTGCATGCGCAGTGCGCTCCCATTCATTTCTATGGAGCCGACGGAGATAGCCGAGCCAGCGCTCGGCTATTTGCGGCGGCCCCATAGAAGTGAATGGAGAGCGGGCCGCGCTTGCGCGGTGCGCACTTCTTCACTTCGGGGGCCCCGTTCTCGATATAGGTGCGGGTCCCAGCGGCGGGACCCGCACCTATAGGACAATGGGGGCATATCCTAGCGATATGCCCCCATTGTCCAAGATGAGAATACCCCTTTAACATGGAAATGTGAACAAGGTTACCCAGATCAGGTGTAAATGACTAGTACATGGTTACAGAGGACACGCCCGACCCAGGGTGCCCATACAAGTAGCATCCCAAATCTGTGAGTGAAAGTGGTAAAACTTAACATCATGAAAAGGAAAATTACCCTAAACATACTAGTTCTGTTCACATTATGTTTAACTTTTCCATTGGAGGTAAATGTTGGGAGGATTTCCTGACTAACCTCCAAAGCAGGTATAAAGCAGCATGCATTCACAATATGCTCCCATGTTAAAGAAACATATAACTTGCAATTAGAGATGAGAGAAGTATTCCAAAATTCGATTCAACTGCCTTGCCAAATTTCACAAAAAAATTAACTTTGGCTGCTTTGTCATCTCATTGTAATAACAGAGTGAAAAATAAAACAAAAAAAACAGACATCCATTGGCTCGAGAAAGGGCCAGCCGCCAACTTAATTGAAGATCTGGCATGAAATCTCACGTGGCCCATGATGACGTCATCACGTCGACATGTATGGTGACATCATAGGTCACCACGCATGGGATTTTGTGCGAGATCTTCAGGTAAGATGGAGGTGGCCGTCACGCGCAAATTGATGAGGTGAGTATGATTTTTTTTGTTTTTTACACTAGTTCAGGTAAAATTGATTGCTACCACGAAGCATGAGGAAATTCGGCTTTGCGACAAATCGAATTTATCCTTTATTCATAGACTTCGATTCGTTCAACATTACTTGCAATGTGCATTTTTACTGTGTTAGGGCTCATGCACACGAACGTGTGCGTTCAGTGCCCGTGCTGTGGACCGTAACCTTGAATGGGGTCCGCGATCCGCATCCGACGGTCCGCACTGCAAAAAAGTAGTGCATGCGCTACTTTTTTGCAGAGCGGAGGCACGGCCAGAAACACCACGGAAGCACACCGTAGTGCTTCCATGGTGTTCCGATCCGCGCCTCTGCTCCGTATACCCATGATTGCGGACCCATTGAAGTGAATGGGTCCGCGATCCGTGATGCGGGCTGCACACGGCCGGTGCCCATGTACTGCGGACCCGGCGTATGCGGGCCGCAATACGGCCACAGTCCGGCACCGGTCGTGTGCATGAGGCCTTACTTTGTACACAGGGGCGGACACAGACAACAGAGGGCCCCTGTGCAAGGAATGTACCTGGGCCCCCCTCCCCTTTCCTCGGACATAACCTCTTCTCCCCCTACTCAGCCCCTCTGACATTTCATACTTCGACGCTCTCCCTTGCCCTGGGCTGTTTTGTTTATATTTTTACACAGCTAAGCGGAGACGTCACTGGCACTGATGGCTGGCTTTACAGACTAGGGCAGCGCTAAAGCCTGTCCATTAGTGCTGGTGACGTCACCGGGCTCACTGCTAGGCGGAAGTCTCCCCTCCCCATATTACCCCCAGTGGTAATAAGGTTTCCTGCAGTGCCTTCAGTTCTAATAAGGCACCCCTAATAGAAATAATGCCAATCTATAAGGCACTCCTATGGAGCTTTCAGTAGTAATGCCCGCCACCACTGTCCACAGTATTTATAATGTTACCTGCAGTGCCCCCTGTAATTATAATTCCTTTTGCCATACCCCCTGGAGTTATAATATTCTCTGCAGTGCCCCCATAAATTATAATGCCTGTCCTCTTCCTCCAGTCTTCTATACCATGCAGTCCCATGTAAATAACACCAGTCCTCTCCCACCAGTTTCCTATATGATACAGTCCCATGTAAATAACCTCTCTTCCTTACAGTCTTCTATATAATACAGTCCTATGTAAATAGTATCACTCCTCTCCCTCCAGTCTTCTATACCATGCAGTCCCACGTAAAGAACACCATACCCCTCCCACCAGCCTTCTATACCATGCAGTCCCATGTAAATAACACCAATCCACTCCCACCAGTCTTCTATATGATACAGTCACATGTAAATAACTTAAATCCCCTCCTTCAGTCCCTCCAACACATAGTCTTATGTAAACAATATCACTACTTACCCTCCAGACTTCTATAATATCCAGTCCCATGTAAAGTCATCTCCCCTCAATCTTCTATACCATACAGTCCTATGTAACTAACACCCCTCCCTTCAGCCTCTCTAACATACAGTCCCAGTTAAATGACATATCCCCCCCCCCCACACTAAGCAGGGAGAAGGTATAATGGGGAGAACCACAGCATTTCTCTGGCACTCACATTCTTTCCACTGGTCTCCACTGCTGAGCGCTGCCTTTCTCTGCACTGGTCACATGATGGTGACCTCATCACAGGTCCTACCACCACTTGATGTGATGGAAGGTCCTTCAGCCATGGAGTATAGCCAGAACGGGCAGCAGTTTCACAGTAAGTCCTAACCAGGGCACACCAACCCCCCCTGGAAAGGGCCCCCCCTCCCTCTCTGGGCCCCTGTGCAGCTGAACCTGCTGCACAGGCAGTATGTCCGCCCCTGTTTGTACATAATGGGATGTGCTTACTTGGCATACTTTCAAATGACTGTATTAGTAGTTGTGGATATATACTCAATTTAGTTACAAAATAGAGGAAAAAACTCCTTGATTTTGGGGATTTAGATGGAAGTGATTAAACATTCTTTATATAAAGTGAATTCTTTACTTTTCAGGAGTTTTTTGCTTTCCTTCCTCATTCTACACTATTGGTAATTCCACGTTCACTATAAAAATGTGAAACAAAAACAATTTTTAAAAAATGGTTAGCTTAAAGGGGCTTGGATAGAAAACATTATCCTGGAAAAAATATTATTGCTGAGTTATATCAATATTTTCTAACGAACCAATGGAAGCTAATTTCTCTAATGCCGGATCAGTACAAACCACATTCGCCTAAAAGACCCTCAGGCTTCTCCCTGTTCGGCTAGATTGATAGAGCTCCCTATATACAAATAGGGTGAGACGTCTCTGTCTCGCTGAGCTGGATGAAATCCTCCATTTTAATTAAAGGGTGTTCTCACACCAAAAATATTCAGCTGTTTTCGAACCAACACCTGGATCTGAATACGTACAATTAAAAATTTAGTATAATCACTGAGATAGTCAATAAAATGTATCTGCATAGCATCAATAAGACACTTCTATTTATTTTATAAAGAAGCGCTTAGGAAAAGATTAATAAAGGATTAATTTTAAGCAGTTGCCGGAAAGTAGAAAGGAAGACAAAATCATCTGTTCAGTCCTCCTCTGGTAGTCCCCGTTGGAATCTGTTTCCTCCTCTGCAGTGATGAAATTTTGAGACTGACGCAAATTTTGGTTTCACAAAGTTTTCTGCTTCTGTGGTTTTGGATCCTTTTGTCAGGTGTTTCTATAGTATACTGAAGTACAATTATATCACCGCCCAGCTAGTTTATAGCTCCTCCCACCAGCTAGAAACATAGACACTACCCTATCACTGCCCCTAGCAACACCCAGCTAGTTTATAGCTCCTCCCACCCAGTTACATAGACACTGCCCTATCACTGCTCCTAACAATTCCCAGCTAGTTTATAGCTCCTCCCACCCAGTTACATAGACAAAGCCCTATCACTGCTCCTAACAATTCCCAGCTAGTTTATAGCTCCTTCATAGAAATGAATGGGAGCGCACCGCACATGCGCAGTGCGCCCTCCTTCACTTTGGGGGCTCCGTTCTCAATCCTAGCGATATGCCCCAATTGTCTAAGATGGGAATAATCCTTTAAGTCTAAATCTGAGCAAAGACTATAAAATTCAGCTTTTAGTCAGATGCATGGAGCTTTATTCCCCTCCTATCAGATTCAGAGACCCTCGTCATCCTCTACTAGGCCGCAGCTGAAGCTATGACAATGGAGCTTTGCTGTCATAAATAAATGAACCCTCATGAGGGTCTTGAATTGAAAGACATTATGGATGATACTTGAGTAGTGTTGAGCGAAGTGAAGCATCTAAAGCGGAATTAGTTTTCCTAAAATGGTGGATGCACGTGTTAGAAAGTGAAATTAAGTGTAGAGGAGACAAGCCTGGGAATGCAAGATCACCTATAATGCTGTGCACCCAGCCAATCTGCAGGTAGCCATCCTCTGTAATGTCACAACTAGGCAAAGCCCTATAAAACCCTGGTCGCCTCCATTTTCCTCTGAGCTGAACATAGGGAGAGATGTGACAAGACACTCATGTACTAGGGACAGTGTTGCTGCAAACTCTTAACAGAGTGTAGGACAATACTGGAGAGGGAGACTGCATGGAGAGTGCAGGAAGACTGCAGGGAAAGTACAGGGAGACTTCAGGGAGAACAGAGGGAGAGTATAGAAGACTGCTGAACTACAGACTCTGCTACAATTATCGCCATGTATACCTGTTACAAATGAATTGGTAACCAATCGAATTTCTTGTCGAACTTCAGCGAAGCTACCAAATCGAATTTTTCAAAACTGCGCTCATCTCTAGTAATGAATAGTGATGAGAAACTGATAGGGACAACAACACACATCATCCACATCAATTCTCCACTCAACGGGGTTTCATAAATACAAGACAAATAGCGAGATCATGAAGGGAACACTCCTAATATATCTTCCATACATAATAACCTTGGTGTAAAACAAAACTGTTTGGACATGTTCACATAACTCATGTGGAGTTTCTATGACTGCATGTCTTCTACAGCGTCCTTAACGTAACGTGTCCTGCACCAAATCATAATTTCACAAGATCTCTCCTCCAGTGTTATATGTCTTTCGGGTAAGGAGGGAGACAACTAATATAATCACCAGCTCAACATTACTTTTCATTTACTGTACTTTTATCAACCTGCATGTGAAATCTGCCTTTTCATTTGCCCAAATTCCCAGATCTGATTTGAAGCTTTTCCTAATTCTCAAGTAATAATATTCTAAGTAGCCTTCACTAGTTAATCTCTAAACATGGATCTGGACTCCACTGCAGGGGAGATACAAGACCTCTACCCCTTGGAGTAGTCTCTGTTCAGTGACTGCAGACCCATGGCGGTCAAGAGATACCAGTCTGGAGCACTGAGGGATCAGGTAAAACCATAATCAGGTAATTCGGTAAGCAGGCCAAAGGTTAGGGAAGGCAGCACATGGTCAATACGAGAGTCAGGCAGAGGTCAGGCAGCAAGCAGTTAAATCCAGTAATCAGGCAGAGGTCAGGACATCACAATGTACAGATGTAGCAGAACTAAAAGGAACTGTGATAACACGTCACAGTGTCATCTTCTGACAAAAGCCATTGAAAACTATAAAAAAATCCAATTAACATATTCTTGCCATTGTTTACTTAACACATTAACCATTCCTTTTAGCTCTGCTACATCTCTAGTATAGCACACCTTCAAAGAAAACTTGCAGGCTACAAAAAATATTGCTCAGGCACCCTACCACAGGACAAGGTACCTTAAATACTCCAGGAAGCCTATCTATTGGCTGAACAGTTTTGGATGCATGTGCTGGCCCTTTAAGAACCGGAGGAAGTCTGTGCCCCTATGGGTAGGCACACACACTGCAGGCCTGGAACAGGCTACAGACCAGTGTGTAGTGGAAAGAGCGGTGAGGCAACAAATGTATGGACCACCGGAGCACCCAGCAATGCCGGCGGTCATGGACCACCAACGTCACACACACATATATTTCATATATTTGCTTTGCCCCAAAAGGTCCCAATCATATACCCTTGAAAACACATAGCAATGCCAGTTCTGGCGCCCCCATTATAGTTACAGTCATGAGGGGAGCAGCGCTTTCTGCTCTGGTCTTGATATCCCCTGCGCTGCTGAACGACGTGCCTAATTTACGATGAGGCTCAGGCCTGGCCATAAATTAGGCACGTTCTCCAGCAGTCCATGTGCCTAAACAGAAATCTACGGCAGATCTGCCTGGCTTCATTAGCGCTAGAAAAGTGGCATAAATGAAGATAAATTTGTTGTGGTGTTTGGTCACCCCCCCTCCCCCCATCCTTTTGGAAGGGCTGCAGAAAAAAAGCCACTTGCAACTATTTTTTTAAAAGGTCTTTAACGCCACTTTTCTGGGGCAAACTCAATGATAAATCTCCCCCATTGTGTTCCCAATAGCATGTCAGTCACAAGGCCCCCTGTCATGACCCCACTGATGGTCGTGATGGACGCAGGGACTGCCCAGTACAGGATCCAGGGCCATATCTCTCCATATCTGCATGGATATCTAATCTAGGTCTCCCATAAAGCTAGGTAACCATGCATCGGGCAAAAATGAAGCCCCATCATTTTCTAAAGGCAGTAAAAAATTTAGTTAGTGAGCTTCTGGAATTTCAGCCAGACCACGGCCATGAGAATCCGTCCTATAGCTGCAGGCAGGAAGCTATAGCAATGTAAAAGCATTTTATCACATACGGCAGATTTTTGCATCCTTGCCAAAGAAAAGTTTATACATTGACTATGTTTTTTTTTCGTGGGGTGCTGACATAGGCCGATGATATCAGCCTGAAAAGAAATGACAGGCAGACCTGAGATCTCACACCTGAACTGGGATTATACGGACACCTATAGGTGGGATGTGCCAAAATACACAGCCTATGGGCTCATGCACATGAGCGTGTGTGCCCCGTGCCCGTGCTGTGGACCGCAAATAGCGATCCATGTGCTATCCGTGCGCATGCTGTTTGTGGATGCGGACCCATTGACTTTTTGGACGGTCTGCACCACAAAAAAAAAAAAAATAGGACATGTTCTAATTTTTGCGGTGCGGAGGTACGTACAGAAATCTCACGGAAGCGCTTTGTAGTGCTACCATGGGCTTCCAATCCGTGCATCCGCTCCGTATCTCCAGGATTGAGGACCCATTCAAGTCATTGGGTCCGCATCTGTGATACAGAGTGCACATAGCCAGTGCCTGTACACTGCAGAGGTACTGTTTGCGGTCCGGGGCGCACGCGCTCGTGTGCATGAGCCCTATATCTGTAGAAGCACTGGTGATGTATAATGCTTTTTCCTGTGTCAGTTTTAGGCCTCATGCACACGGTCGTTGCCCAGCCATGGGCGTATTGCGATCCACATGCAGCGGGTCCACAATACACGGGCACTGGCCGCGTGCACCCTGTATCACGGATGCGGACCCAATCACTTAAATGGGTCCGCAATCCGGGAGATGCGGTGCAGTGTGGAACGAAAGGATGGATCGGAAGCCCACGGAAGCACTACAGAGTTCTTCCGTGGTGTTTCTGTCCGTGCCTTCACACCGCAAAAAAATATAACGTCTTCAATTTTTTACAGTGCGGATAGTCGGATGCGGATTGCGGACCCCTTCGAAGTGAAAGAGTCCACGATCCGCATGCGGTAGCCCCATGGTCAGTGCCCGTGCATTGCAGACTGCAGCATGGGCACAGCCGGCACACATTTGTGTGCATGAGGTCTCAAAGAATATGTCAGTGACAATGTGTGACAAGGCTCAGCTCCATATAAGCTCCAAGAGTCTTAGGATTCTGGGTAACAAAAACGTGAAATTCATGAAAACGTCATCACTAACACGACTGAAGCACCTATATGGCAATCCAAACAGAAAAGCTTTGTGCTTACAGAAAACACAAGACGTCTTAGAAAAACTCTGCAACCTGTCAGATAGATTTCAAGATAAGTGCAACTGGAAAAACCGACCCTCAATCTCAACAGTTTTCACTTCAGTAAGAAAAAAAACACTCCTGTAAGAGAAGTGCGTTCAGATGTGTTCACAGATAGAGCAGTCTACAAGG
Organism: Rhinella marina; assembly: GCA_900303285.1. Lineage (NCBI taxonomy): Eukaryota > Metazoa > Chordata > Amphibia > Anura > Bufonidae > Rhinella > Rhinella marina. The sequence continues at coordinate 371,522 of ONZH01001613.1, forward strand.
TCAGCTCTTCTGGAAGAGCTTATACCAAGCACTAAACGTCTAAGCAAAGATCTAGCTACCAACATATGTATTCAGGGGGTCATTTACTAACAGAAATTCGACTATTTTTGGCGTATTTCTGGCGCAGATTGCAGTGCAAAGGTTAGGCTACTTTTGCTGGATCTGTCAGGGGATCAGCAAAAACGGATTAGTTCAATAATACAACCGCCTCCATCCATTCAGAACGGATCCGGTTGTATTATTTCCAAAATGAACAAGACGGATCCGGAACTAAAACCACTGTAAGTCAATGGGGGATGGATCCGTTTTCTTTTTTGTCAGAGAAAACAGATCCGTCTCCACTGACTTAGGCCTCATGCACACGACCATATGAAAAAACGGATCCGCAAAAACGGATCTTCAAAAAATACGGATGGTGTCCGTATGCATTCCGTATTTTGCGGAACGGAACAGCTGCCCCCTAATAGAACAGTACTATCCTTGTCCGTGAAGCGGACAATAATAGGACATGTTCTATTTTTTTGCGGAACAGAAATACGGACATATGGAAACGGAATGCACACGGAGTACCTTCCGTTTTTTCTTGTGGACCGATTGAAATGAATGGTTCCGTATACGGTCCGCAAAAAAACGGAATGGACACGGAAAGAAAATAAGTTCGTGTGCATGAGCCCTTAGGGTGCATTCACACAACCGTATAAATGGATCTGCGTCTGTTCCGCAATTTTGCAGAACGGGTACGGACCCATTCTATTCAAAGGGGCCGCAAAAGATGCGGACAGCACACCGTTTGCATTTGTTGTTCCATTCCACGGCGCCGCCAAAAATATAGAGCATGTCTTATTCTTGTCCGCAACTGCAGACAAAAATAGGCTATATAGCGCTGGCCATGTGCCATGTGCGAATTGCGGAACGCACATGGCTGGTATCTGTGATTTGCGGACTGCAAAACACTTACGTTCATGTGAATGTAGTCTTAGGCCCCATTCACACGACCGTATGAATGGGGCCGTATGTATTCCACAAAATTGCGGAATACATGCAGCCCCATTCACTTCTATGGGAGCGCACAGCCGCGGCACGGAGACAGCTCCATGCCGCGGCTCCGCATAAAAAGATAGAACATGTCCTATACTTGTCCGTACGCACGGACAAGTATAGGCATTTTCAATGGGGCCGCACGGCGTGTGTTCCGAGCGCTGCGGAACACACGCCGGGCGGCCCCCGTATATTTGCATTATTGCGGACCTGCAAATATACGGTCGTCTGAATGAGGCCTTACATTGTGTTTCCGTCTTGCTCAGTATTCTATGACGCTGCTTGCAACGGTTTTGTGTGCCTCATGGAAACGCAATGAAACTGAATGGAATGCATTCTGATGCGTTTCGTTCAAGTTCGTTTGGTTTTGTCCCCATTGAAAATGAATAGGAAGAAAACGGAAGCGTTTTGCTGCAGTTTTGAGATCCTGTGATGGATCTCAAAACGGTTCAGCAAAACACAGATGTGAAAGTAGCCTGACTTGTGCCACAAAGGTTATTATCCCTGCTCACGCCAGGTTTAAAAATTGGCACGTTGACAGGGAAGGGGGCGGGCCTACAGGCCCATCTAATTTATCATTTTCTACGCATGTTTTAGGCATAGAAAGTGGTCTAAATTTAAAGGGGTTGTCCAGGTTCAGAGCTGAACCCGGACATACCCTTAATTTTACCCAGGCAGCCTGCCTGATGTTAACATCGAAGCATCCTATGCTCCGATGCCCTCCTTTGCCCTGCGCTAATTAGGGCGGACGGAGCATTCCGCCCAGCAGTGAGCCCGATGACGTCATTGGCGCTGATGGGCGGGCTTTAGTGCTGCCCTAGCCAGTAAAACGGTTAGGGCAGCGCTAAAGCCGGCCCATTACAGCCGATGACGTCACCGAACACACTGCCGGGTGGAAGCTTCCGCCCGGCAGTCTGTTATGTAAACAGAAGGGCCCTTGCCCTGCACGATCCAGCGCAGGGCAAGGGAGGGCATCGGAGCATGAGATTCTCCGATGCTAACATCAGGCGGGCTGCCTGGGTGAATTTAAGTGTATGTCGGGGTTCAGCTCTGAACCCGGACAACCCCTTTAAGCCAGCAAGGTTGCTGGCATAGATTTGGACCGGCGGTGGATGAGCCGAGGTTAAGTAAAGGCCGGCGCACTCTTCATAACTTCGGTGGATCCACAGCCAGTGCACGAGGTTATTAAGACTGGCGTCTTAATAAATGACCCCCTCAGACTTCTATCCTGGGGAGACATAAAACGAGGACCTGCACACACTACTCAATTTGCTCTCTGTTCACACTGCGTTCTCTAATATCACTGATTCCCTCCACGGGTGGGAAAGATTCAATAAAAGCCCATCAGCTATACTTGGGGACCTGGATTCAGGTTGTGCCATGACTGTTGCAGTCTGCAGTGTCTATTTGCTGGGGGAAAACATACCTGCCAGAGTCATAATCACCTGATAGATGCCAAAAGACTGTTTTTTCAGTTTCTGTTGCACCAGTATATGTTGGTATAATTCTCTTTTACAACTGTATGGAATAATGCAACTTTCTGTATCATTGCATATAGAGGCATCAGTAAAAAAAAAAAAAAAAACTACAATGTGGTATACATTTTTTTTACATGGAAGCTTATTGGTGACATATGGCACTGTTGACCTATACAGTAGCATCCATTGGCACTATATGCTGGGAAATACCGACATATACAGATCTGTCCAACTTTACTTTTCGCTCTAATTTAGTTAAAGGGGCTGTGATATGACAAATAATCCACACTTTTCAAACCAGCACCTGGATCTGTATACTTTGATAATTGCATATAATTGAAAATTTAGTATAGCCACTGAGCTATTCAATCAAATCTATCTGTATAGCGCCACCTGCTGTTTCCTGTCCACCTTACTGCGGTGGTTGCACACGCTCAGTTTAAGGCCCCATTCAGACGACCGTGTTTCACGGCCGTATATGGGCCGTGAAAGCTCGGCCTGTGCTGCCCCAGAGGACGGGAGAGCACGGCGTCATTGGTTGCTATGACGCCGTGCGCTTCCTGAGGCCACCGCCGTGCAGTGAAACATCAACTGCCTAAATCTTCAACTGACCCCATTTTAATTCGGCAGTTACAGAGAAAGAGCTACAGCAGAGAGGGCACACCCCCTGACCTGTGATAAGTAGAGAGCTGCAGCACGTCCTCTGAGAAAGGACACCACTCCAAGTTGTCAGCCTAAAATAAATCTAGCAGAACAATTGGAGCAGTTAATGTGGAGATCTCTGGATCCATGAGAGGTACAGGGCTGGTTCTAACTTTGTTAGAAAGAGGTTGTCATGTACTGAATGATGTCTGATTTTCATTTTTCATGTCAATCATGGGATAACCTCTTTATGGACTTCAATTTATTATAAAGCAAATCCAATAAAATATTGCGACATGCAAGCAAAACATTTAAAAAGGCTGCAATTCATATCACAACCACTAGGTGGCCACACATAGACACATAAAGGAAAGACATCTTGTGACACAGTACCACAAAATCAAGTTTTCTTTTTAAAGCTGGTCATCTTGTACTATACATCTCAGGATATCTTCAGTCGAAAGGGAAGGTAATGAAGGACACATCTGTCCTACAGTAATCTGGCTCCCCGCAGAGCTGATCAAGGGAACAATTCTGTCCTAATAGGATTCAAGGACTATGAGAGCCATGGAGAGAACGGCCTCTGTACACACAGTCTAACATGAAAATGTTTTCCTATCAAATTGCAAAGTACCCACTGCAGTGAAGGCCGTGTTCACACTACAATAAGAGCAGCTGTCATCGCTTAGTACATAAGCCAATACCAGCAAGGTGAACACACACAGCACATAGAGGCAGGAAGACAGGCACCCAAGATTACAGGGAAGGTTTACACGCCCACATAAGACTAATTAGCTCTACATTGTATGTAATTCTCACATGTGAATTCTCAGCTGAACGACAAACACGTGTCACACTCTGTCAGCCACTTAAGAGTTCCTGCAGATATACATTCTTCAGCTGTAACATATGAATCATCCCCTGCTAATGCTATTTTCTATAGGTTTTCTGATTTTAACGACTAAACCAAAAGGATCATACAACTGATACATTACATCACATGAAGGCGAATACAATCAGCAGTATTCTTCCTAGGGGTGGGCTCCTTCTAATGTGAAGCTACAGCTGTGTACAGCTCTATACACCAATCAGATGTCTCCTCCTGCAGCTGCTTCTCTTCTTTCCTTCCCCTACTGTTTTACTAGAAAGTATACCTGAAAGTATTTGCAGCTGCATCCCCCTCCTTCCTCTCCACTCTGTCAACTCCTGGAGGTTGTCAAATTATAGGGGTTTTTTTAACAATTAATTGTTGGGGGAATACATGCTGCTGGAAGTTTAGGAAATTATCACTTTCCTCGCTGTAAAAATAATGTATTATGTTTTACTCTGAAAAGGGTTTTCCAGAGGATAGGTCATCAGTAAAAAAAATCTCAGAAAACCCCCTTAATGTTATTCAAGTTATTAAAAATTCCTTTATTTCTGTGAAAACTTTGGTGATGTCATCCATCTATCTGCAATAAACAAATCTGAATTAGGCTACATTCACACGACTGTAGTGTTTTACAGATCCACAAAACACGGATACCGGCCCGTGTGCGTTCTACAACTTGCGAATCTCACATGTCGCCACTATCATAGAAAATGCCTATTCTTGCTCCCATTTGTACGGTGTGCTGTCTGCATCTTTTGCGGCCCCACTGCAATGAATGGGTCCGCACCCGTTCCGTAAAATTGTGGAAAGGATGCGGACTCATCCATATGGTCGTGTGAATGTAGCGTTATGTGTATCACATAGCAAAGAGGACCCGTCCCCTCTCCAGACGTGTCTGTTTTAGTAACTACTTTCATCTCCCTTGTAATGACAATTCTGGAACATCTATTCTTATGACTCTGTACTGTGCCGTTCTTTTATTATTACTACTAGAAGTCATAAAAATGCTAGCAGTTTTGTAAGGAAGTACTAAGGTCATCATCCGTAACTTGTTGAGTTGTAATGCAGGAGGCAGAGTAGCACAGAAAAGCCCGGACACATACACAGTCACAGGCAATAACTCAGAATCATTGCTTTTTTCAATCCCCTGCCCAGTTTTCTGATTGGAACTCAAAGCCGAGCTCTTATTGGCTCGATGTCCCCTCTCTCTGAGCCAGGGCTTCCGAGAATGACCATGCAACTGGCGCCATTCCTGACCTCCCCAAGCTCTGCTGCATAAACTGAAGTGACAGCTGCTGGAGAGGAAGACACCGTAGATCAGGAAGTTCCTGACAAGTTTGCAATAAAGGTCCAACTGGGCGTTACCAATTGGGGGGGGGTCTCTGCACTGTATGACACTATCCAATCAGTGCTCACAGATTCAGACTGTGCAGGGACACACCCCTGAACTGGTAACACCCAGCTGGACCTTCATTGCAATTCACTCATAAATTCTAGCAGGACTAACAGAGGAACAGCATAGCACAGAGTGATAAGAATAGATGTTCCAGAATTGTTATTACATGGGGAATGCAGACAGTTACTAAAACAGACATGACAAGAGAGGCAAAAGGTCTTGTTTAAAATGAACCTCTCAGAAACTTCAAACCACCAGGCTATATTTTACTGTGAAAACTTATGGCTTCTCGGAGAAAACATTTATTTATTTAACATATTAATTTTCTATCCACAAATACACTTAAAAGCACCTAAATCACATAAACTCAAGCTACAGCCATCGTAACGGTCATACTAATAGCAGAAGCCGAAGACTGAAGGCAAAAGAACTGGGAGCCGGGATTACCGAGTCCTGGTCCTATTATGATGATGATTGTATTCGATTCTGAAAATAATGTTTGCACGCGGTAATTTCTGTAAACAATGAGAACAATTCCGATATATGCCATTGATTGGAGTTTACTTTTCATTCCTAGGGTGGTGAAATAATTCACAGTAATGACAGCCCTGTGTGATGGCACTAATGTACGTGGCACTAAAAATTTAGATCTAGGCTTAGTAAGAGTGTATTATGCTCCAGCTGCACATCGACTGCTACGTGTGAGAATACCTTGACTTCCCAAACTGCTGCCCCCTGCAGAAGCGGGCTGCCATTAACAATCAATTTCAAAAACCCACATTAAAAACTACATTACGCACAATGACTGGTACTTGGAACCTTGGCTTAAAGGGGAAATCCAGTTGTTGTTTTTTTTTAATCTGTCCCAGCCAGGAGGACCTGTGCTGGGATGGGGTAACCCAATCACTGGCCTCATCACTGATGTGTCCCATGTGACCCCACAGTGATGTGCTGCTTGGGGATACATTACTGCTGAGGCCGGTCCGTGCAAGAAGAACTCCAGTGAAGAGAGCCAGGAAGACAATGGAGCTGGAGCTGGAACTGAGCTGTGAGGGCCATGAGAGTATGAATTTCTGGAGGGCAGATTTAAAAAAAAAAAAAAAAAAAAAGTGGGCACCCAGAAGTTCATTAGACCCAGATGTACCCCATAAGTGCCTTAGCCTCAGACACATATAATCTGCTCATCGACACAAATTGATATAACATATAATTTCAAAGGAGAGCAGGGACTCAAGACCACAATTATCACCACTGATATTGCAAGGCAGTTAGGTGACAAATTCAGTTCTGATTACATATACAGATGTAGTGGAGCTGTGTTTGTCAGATGAAGTAGAGCTCAGTTTGTCATTAAAAACAATATCAGTTGAATATGTGATATCGGTGGTTTCTGATAAGTCTGCAGATAAGTCTGAGTAATAACTCATATGTATGTATGTGTGTGTATATGTGTGTGTATATGTGTGTGTATATGTGTGTGTACGCACAGTGCCTTGCGAAAGTATTCGGCCCCCTGAAACTTTTCAACCTTTTGCCACATTTCAGGCTTCAAACAAAAAGATATAACATTTTAAATTTTTGGTGAAGAAGAGGGTCACAATTGTGAGGTGGAACGAAATTTATTGGATAATTTAAACTTTTTTTGTAATAATAAAACGAAAAGTGGGACGTGCAAAATTATTCGGCCCATTTACTTTCAGTTCAGAAAACTCACTCCAGAAGTTCATTGAGGATCTCTGAATGATCCAATGTTGTCCTAAATGACTGATGAAGAGAAATAGAATCCACCTGTGTGTAATCAAGTCTCCGTATAAATGCACCTGCTCTGTGATAGTCTCAGGGTTCTGCATCATGAAGACCAAGGAACACACCAGGCAGGTCCGTGATACTGTTGTGGAGAAGTTTAAAGCCGGATTTGGATACCAAAAGATTTCCCAAGCTTTAAACATCCCAAGGAGCACTGTGCAAGCTGGAAGGAGTATCAGACCACTGCAAATCTACCAAGACCCGGCCATCCCTCTAAACTTTCATCTCAAACAAGGAGAAGACTGATCAGAGATGCAGCCAAGAGGCCCATGATCACTCTGGATGAACTGCAGAGATCTACAGCTGAGGTGGGAGAGTCTGTCCATAGGACAACAATCAGTCCAACACTTCACAAATCTGGCCTTTATGGAAGAGTGGCAAGAAGAAAGCCATTTCTCAAAGATATACATAAAAAGTCTGGTTTACCGTTTGCCACAAGTCACCTGGGAGACACCAAACATGTGGAAGAAGGTGCTCTGGTCAGATGAAACCAAAATCCAACTTTTTGGAAACAATGCAAAGCGATATGTTTGGCATAAAAGCAAAACAGCTCATCACCCTGAACACACCATCCCCACTGTCAGACATGGTGGTGGCAGCATCATGGTTTGGGCCTGCTTTTCATCAGCAGGGACAGGGAAGATGGTTAAAATTGATGGGAAGATGGATGGAGCCAAATACAGGACCATTCTGGATAAAAACCTGTTGGAGTCTGCAAAAGACCTGAGACTAGGACGGAGATTTATCTTCCAACAAGACAATGATCCCAAACATAAAGCAAAATCTACAATGGAATGGTTCAAAAATAAACATATCCAGGTCTTAGAATGGCCAAGTCAAAGTCCAGACCTGAATCCAATTGAGAATATGTGGAAAGAGCTGAAAACTGCTGTTCACAAACGCTCTCCATCCAACCTCAAAGAGCTCGAGCTGTTTTGCAAGGAAGAATGGGCAAGAATTTCAGTCTCTAGATGTGCAAAACTGATAGAGACATACCCCAAGAGACCGCAGCTGTAATCGCAGCAAAAGTTGGCGCAACAAAGTATTAATGCAAGGGGGCCGAATAATTTTGCACGCCCCACTTTTCAGTTTTATTATTACTAAAAAAGTTTAAATAATCCAAAAAATTTCGTTCCACTTCACAATTGTGACCCACTTGTTGTTGATTCTTCACCAAAAATTTAAAATGTTATATCTTTTTGTTTGAAGCCCGAAATGTGGCAAAAGGTTGAAAAGTTCCAGGGGGCCGAATACTTTCGCAAGGCACTGTATGTATATGTGTGTGTGTGTACGTATGTGTATGTGTTTGTATGCATGTGTATGCGTGTGTTTGTGTGCACAGAGCCGTACTTATCACCCTGCAAAGATCTATTTGCTTATTAGTACAACTACACATGAAATCCCAATTACAGTGTGGTACTCAATCTGACTGCAGATAAAATGATGTCTGTACAGTATCTCACTCACACTTAGCTCTGCTACATCATTATATAATATCCCACTTGACTTTTGCACCCGCAATTAAGGTAGATGGAAGTTATCAGATGGCTGGACAGCGAGGTAACAGCCAAGAACAGAGTGCACCCATCAGCTTACACATGGTGTTAACCTGACCTGGCGTCAATCATACTGGTTCCAGCAGACGCCAAAATACAAGACATAGTTACACTTGCCGTGTCTTACTGTAACGTGTAGATACGAGAAAAATGGAGACTGATATCCAACGCACAGTAAAACATCTGTATTAGCCATGTAAATGGATCCAACTCCATGCAGAACCTACATGGCAGGGGTCGTTACTGCCCTATTACAGTATATTGTGATCATAGCTGGATTCTCTGTTCAGTATCCCCTTTATCAGCTATTGCGGACAGTCATTTAAATGGGCAAGTAATGCGGGGGGAGGGGGTTGGATAACTGTACAGTTGCCATATTTCCTTAAATATGGCAAAGAAAAATAACGAATTTCACAGTATTTCCCTATAATCCATCAGCTTTAAAGAGTATTTCCCCATAAATGGAAAAGGTCACTACTACAGACAACTTGTATGAGCCAATACAGCTCCCCTAGGACTTCTCATCCAACTTTTCCAGGCTCCTGAATGGCAATTCTATAGAAGCCACTCGTCAAGCTTACACTGCTCTAATGGTTGTCATATTGGTTGTCTCCCGGGTCACTGCTGCGGCCAGTGATTGACTGCAGTCGCCACATGCTCCCACGTCAGGACGTCACTGCTGCAGGAGACCGGCGCAGGATCGGGCAGCCTTGGAATGGGGGTAGTGAGTGACAGTCCCTTGAATACTACCTTTTCCCTTTGGCCACTGCAGAAGAAATGTACAGTATGTACAGCCCCAGCTTGTGTACACAGACGTTATGTTGTGGAAAACAAAAAGTCGTTTTTTTTTTTTTTCAATTTTTTTTTTCCTGGACTGTATAAAGCAGCAGACAACATTGCACTACTTGGCTATCATACAAGGCAAATAAGTGAACATTCAAATCCCACAAAATCTGTTTGCAGAAAATAAGATAATTTAGCATTGAGTTCAATGAAATAAAAAAAAGTAAAAAAATAAATAAAACAAAACAACCAAACTACCATTTAGATATGTTAAAGCTGTCTACAATAGTCTACAAACAGCACAATATCACAACAATCTGCAGTATAGGGACCTTCAGGATTCATGCCCTCCCTGTGTTTGCATGGATTTTATGGTCTTTTCCAGTTTTCTCACACATTCTGATATCACACTGACCGATCAGCAGACCACCCCCGACACTGGCTGTAATATGTATGTATGGGAATATGAGAAGAAAAAAAAACTATGTTCTGTGTACTGCGCTGCAGAATATGCTGGTGCTATATACATCATAAATAAGAAAACAATCTATTCTAAATATATTATCTATAATATATGATATATATTACATATATTATTATATATATCATATTAAATAATACAACGCTCTATACATGTGACTCTTGTTTGGTAAACATGGGATTGAAGCCACAGACACATTGTAACAAGTCACCTAACATGGAGAAAAGTTAGCTGAGGACTTGCAGACTTTGGGCACCTATGCCAGCATGCCCACAAGCTCTCCTGATGCCACAGGGAAAGTTTTGCATGCTTATAATCAGGGCACAGTGATACAACATAGAGTAAAAGTGTGGACACCCCAGACCACAGCAAAGCCCCCCTACATATCCCGCCAGAGCTGACTCTACGCAGTGCCAGCCTACCAGTCTGCCCCTATGCCAACCTTCCCCGACCCCATCGTGCCCCTGTAACATACCATGTACTCGGCAGGACTGTTGGAGCAGACTTATTAGCTGCACTGGGAATCAGTCCATTTGCACGGCAGATCAACAAGCTCCTCTGCTCTCCCCCTGGTGTCAGCTGTCAGATGGGACGTCTCCCTGCAGCTGGGGCTCCACTGCAGGCTCTCAGGCTGGGGCAGGCAGTGGCAGAGCTCACATCCAGGTCACTTCTGCCATGCGGGCACCGGGGAGCAGGGTGAAGGCTACCAGGTTCAGCTCCTTCTCGTCAGCGCCGGTTGCTGCCCTGTACTGGTGGGGAAGCTGGAGCCTGGTGCGTGTCACTTCGCTGGGAACTTCCAGGCGCCCTCTAGAGGAAAGTATTGGGTACTACACCCTGGAAGACAGCGGCAGCTAATAGAACTGTTGACTTTCAGCTATTAGATTTATGAGCAGGAGGTGACAAAAAGTAATATTAACCCTTTCTACCCCGGAGGTTTTTTCTTTCCCGTTTTCGTTTTGCGCTCCTTGCCTTCATACAGCCATAACTTTTTTATTTTTCTGTGCAAAACGCAATTCCGCCACAGTTTTAGTTTTTTTATTTACGGCGTTCGATGTTCATTAAAACTGACCAGTTACTTTCATTCTACTGGTCAGTACGAATCCGGCGATACCTAATATGTATAGTTTTTCTTGCGTTTTGATAGTGATAAAATAATTATAAAGTTGCAATTTGTTTTTGTCATATCTTGACCCCTATAACTTTTTGATATTTATGTGTACGGTGCTGTATGGGGCACATTTTTTGCGAGGCGATCTGAACTTTTTATTGATACCATTCTGGGGTATATGACTTTTTGATCGCTTTTTATTTAATTTTTTTTAGAAAAAAAAAGCGTCAAAAAATGCCAAATCGGCCATTTTGACGCTTTTTTCCATTTTGCTGTTTTCCATATGGGAAATTAATTTTTATTTTTTATAATATGGGCGTTTTCGCACACGGCGATACCCATGATGTGTATCTTTTTATTTTTTTAATACTTTTATTTTTATTTTTGAGAAAGGGGGGTGTTTTGAACTTTTATGTTTTTTAAATTTTTATTTTTTAAAAACTTTATTTAATTTTTTTTTTACGCTTTTTTATAGTTCCCATAGGCAACTATAAGAAGCAATCATTTGTTTGCTGAAATCATAGACTCCAATGCACTCCAATGCCCTATTACACAGAAGAGCTCCATAGGAAAGACTATGCAGCAACCTCCTGTCATTTACTATGACAGGGGCTGCTGCAGGCACGCTCCGGCTCCTCCGATCGCCACATGGGGGAGCCGGAGCAACACCGGAAGCGCGCGCTTCTGGTGATTGCTGCCCTTGGGTGCCGTGGTCAGGATAAGAAATAGCAGTTCACCCGCGTCCATGACGCCCATTCTCCTCAGGAGCGAGCGCCATCTTTAAAGACCCGGCCAGCACGGTACTAGTATGGCGCTGGTCAGAAAGGGGTTAAAAACGCTTTCTACGGTACCTCACTATGCATACAGGTAAGATAATATATGCTGTAAATGCTCAGCTACATTACTGTAAGGTATAGGGATAATCACATTTGATAAGCAATTCCAAAATATTTAAGACCTTGTAGGACATGTCATATTTTCCCATGGATGTTAATAAACTAAAATAAAAACATGGAAAAAAAGCTCTAAAATGTCAACAAAAACATTTTCATAAATGTGTGTGAAACCAGCCTTAAAGGGGTTGTGTCACAAAACATATTCTGCATTTTTCAAACCAGCACCTAGATCTGAATAATTTTGTAATTGCATCTAATTAAAAATTTAGTATAGCCACTGAGTTATTCAATAAAATGCATCTGTATGGCGCCACCTGCTGTTTGTTCTTTTCCTTATCTTTTTGTTCATCTCACTGAGCTAGACATATGTGCTAAGTTTAAATCATCAACTGCCACCAGCCATATGTTCTATTAGAAGCTGTGGCAGTTACAGGGAGAGAGCTGCAGCAGAAAAGACACACCCACTGAGCTGCCAGGCTGAAGATAATCTAGCTGAGCAATTAGATAAGTGAATGGGGAGATCTCTGGATCTATGTGAAGTACACGGCTAGTTCTAGCTTTATATGAAAGGTATTGTCATGTACTACATGATGTATGATTTTCATTTCTTTATATCAATAATGGCATAACCAATTTAAAGGGGTTGTCTTGCTTTAGAAAATGGCATTTATCACATAAAAAAGTTAATACAAGGCAGTTACTAATGTATTGTGACGAGATTCATTTTTTTCCATCACATTATATACTGCTCGTATCGAGGGGTTATGACCACCATGTAGTGGTGGTCATGCTTTCACACTATAGGAAAAGGTTCCAGCCTCTCTGGTGGCTGTGACTGTGGGAGTACACAGCAGCCAGTGTTTTTTCCTAGAGTATGTAAGCACAACCAACTCTACTGGATTGCAGCAAAGGAAGTAATATGGACAATCACAATACATTAGTAAGTGCCTTGTATTAACTTTTTCTACATGATAAATACTCCTTTAAAAGAGAATTTCAGTTAGAGCACTGGATAGGGGATAACTCATCAGAAGGTATCCGACCCCTGGGACTCCTACCAATCACGAGGACTCCTTTATGAATCAAGTGAAATCCCAAAGATTTTTATTTACCAATATTCTTTATTTATTTTCAAAATAGTTGAAGTATATCCAAATCAAAAAAAGAAATATAACCAACAATTGTTCACTCCCTATTAATAACATCCCCCCACACTCTCGCACTCTCTCTCAGGTCTCCGAACCAAACATGCAGTCCACCCTTATTTTCAAAACTGATGTAAAGTAGAACTGGCATAGCAACCAATCAGTTTCCTCCTTTCATTTTTCACAGTTCCTTTGCAAAATGAAAGATGGAATCTGATTGGTTGCTATGGGTGACTAAGCCAGTTATCCTTTACACCAGTTTTAATAAATCCACCCCATTGTGTCCCTTGTATTTACATTGAACTTTGAACTTTCTACTAGATCATTTTAAATACTGGCATTTTTTTGTTCTCGTCCATAAACCATTTTATCCAAAAGTATGTTTCTATTTGCATATCTCTTGAAGATTTGGATCAATCGATTTCTTTAAAATACACTTTGCAGCAAAGTACGGTAGTTTCCCTACCGCCAATTTATATTTACTTGCTCCATCCTCCAATCCGAAAATTCCTAAAACCACTGTTTCTGTATCTCTGGTCAGATCTACCTGAAACAAGATTTCTATTTCTTTAAACACCTTTTCCCAAAAGTCCTGTATATAAGAACAGATCCATAACATTATATAATATTACCAGCATCTCCGCCATTACATTTTGGGCAACAAGTAGTATTTTTCCCCAGGTCCCGTGCGACTTTGAGATACCTTGATGGGGTGCACGGGCTCCGGCATGTTAATATAAGAATATATTGTTGAAAGTCTCATTTTAGCATGAGGGTTTAGCCACTTATTGTCAATTGCATTTACCATTGTAGTCCACCATTCTCCGTGAATTGTCATTTTCTGAGAGCCATATTTTTTTCTGGTGATGGTCCTGTGTGAGGTCTTGTTTTTTGTGACATGAGCTCATATTTTCATTGGTAACTGTAACAACCTTCCCCCCACCCCACAGGGACGATCGTGTCCCAGGTTTATTGGAATGCCGAGTGGTGTGGTGTGACCTTAATAGTTTTCTGTGTGTGTCGCAGTGCTCCTGCCTGGATATCGTTGCTCGCCAGGGTTAGGCTCCGAAGCAATAAAGGGGAGAGTAATGATGGAGGTGGAGAAATAGTGGAGTCCAAACTTTTATAAAGTTCAACAGCTTTCTCTTGGTTCCAGCAGGTTTTGGCATAAACTGGCAAGCAAACGTGAATATTTTGCTTTCTCTCTCTGCTGTGCTAAACTCGACTTTAGTCTGGACTGTGAAGAAATTCTGGTACACCTGGAGTGGGGTGCCTTTGGCTCTTGACTCCACTCTGTCTGTAAACCTGTAAGGAGTCAGGATGCTCTATGATCTGCTTCCCTCTGGAGAGACTCCTGCTGCAGGAGGGGGACCTTCCCCTTGCTGCTACTCCCTTGGTAGAAAACAGGATTAGCCCACTTCTGCCCAAAAGGGGTAGAATGGAATGGTAAGTTCCATTCTATCTAAGGATCTGTCTGCCATATACGTTGCCACCTGCTGTGATCCAGGCACATTACATTAAATACTACGAATAACAGTTACATAGCAGTTAACGTACAGGGTTATAGTCTGTTTAGAAAGGATCGCCAAAACCGTAGAGGGGGAGGGGTCTGCCTTTATGTAAAGTCCTATCTAAAGCCCACACCCCGGGAAGATATAAATGAGGGACATGAAGATGTGGAGTCACTGTGGGTAGAAATCAATGGAGCCAAAAACAATAATAAAATACTAATAGGAGTTTATTATAAACCACCCAATATATCAGAGACCACAGAAAATCTACTTCTAAACGAAATAGACGAGGCGGCAAAACATAATGAGGTCGTTATTTTGGGGGACTTCAACTACCCAGATATAGACTGGAAAACTGAAACCTGTACATCTCATAAAGGAAACAGGTTCTTGGCAATAACCAAAGACAATTACCTTTCCCAACTGGTTCAGGACCCGACTAGAGGAACGGCCATACTGGACTTAGTATTAACCAATAGACCTGACAGAATAACAGATGTGCAGGTCGGGGGACACCTGGGAAATAGTGACCATAATATAATAACCATCAAATTGTCATTCAAAAGAGCGTTTCTTCAGGGAGGAACAAAAATACCCAACTTCAAAAAAGCTAAATTTAGCCAACTAAGAGAGGCCATAAGCCTAACTAACTGGGACAAAGTCCTCAAAAATAAAAATACAGCCACAAAATGGGATATTTTTAAAAGCATCCTAATATCTAATTGTGAGAGGTACATACCTTATGGGAATAAAAGGTTAAGGAACAAGAAAAAACCAATGTGGATAAATAGAACTTTAAAGAAAGCAATAAATGACAAAAAGAAAGCATTTAAATCACTAAAACAGGAGGGGAGCGAGGAAGCATTGAAAAACTATAAGGAAAAAAATAGAATATGTAAAAGACAAACAAAAGCAGCCAAACTAGAGACCGAGAGATTAATCGCCAAAGAGAGTAAAACTAACCCTAAAATGTTCTTTAATTATATGAATGGTAAAAAGTATAAACCTGAAGGTGTCGGCCCCTTACAGAGTAATGAGGGGGGAGTAGCAGAGAGAGATATGGAGAAAGCAAAGCTACTAAATATCTTTTTCTCCACTGTATTCACTGAGGAAAATAAACTGTCAGATGAAATGCAGAATATAAAAGTAAATTCCCCATTAAAAATGCCCTGTCTGACCCAGGAAGAAGTACAGCGACGTCTTAAAAAGATTAAAATAGACAAATCGCCAGGACCGGATGGCATACACCCCCGTCTCCTAAGAGAATTTTGTCATCGCCAGACAATTGCTTGCTCGGCTATTACATGCAGTGATCTCCTCCACAGTATGGAGAGAAGCAATTGCTAATGTCATCACTCATCCCCATATGAAATCATTGTTTGATGGCAGCAGATCGTGATTAGACGGCACAATTTGCCACAGGCAAATGATGACTTTTAGCATGCCTAAAAATCTCGATTGCCCTATGAACGAGCGTTTACTTGTTCATCAGGTAATCGGTGGTATTACACTGACAGATCATGGCTAACGAGTCAGTGTAATATCAGCCTTAGATCAGGGTTTATAAACGTCCACTTCAGAATCAGTGGCCTTGGGTTAGGGTTGGAGCCTTGAAGCTGGTAGACCTCTTCTTGAAGCCCGATTTCCTTGTGACTTGTACCTAGCGAGGTACTGTAGGTATACTGTTTAGTAAGTGCCCAGACAGGTAAAGTCTTTTTTTTTTTTATTTGTGCTTATATTTCGTGCTGTGGCGTCGCAAAGTGATTGCATCATTTTGTTGTCCTTTATTTTGCTGGATGCTAAATAAACTGAAGTTGACTTTTAAAACTGTTGAGTCAAGTGAAGTCTTTCACCGCTGGCACATGTTCACACATGCAGATCACTACAATATATAATAGTGCATCTTAATAAATTAGAATATCATCAAAATGTATGTTTCAACTGTTTATTTCTTTTAATGTTGATGATTATGGCTTACATCAAATGAAAACCCAGTTCTCACAAAATTAGATTATATAAGACCAAGTAAAAAAATTATTTTTAATACAAGTGTTGGTCTACTGAAAAGAGTATATGCATTCAGCACTTGGTCGGGGGTTCTTTTTTCATGAATTACTGAATCAATGCGGTGTGGCGTGGAGGTGATCAGCCTGTGGCACTGCAGAGATGTTATGGAAGTCCAGGTTGCTTTGATAGCAGCCTTCAGCTCGTCTGCATTGTTGGGTCTGGTGTCTCTCATCTTCCTCTTCACAATACACAACAGATTCTGTATGGGGTTTAAGTCAGGCGGCTCAAGTCAGGCCAATGAAGCACAGTGATACTGTGGTTAATAAACCAGGTATTGGTACTTTTGGCAGAGTGGTGCCAAGTCCTGATGAAAAATACAAATTCCATCTCCAAAAAGCTTGTCAGCAGAGGGAAGCATGAAGTGCTCTAAAATTTCCTGGTAAATGGCTGTGCTAAAAACGGACTTGATATAACACAGTGGACCATCACCAGCAGATGACATGGCTCTACAAACCTTAACTGATTGTGGAAACTTCACATTGGACCTCAAGTAGCTTGGATTGAGTGCCTCTCCACTCTCCCTTCAGACTCTGGGACATTGATTTCCAAAGGAAATGCATAATTTACGTTCATCTGAAAACAGGACTTTCATCTGAACACAGAGCAACAGTCCAGTCCTTTTTCTCCTTAGCCTAGGTAAAACGCTTCTGACAGGCTGAGTTAAATTATTTCACCATTCCAACACTAGATGGTGCTGTTTTCTCATAGATATAACCATGTGACTGGTTAGAACCAGTTGAGTAAGGGAGTGCAGTTGAGTAATGGAGTAGTACTGAGAAAGATCTCAAGACAAGTGCAGGAGGAGAGATAAGAGTTCATCCAACCAGAGGCTGCCAATTTTATCTGATCCTGGCCAAGTCAGATTGCCCTTGGCACTTACCATATCTAAGCCACTAGGAACCAAGCTTTATCTGGATAGAAGGAAGACCAGCTTAGGTAACAGCTGAATTTTTGCTTATTGGACTTTGCTGGCATCTGTGTGTTTGAGGTTTAGCTTCCAGCACCTACACATGTCCTTACACAACTAGTGACATCCAGATTTATGTTATGCCCACTTGTGCCCTCCGGGAAGTGAAGACTGATATCCGTATATTTAAGGCATCCAGTAAACAATGGAGCAGAGGTACTAATGCCTGCTGTCCAGGGATTCCGCCCTGTGGGGTTGCTTATATGAAAGATTGAAACTATATTGTACTATCCTAAACTAGGCCTAGATCAGGTGGATTATTAGAAGTGGATTATTATCAAGTGGCTTATTAGAAGTGGATTATTATCAAGTGGATTATTAGAAGTGGATTACCATTATCATAAAGAAGCATACTCACTCCCTCTATACAAGCATCAACTAGCAACCAACCTAAGGAGGACCTTTCCTGCAGCATCTCTATCCTTTGTCTAATATCCAGTTGAACTGCTCATAATCTGTAAAGGATTCCTTGCAAGACAAAGAGTAAAAGTTGTTTTTTTTTACAAGCTGCTTCCCCCTCATTTTTATATTGCGCCATACGGGCGCTGGTGTCACGAAACATCACCAGGACACTGCCGACTGACACCTTAATACCAAGTCACCAAGGGCACCTCGCCTTACCAGACGGCAGAGCCCTGAAGACCAGAGAGTGCCCCAAGGAGATTGGTGTCTCTCCTCCACACAACTGTACGCAGGCCCAGGGAGTCAAGGTCTGCCTAACCGTGAGTAGTAACCACCAGCACCATAGACACTGTGACATCTCCATCACTCACGCCCTTGCCCCTGCGGTCCCGGTTGCTGCAATTGTCTCTGGGTCATTAGTGGCTTCACATAAGGAATGGGACAGTTGTAGCCCATGTCCTTTATACGTCTGTGTGTGGTGGCTCTTGAAGCACTGACCTCAGCAGCAGTCCACTCTTTGTGACTCTCCCCCAAATTTTTGAATGGCCTTTTCTTGATAGTCTTTTCAAGACTGTGGTTCTCCCTGTTGCTTGTGCACCTTTTTCTACCACACTTTTTCCTTCCACTCAACTTTACATTAATATGCTTGGATACAGCACTCTGTGGACAGCCAGCTTCCTTAGCAATGGCCTTTTGTAGCTTACCCTCCTTGTGGAGTGTGTCAATGATGGTCTTTTGGACAACTTTCAAGCTAGCATTCTTTCCCATGATTGTGTAGCCTACTGAAGCAAACTACTTAGTTGTTTATATCCATCTGTTTTTACCACTGCATAACTATCCACATGATATCAAACGCTGGGTCACCTCCAATAGAGCTGTGACGGCAGGGACTGATTGGTCATAGACCTTACAGGGAAATTTCCTGGTGGGCTGATGTCCAAGGGGCCACCTAAGCCCCCCATCTCTGCCACTGACTGGGTACACTTCTTATGTTGTCAGTTTAGACCCTCCAACAATATGGGGCCACTTTTGGGTATTTTTTTACAGGGCCACTTTAGGTTGCCAATCCACCCCTGTGTGATGGCAACCATATTGGTTGTTCCTCAACAACCCAGGGTAAAAGTATATGTAAAACCCCCCTGATTTGTGATTTTTCAGGGAACATGCTCTTTAGTATTCAGCTATAGCTCATGGTAGTACTAGAAAAATATCAGATACAAACCGGCAGAAACATGAAGCCAGGCGACTATCTATAAACATCACTTGGTGATCTTCCAAATCTGAAGATAAACTGCTGACATATCAAAGGGAACCCAGAGAAAATATCCACCAGTGGTACTCAGATCACAGGAAGATTTTACTGTAGCAAAGCAGTAAGGGCCTGACCTTGTTTAAAGGTAAGATTCACTTGACGAGAGCTGCTTATTTCTCAACACAATGGAGAATTCATGTGGCCTTCAAATAAACACAACATGACCATCTCTGATAAAGCTTTAATGGATTTCCCTTTCCTTATTTTTTCATATTACAGAACAGCTCTGAAAGAAACCTTTGATTTTTTTAAATTACTTGTCCGCTTTATGACATAAGTGCAGTTTTAATCAACATATGACTCCTTTTACCCTTTATGCCTACTATACGTGTGCAAGGAAATGATCCTTGAGACATATTAACATATGGATGAACTTGTTTGTGCCAGTGGTTTGGTAGAGAATGGGAGCTAAGCTGATGAACCTCACCAACGGCCAATGTACAGTGGACAAAGCTTTATCTTTATGGCTCTGTCCCCTGTGTTGTTTCCAGCGCCAATGGATGGGTCATAAATATTTAGAACAAGAACAGAAAAAAAAGCCTCACGACAATGACCCAGCCATAGCTAAATATACTAAACAACCTACAAAAAATGCTCCCCAAAGGAACAAAAGGTAATATCCATACATCATAGAATAAAATATAAAGTTTATAAGAGGATAATAGGGCAAAAACATTAAAACATGGAAAATATATCCACAGATTGCTATACCACAGGGGTCAGCAACCTTCGGCACTCCAGCTGTTGTGAAACTACAATTCCCTGCATGCTCTATTCATTCCTATGAGAGTTTTGAGAAGAGCAGTGTCACGGGGGAGACAAGGGAAGGTGTGCCCTGTACTTGAAACCCCCCTTCTTTCCCTACCTACTTGCCTCAAACGGCCCTAGGCGGCCGCGGACAACCACGAAGACGTTCCCTATACTGGGTAAGTGCAGAGGGAGGGAAAGGGAACACAGGGAGAGACAAAACACAGACGGAACAAACACAATGATAGAGTAGTCAGCAAGCCGGGTCAAACACAGGAGATAGCGTAAATACCAGGGGTCAAGAGAAGAGAGGTCCAAGTCCAAGTCCAAAGTCAGAGTCCAAATAGCAAATCCAAAACACAAGGTCGCACAAGCACTGATCAAAAGTATAAACTAATCACAGGCATCTGAGTGAGGCAGTTGCCATCTTTAAATAGCCCACCCAGGATCATGTGATGTGGCCAGCATCACATGACCTGAGGCGGAGCAAGCTGTCCAAACAATATGCAAAGTAGCCATGTGGTGTGATCAGCACCACATGGCTAAACCCAAACAGAGAATTAACTCATGAAGTGCTGGCTGACAAGACCAGCACTTCAATTCCCTATTGCTCGTCTCTAGGGGGGCGGAGAGGTCCGGCGATGTCGTGCAGAGGGAGCGCGACGCCGACCTCGCGTGACAGTACCCCCCCCTTCACGAGGGGCCACCGGACCCTTACCAGCGGGAGCAGGCTTATCGGGATGCTGCAGATGGAACTTTTGGATAAGCGAGTCTGCATGCATCCTGGTCAACGGTACCCAAGACCTGTCCTCAGGACCGAACCCCTTCCAATGTACGAGGTACTGGAAGGAATTCCGGACCCTTCTCACATCCACAATTCTGGCAATCTCATGCTCCATTTGTCCTGCTACCTCAACCGGAGGAGGAGACTGTTCCTCAGGACCAACGGGAGCAACATAACGTTTGAGCAAAGACACATGAAAAACATTATGAACACGAAGGGAGTCGGGTAAACATAACCTAAAAGAAACTGGATTGATCACCTTGGTGATCCTGTAAGGACCAATGAAGCGAGGTGCAAACTTGTAGGATGGTACCCTCATGTTGAGATTTTTAGTCGATAACCATACCTTATCCCCAACCTTAAAATTCACACCCTTAGAACGTTTTCTATCAGCCTTAGCTTTTTGAACTCCTTGGGCCTTTTCCAGGTTCGACTGAACCTGTGCCCAAACTGTGCACAGTTCTTGAGAAAAATCATTGACCTCTGGGACAACCGACGCAGATGGGGAACAGGAGCCAAAGCGTGGATGAAAACCCATATTGCAGAAAAATGGCGACATCCCAGAGGATGAATTAACACGATTATTAATTGCAAATTCAGCCAGAGACAGGAATCTGGCCCACACATGTTGGTTATCAGAAACATAACATCTGAGATATTGCTCAACGGATTGGTTAAGACGTTCAGTCTGACCATTGGTCTCCGGATGAAAGGCTGATGAAAAGGACAAAGAGATACCAATCTTATTACAGAACGCCCTCCAGAACCTAGACACAAACTGTACTCCCCTATCAGAAACGATATTCTCAGGAACACCATGCAGTTTGACAATATTATCCATGAACACGGACGCCAAGACCTTTGCAGAGGGTAATTTACACAAAGGAATAAAATGACACATTTTGCTGAATCTGTCAACCACCACAAATATCACGGTTTTACCCTCAGAGCACGGCAAGTCCGTGATAAAGTCCATGGACAGATGTGACCAAGGTCTACTAGGTATGGGTAAAGGATGTAACTCACCCATAGGTCGTGTCTTGGTATTCTTGGACCTGGCACAAGTGTTACACGCAGTTACAAAAGCCTGAACATCTCTGGAGATTGACGGCCACCAATACTGCCTAGAGACCAACTCCTTGGTGGCATTGATGCCAGGATGTCCACACAAAACAGAATTATGGCACTCACCCAGCAGTTGCAATCGCAAATGAGCCGGCACAAACAATTTGTCATTGGGGGTACCAATGGGAGCAAGATGTTGTCCTGCCGAGATTTCAGAAGCGAGGTCAGATGAGGTAGCGGCCACGATGATATCAGCTGGCAGGATGGGCTCAGGAGGGACGTCAGGAGGCTGATACGCCTTGAAACTTCGGGATAAGGCATCGGCCTTAACGTTCTTGCTCCCGGGTCTGAAGGTAACACAAAAATCAAAACGAGTAAAGAATAAAGCCCACCTCGCCTGTCTAGGATTCAATCGCTTAGCCGATTCTAAAAACATTAAATTCTTATGATCCGTGAGGACCGTAATGCGGTGAACTGCCCCTTCTAAAAAATGACGCCATTCCTCAAATGCCCACTTGATTGCAAGTAACTCCCTATTACCAATGTCATAATTCCTCTCGGCAGGAGAGAACTTGCGGGAGAAGAAGGCGCATGGCATAAGATTAGTTAAGGTGGAAGACCCCTGGGACAGTACAGCCCCCACACCATCCTCAGACGCATCCACCTCAACTACAAAAGGCTTACTTTGATCAGGCTGGACCAACACAGGAGCATTAATAAAACACTGCTTTAACCTTTCAAAGGCCTCAATAGCTGCAGGGGGCCAATTGACCAGATCAGCCCCCTTGCGAGTCAAATCCGTAATGGGTTTGGCTACCACAGAAAAA
This sequence comes from Rhinella marina, assembly GCA_900303285.1. Taxonomy (NCBI): domain Eukaryota; kingdom Metazoa; phylum Chordata; class Amphibia; order Anura; family Bufonidae; genus Rhinella; species Rhinella marina. The sequence goes on from ONZH01001613.1 coordinate 394,404, forward strand.
TTTTTGACAAATTTACGATAAAAATTAGCAAACCCCAGAAATCGCTGGAGCGCCTTCAAAGAGGAAGGTCGCACCCAATCCACAATGGCCTGTACTTTAACTGGGTCCATTTTGAAAGAAAAAGGGGTGAGAATGTATCCCAAAAAGGCCACTTCCTGAACACCAAAGGTACACTTCTCCCCTTTAACGAACAACTTGTTTTCACGCAACACCTCCAGCACTTGCCTGGTGTGAGATACGTGACTTTCCCAGTCTGCAGAAAAAATCAGGATGTCATCAATATAGACAATTACAAATTTCCCAATAAATGGTCTAAAAATGTCATTGACAAAGTTTTGGAAAATTGCCGGAGCGTTACTTAACCCAAAAGGCATTACCAAGTACTCATAATGACCTTCCGGGGTATTAAAAGCAGTTTTCCATTCGTCCCCCTCACGAATCCTGATTAGGTTGTATGCCCCCTTCAAATCCAGCTTGGTGAACCAACAGGCCCCCTGGACCTGATTCAGCAAGTCAGGAATAAGGGGCAACGGGTATCTGTTTTTAACAGTGATTTTATTGAGCTCCCTGTAATCGATACAGGGCCTCAATCCTCCATCCTTTTTACCAACAAAGAAAAAACCTGCCCCCATGGGAGAAACTGAAGGCCGGATGTGACCCTTGGCCAGACTCTCCTTGAGATAATCCCTCATGGACTGACGTTCAGGAGTAGAGAGATTATAAATGCGACCTTTGGGATATTTGGATCCCTCAATAAGGTCGATGGCGCAATCATATTGTCGGTGAGGAGGGAGGAACTCAGTCTCGGACATGGAAAAAACGTCCGAAAAATCGCCGATATACTTGGGCAAGGAAAGAGACTCAGTGGTACCTCCAAACAGCAATACTGATTTACAACATTTGTCACAATTCATTCCCCATTTTTCCAATTCACCTACCGACCAGTTGATCACAGGGTTGTGGTCCTGTAACCATGGCAGACCTAAAACAAGGTCGGCAGGTAAATCCTTTAATACAAGGAAGGAACAAGTCTCGGTATGGGTAATTCCTACAGTTAATACAACCTCAGGAGTACAAAACTCCACTCTCCCATTATTCAATGGAGTGGAATCCAGTGCGATAATTTCAATCACCTTCCTTAAAGGAACTAGCGGAATCCCCACAGATTGTATAAAATCAAAATCAATAAAATTAATGGCAGAACCAGAATCAACAAAAGCCTTACCGGACCCCCTGAGTTGGTTGTACGCAATGGAGATAGGTAATAATACTTTCCTCCTTACCACCGCTGGGGTTACCTTACTTCCGGCAGAAAGCTCTCTAGAGGGCAGAAGTTTCGGGCATTGCTGGAGCCAGTGGTTCGTCTCACCGCAGTAGAAACAGGTTCCATTCAAGCGTCTCTGATCTCTCAAAGTTCCTCCCCACTGTATGGACTCCTCCGGGACCCTGGTAGAAGGTGGACTCAGAAGAGGGGATTCAGGCAGGACGACACCCTGAGGAATATCTGAACGTTCCCTCCGTCTCTCCCTCACTCGACGATCCAGTTTAATGGCTAGTGTCATGGCCGCCTCTAGGGTGTCAGGAGTAGGGTAACTGACAAGTAAGTCCTTAAGATGGTCAGACAGCCCCACCCTAAACTGGCTTCTCAAAGCAGGGTCATTCCATCCAGAGGAAACACACCACTTTCTAAACTCAGCACAGTAATCCTCTACTGGACGGTTACCCTGCCGAATGTCTCTGAGCTGAGTCTCAGCTACAGAAGTCAAGTCAGGCTCCTCATATAATAGGCCTAAGGCCTGAAAAATGCTTCCACAGACTGCAAGCTTGGGGAGTCAGGCGGTAAAGAAAAGGCCCATTCCTGCGGATCACCTTGCAGCAAGGAAATAATTATTCCTACCCGCTGCTGCTCGGCACCCGAGGAGTGAGGACGTAAGCGAAAATACAATTTTACGCTCTCCTTAAAGGAACGGAAAGTTTTCCGGTTCCCCAAAAACCGATCCGGCAATTTAACATGAGGTTCCACAATGGGGTTAGATGTGGAGGGAGCCGCTACTAGTGCAGGTTGTAGCTGCTCCTGATGTAGGAGCCTCTCGGCCAGGTCCTGGATCATCTGCGCCATACCCTGAACCTGGTCCGTGAGCACCCGCAATTGCTCCATATGATACGGCCTGTGATTCTGTCACGGGGGAGACAAGGGAAGGTGTGCCCTGTACTTGAAACCCCCCTTCTTTCCCTACCTACTTGCCTCAAACGGCCCTAGGCGGCCGCGGACAACCACGAAGACGTTCCCTATACTGGGTAAGTGCAGAGGGAGGGAAAGGGAACACAGGGAGAGACAAAACACAGACGGAACAAACACAATGATAGAGTAGTCAGCAAGCCGGGTCAAACACAGGAGATAGCGTAAATACCAGGGGTCAAGAGAAGAGAGGTCCAAGTCCAAGTCCAAAGTCAGAGTCCAAATAGCAAATCCAAAACACAAGGTCGCACAAGCACTGATCAAAAGTATAAACTAATCACAGGCATCTGAGTGAGGCAGTTGCCATCTTTAAATAGCCCACCCAGGATCATGTGATGTGGCCAGCATCACATGACCTGAGGCGGAGCAAGCTGTCCAAACAATATGCAAAGTAGCCATGTGGTGTGATCAGCACCACATGGCTAAACCCAAACAGAGAATTAACTCATGAAGTGCTGGCTGACAAGACCAGCACTTCAATTCCCTATTGCTCGTCTCTAGGGGGGCGGAGAGGTCCGGCGATGTCGTGCAGAGGGAGCGCGACGCCGACCTCGCGTGACAAGCAGAGCAAGTATGCATGTTGGGAGAGTTGTAGTTTCACAACGACTGGAGTGCTGCAGGTTGCTGACCGCTGCTATACCAAGTCACTGGCCCCTATTGCACGCCTTCCCCCAAAAAAATAGCAGGACATGTCCTGAAATATAACGTGGGAACGATTCAGTGTGATAAAAATTTATAACTATAAGTAGGCTTGGACTGGCCCACAGGGGTACAGGTGAATCCCCCGGTGGGACCCTGAGCAAGATGGGCCCCTAGTCCCCCACTTCCTGCACAAGTAGCACATGACACAGTAGAATGAATGACCTATGTGTAGCTAGATAACACACAGCACCCCAAACAGCCAATGTTAGTATTAAAAATTGGGTAAGTTACTATCCAATTTAATATTATAGAAGCATCGGTTGGCCGAGATGATTTCTGGGTACAGAGGTATGCCAGACAGTATTCTCTTTCCCTTGTCATCTGTATCACCTTGTAGTGTCTTGAAATTTACTGGTGTGCCCTAGAAACCCCAGTCAGACACTGACTATTAGTAGAGATGAGTAAAGTTCTGAAAAATTAGATTCAGCTACTTCACAAAGAAATTTTACAAAGAATTACTTTGTCATGAATGGAGATTACGTCGTCCCCATTATTGAACCCCTCAGATGCCACATTCATCACTGATCGCAGCATCTGGGATTAAATTTAAGACTTAATCCAATCCAAAACAAAAATACATACTCACTTTATCCATTTGATAGTGGCCATCTTGACTGAAGACACAGCACATTGAAGACACAGGCCAGAGCGGTGGTGCATAAATCATGCCGTGTGATGTTTCCCGTGGTTTCTGCAATCAACATAGCAGTGGCTGCCTCGTCGCGCAAAAATGGATGAGGTGAGTATGTATTATGTTTTTTTTTTGTTTTTTTTTAGCGTCATTTCAGGAAAAATAGATTTGTTGCCACAAAGCATGAGGAAATTCGGCTTTGCTGTGATTCAAATTTTACCTGAAATTCGGATTGAAGTCCAATTTGGATACTTCGATTAGCTAAACACTAGAGATGAGCGAGTAGTGAAATATTCGAAAGTTCGAAATTCGATTCGAATAGACTGCGAAATTCGACTATTCGACCGGATATCGAATCCCATTAAAGTCTATGGGAAAAAAATGCTCGCCACTTGGAAATCTCAATTCGACCACTTGGAGGTCACCAAGTCCACCCTGGAACCTCAGAAAAGGATGCCAACACTGCTGGAATGCAACTGGGACAGCAGGGGAAGCATGTCTGGGTGCATATAACGCGCCCAAGTCGCACTATTACGCCACTATCACAGCCTCTCAACAATACACTCCAAACACAATCTAACCTCTCTGTAAAGTGAGACCATACAAGGAAACCTTCTTTCCTCTACATTGCCATGGACCCCAAGCCAAACTAGACAAAAAAGAAGATAAAATTCTGCACCCCTTAAAATCACGTTGCCTATGACAACCACAGATGGCATAAGCAAAGGGGAAAGCAAATAGACCCCACCCCTAATTGTCATTGTGTGTGTGAGATGTGGTCAGACATGTCTTCTTTAAAATGTAAAAACAACTCAAACACATGCAGAAGCCTTAAAATGCCCAAATTGTTGGCGCTTGAGATGTCAGTGACCCGACCTGGCCCAGTGTCATGTCTAGCAGGTAAAGCAGTGGGGATGTTGAGGGATGCGTAGGACCGCAAAAGGCAGGAAGAGGCCGTGGGCTGGCCAGAGGCTCATGGAAAATTTTGTGGCGGCCCAAGAGGTGACACCTCTTAAAAATTATGTGGAGGCCCAAGAGGTGAGACCTCTTAAAAATTATGTGGAGGCCCAAGAGGTGAGACCTGTTAAACATTTTGTGGAGGCCCAAGAGGTGAGACGTATTAAAAATTATGTGGAGGCCCAAGAGGGGAGACCCGTTAAAAATTATGTGGAGGCCCAAGAGGTGAGACCTCTTAAAAATTATGTGGAGGCCCAAGAGGTGAGACCTCTTAAAAATTATGTGGAGGCCCAAGAGGTGAGACCTCTAAAAATTATGTGGAGGCCCAAGAGGTGAGACCTGTTAAAGATTTTGTGGAGGCCCAAGAGGTGAGACGTATTAAAAATTATGTGGAGGCCCAAGAGGGGAGACCTGTTAAAGATTTTGTGGAGGCCCAAGAGGTGAGACCTCTTAAAAATTATGTGGAGGCCCAAGAGGTGAGACCTCTTAAAAATTATGTGGAGGCCCAAGAGGTGAGACCTCTTAAACATTTTGTGGAGGCCCAAGAGGTGAGACCTCTTAAAAATTATGTGGAGGCCCAAGAGGTGAGACCTGTTAAAGATTTTGTGGAGGCCCAAGAGGTGAGACGTATTAAAAATTATGTGGAGGCCCAAGAGGGGAGACCTGTTAAAGATTTTGTGGAGGCCCAAGAGGTGAGACGTATTAAAAATTATGTGGAGGCCCAAGAGGGGAGACCCGTTAAAAATTATGTGGAGGCCCAAGAGGTGAGACCTGTTAAACATTTTGTGGAGGCCCAAGAGGTGAGACGTATTAAAAATTATGTGGAGGCCCAAGAGGGGAGACCTCTTAAAAATTATGTGGAGGCCCAAGAGGTGAGACCCTCGTAAACATTTTGCGCACCTC
>ONZH01001614.1:0-12373 GCA_900303285.1 Rhinella marina
TATTACATTAGGGAATATGGAAATGGGATGTTTTAGTGAGACAACCTTTCTTAACATACCGCAGTCGTGTCATATTATTACGACTTTCTACTTTTGACATCGGCATCGACATCATGAAGGAAGTCGTGTCATAAGCTGACTTCGTGGGTATATAAAGTGTGCGGTAGGCTGTCTGCACACATATCTCTCATTAATGCCATTTATAAAAGGGAACATTTATCAGAGCTGCAAAACAGGATGGTTATTGGCTTTTGGGCCAAGGGTAGCAGTATCTCTGAAACTGTGCAGTTTGTGAACTTCTTGCATGCTGCTGTGGTAAAAATGCATTGTGAGTGGACAAATGGCACCACTGCAAATAATGGTGCAGGTGCCATTAATGTGAGAGGTGAATGTCAGCTATAATGGAGTAGCTCACCACCAAAATGTGTTTACAACAGTTTAGTGAAAATTACCGCATATGTTGCTCTGAAGCAGACGGATGGTCACTGCATCTCTGTGAACAAAGTTGCATAGTCAGAAACGGTAGTATCGGAATTGAACATCCACTGACTTTTGCCTTCTATGATAAGTCACATTTTCCGCTTCACTGAATGGATGGGCGTTGGCGTATCAGCTGAGGAACTTTATGCAACACCCTGCAACCATTGGTGGAAAAACACAAGCTGGTGGTGGCTGCATTATGTTCGGGGGAATGTTTTTAAGGCATTACTGGGCCCACTCATACATGTGAAAAGCACTCAAATGATTTGGGTTTGAATCCATCCTTTCAGATGACATACTCCAATACCTACTGATTGTCTTCCCTAATTTTCTGCAGCAAGACAATGTGACATATCACATGGCTGGAAATGTCCACTGGTTGGAAGAGCATGACAAAGACTTTCAAGTACTGCCCTGGCCCCCAAATTCCTCAGACTTGAACCCAATTGAGCATTTGTGGGACCACCTTGATTTTCATGTTCGCTCTATGGATATTGCCCCACAAACCCGCCACCAACTGTGGTATGCACTGCAGTCAGAATGGCTGCAGATACCTGTGACATCCTACCAGGACCCTATTGAGTCACTCCCAGGCTGTCTAGCTGCTGTCCATGCTGCGCACGCTGCTTACACTGGATGTTAGCTGGTGGATATAACAATGTGATTTGAGTGTGTAAAAGGCCACACTACCAATATGTATCTTTGAGTCTGTATTCTCTGAATGATTGCATTTTTTTATTTCTTTCCTTTGCAGCACATAATATGAACTGAGACAATATATGACAGAATAACACTTTGTATATCAATATTTATTTTCAGTTTGGCATTGTAAAATGCTAATTCAATAGACAGCTATGTTTTCTATTATCCTAAAAATAACAAAAAGAAAGAGATGAATTGGAAATAAGTGATACCACATTTGTATACAATAAGTTACCCATTTCACGTTTGTTTTGCAGCGATGGGGGAAAGAATAAAATGAAACAGAAACAGCAATTATCACAAGTGGATTGCAGAAATGATCAAGATTTTATTCTGTAAATAACATCTTTTAATGATACAGACATTTACATCCGCAATTAATATCAACTTGCTGTAGTTACTCAGCTTGAGTCAAATCTGAGGGTGGTTAACGAACCCATTGAGTGCTATGTAGGAGGATAACACTTGTTTTCCTAAATACTTTCGCTAGAAATAACTGTGGAGATAATTAACCAAAGTGTTGCATTAGAGAAGTGAGATGCTTTCTATAAATTTAAATGATGCACTAGTGTATATTCAAATAGCAATTCCTATAGATATAAATCAATGGCATTCTACACATCTGACATGTACTCCCATCCCCCTCACATTACATTTCAGCTGTCTCCATAACTCCCATAAAGTTAAACGGTAATTTGGTCCAAAGTTTAGGAAAACTTCAATTCCAAATTGATTTGAATTTCCTTGCGCTTTGTAGCAAGCCAATCTGCAGATCCCATCCCCTGTGATATCACAGCCCTATAAAACCCTCATCCCGAGTGGTCTCCCTGAGCATAGGGAGAGACGTGGCTGGGGACAGTGTTTCTGAAAACGATTAAAAGAAGAATATTGGAGAAGGAGAGTGCAAGGAGACTGTAGGTAGAGTGCGGGGAGACAGTAGGGAGACTTATTCTGCGTCAGTTTTATTTATTTATTACCACATTTACTAATTCCTACATCAGCCGTAAACTAAGATATGTAATTCAATACCAATAAGATGGAAGCCTTTATTATGCCACTACCAGCGTGCCAACTAATACCATCCAGTCTGCACCCTTTAGGGGGGCCAGGTCTTAATGATGGCCATCCTCATGTTTTGCTGGCTTTACTTCTTCCAAATCATCCTTCAAAGTCTCCATGTCCTAGGAAAATCAGCAAGATGCAGAGAGAGGAGGAGCTGGATGTTCCTGATGACATGTTCGCATCAATATTAGACGATGTGGAAAAAGAGGAAAAGCATATGGCAGAAGAAGGGCTGCCACCTGTAGGGCAGGAGAGCGCTGGGGTTGGAAAAGTCAGTATGCCAGGTTACTGTGTTTAACCTGCAGGAGATTGCGGGCAAGAAAAGCAATAATATGCATATGTCCCCCCACCTAACCAGCCAAACCTCATACCAGCAACAGGCCCTGTTGCATGGCTATTAACAATGAAGACCGACTATAATTGGCCACATGGTTCTTCACAGCAGAGGCAGAGTGGCCTGGGTATACCTGATTTATAGAGATTTGTGACAAATTAATTCAGAACGAATCAAATTTCCTAGGCGTACTTTGGCAAAGTTGCTGAATCGAATATTTTAAAACTTCACTCCTCCATAATGATGATGATTAGATATTATTATCCAGTGCTGCTTACAACTCCTCATATCATGCTTTGTGACATAAGATTGGCAGCAAATAATTTGTCTTATGAGAGCAGCAGCAAAATTGCATTGCTGGATAACATGTCAGAACTAAATATACGCATAAAAGATGTCTATAAGATAATCAGACAGAGGAATTATATACCTTCTGAGAGGGTGGATTTTGGCGGTGCAACAAATTTTGCTTCCTTACTGCTGCCCCCTGGTACATTGGTTGGAACTGACTTCAGTGTCAGTACGGCTCAATTCATATTTGTTTCAGTTCTTTTATGTCAATGTTTCTTTTTTAACAGTCAGACTAGTGCAGCTATTTTTTAAGTACAAAATAAAGATATTGGGTGGACCCATTAAAAGTCAATGAGGAAAATATAGATAATTAAAAAATCATAATGTATCTTTCAGTGAATTGATTTATTCATGATAGATTATAGCAGACACATCCATCATTGATCTAGCAGAACCAGAAGCCATGACACTGTTATGAACAGAGCCTTGGCATGTGTGATGTGCAAATGTGAGTGCTGCAAATCAGACTCAGACAAAAGCCAAGTGCAAGAGGTAAGCTCAGGCTGGCTTGTCATCTGAGTAAGGTCCTCTAGAGGTTTTAGTGTCAGACACTCTGGGGGAAATCTGCAGGAAATCATGAAAAATCTGTCTCAGACATTGATGGCAACATCTTGGGCTTAGTCACTTATAGTGTAATTAAAGGCTGAGGCTTAAAGGGAACCTGTCATCTCCGAAACACCCCCTGAACTACAGTAAGCGTTGTATAGTGTAAGTGACATCGAGTCTGGTTATGTAATTTTTATCTTCATACTCGCTTCCATTCTGATGTTGTGCTCCCACAAACCTGCAGTAACATGCATTGAGAGGACTCCAGTGCTCACTCACATAATGGAGAGGACTCAAAGAAGAGTCCTCTCAATGTATTTTACTGGCAGGTTTGTGGAGCACAGGCGTCAGAATGAATGAGTATGAATAAAACTTACATATTCGGATTCAGCATCACTTACACTATACAACGCTTACTCTAGTTCAGGGGGTGTTTCGGAGATGACAGGTTCCCTTTAAGGCCATCTAGAGCAGATGGTTTCAAGTTCTAACACAGGCCTTTGTTTACTAGGCCATAGTGATGACATTTTGCCCGTACACATGTTATTGCAGCAATTCTTGGCAGCAGCGGTAATCTCAGTGTAGATGGCATATCACTCTTTAGGCAATTATAGCATGTGCCTGTGGTCATGTGCTTCTAGTATAACATGTATTTTAAGTGCGGCCTAAGAACAATTACGGCCATGGGAGGGGGAATGCCATATGGAGTGCTGTTCAATTCCTTTTTTTTCTGGATTGATATCTTGACGGGGCATGTTCATCCCATTTGTGTTTCAAATATGCCAAGTAAATTTATGGGGCCACAAAATTGTCACATAGGAGTGGCAGGACATTTGAAAGGTGTGTGACAATTTGTTATTTAAATATGAATTGTATACCTTTTTAAAGTGTATATTTCTAATAAAATTATATAAAATATACCAGTTTATGTTCCTTTTTGGTTAATTTGTGATAGAAATAAGCACATAATTCACTCAGATATAATGTGTTATTTAATTTTAAAAAAAATCATATGTAGTATGTGCTGCACTTACTGTGTTGCAGTTTCAGAGGGTGACATTTTCATAGCACATGGCACATAACAATTTCATGATACTATTCTATATTTTCTGCTCCTTATTTATTCAATGAATGAATAGCATCGCTGAGCTATGTTGACCTGCTAAACATATTATTCACTCAGATACAGTATTTGCATACTCTATTACACATTTCAACATCTTTTCGTGTATTTATTTCTCTTCCTTGTGGGAAAAGATACTGTTATTGTCTCACCAACATGGCTACAAATAAAGCCAATTTTTCCAGTCTGTCATATGATGAAAGTCATGCAAAATAGACACGTACTTTGAAGATAAGGCAATTTCATTCTTTACTCTGAATTTTGCATTATACAGTAGGCAGCCAAGGGTGCTTGAATAATGTCAAAATGATAATGTTTGTTAATTTCATGCCATTACTGAGAACATTATATAACATTATTTATGGTCATGTTTAAAAGACATGTCAGACCATTTTTAAAATAGAGAATCCCTTTAATTCTTGAGTAATAAAACACATTTAGAATAGCATATACAAATACATACAAGAATATGCATTACCTGCACATATCAATAAAAGCATATAGAAATACAGTATAATATAAAGTTTTTTTCAGAATATATATTTTTGCCTTTTTCTTTTTACCTTTATTTGTTTAAAAAGACTACTGAACCCCTTCATGACCACCAGTACACCTGTTTATGGGGGTAAGTAAGGGCCCTTAGGCTAAGCCACAGCTTTTTTTATGGCAGCCTAGTCTAAGCGCTGCATGGGTCTCCAATGCAGTCAAGCGCAGGAGCTTGCCTCTCTATTATGACAGGTGGGATCTTACTTAATTGTCCCAGAATGGCAGAACGGACAATCTGAACCATTTCACCTACCGTATTAGATGCTGCAGTCAATAGTCGCCATGTCCACCTGACCCCGTTTACACAGCAAAGCTGAAAGTTGATCTGTAGAAAACAGTAAATTTTAATGACTAAATACTCTGTTTCATTTAATAGAAAATTTTGTAAATTGTTTCATTTAAAAATCTACCTGCACCCACCTGAAAAAATCTGTAAAGGCATGGCCACTAGGGGTCTAACTTTCACCTAATTTGCAGTCCACTGCCTGTTGTCAGACAAAATTCATCCCAAGTAACAGAGACACAGAAGATGACTCCCAGAACATGGGGCATGTGAGAGCTAGCCGAGCTTCTGAGATTACACATCTTTTGAAGATTATAGTAGTCTCCTGTGTGTCTATAAGTGTAATATCCCCCTCCTTATCTATTCTGTGAGCTCCAAAAACAAACATAGTGGGAAGTAAGGGAAGGATGTAACAGCAGTATAGTGCTGGCAGATTCAACAGAAAGAAGATGTCCCTTACTTGTGAGAGAAGTGGATCTAGCTGTGCAGTTGAAACAGGGGATAATATGGCTTAAAGAGACCCAACAGGAGAGTCCCCAAAATGCTTATTCCTTCATAGCTATTATTGTACAAAGAAACACAGCCATTATGGAAACTTTTTTTTTAAAACTCAGGTATGCTTTAAAATCAAGTAAGCATGTTCTCTGTGTATCAGTTTCAGTGTGAATCCACACTGACACTGGACAATCAAGCAACCTGAGTGACTTTAAAGAAGGCATGGTAATCCATGCTAGACTAGCCAGAGACGTTATTTAAAAAACTGCCAACTCTTATGCAATGCAATGCTGCCAAGAATATACAGAGAATGGTGTGATTGAGAAAATGCATCCAAGTTATCCAACAAAGAGCATTCAGTGGATTTAGTAATCTCATTGATAAAAAGGGTCAGAGTAAGATGTCAAGAATTGTTCTGACATACAGGTGGTGCGCAGTCAAGCAAATTGCAGGCAAATACAACACTGGTGCTATATGGATGGGCTATAAAGCCAACAACCTGTTTTGAGTGCTGTTCCTGTTTAAGGGAAACAAAAAGCAGAATTGGATACATCGTTCGGTAAGATTAATCCCAGATTTCTTTTGCACCATGCTGAAGAATTTGAACATAAGCAACATGAACACTTCAATCAATCAATTCAATGAATTAATAAACACTTGCTGGCAGGTATAAACTTTTTAGGCTGGTGGTGGTGGAGTAATTTTGTAGGAAATGTGTTTTGGCACACCGTATGATACCCGCGGATGGATGTTTTGATAGTAGGGCTTAGTAGAGATGAGCAAATCATCCAAAATTCGTTTCGGCGAATAATCGACAAATTTCTGACAAGATTCATTCTTAATACGAATTTATTCGGTCGAATTTGCGTTAAAAAATAATCGTTGTTTTGCGTACATTGCGTATGTAGCATATGTAGCAGTAGCGTTCAAAATTTTAAGAACATTTACAAATAATATGAAGCAAATCTGACAAAATAAAGATTTGCTTCAGAGTAGGAAAAAGGGAGGAATCGATACGAATCTACTAAGCGGCGTATAAATTCGCTCATCTTTAGGGCTTACCTAAGCTTTGTGGAAGACCTAGTTCATCCCTTCATGACAGCTTTTTACCCAATGACAGAAGGACACATTCAGCAGTTTACTATATGGCTAAAGGACAAAGTACCACGGCAGAAGGATCATATAGTCATGGACTAGTTCCAGGAATATGACAATGAGTTTTAGTAGCTTCCTTAGCCTTGACATTCTCCAGATCTTATTCCTATAGAGTATTGCTAAGATGAGATAAAATGGGCTGTTCAGAGATTGTCAGTACCTCTATCTAATTTGTGGCAAATGTGTGAAGCTATCCTTTCCAATTTTCCTGCAAAACACCAGGTGGAATCTTTTCCATGATGAGCTGCTGTGGTTCTGAAGGCCAGAGGAAGTCCAACATACTACTGGACCCGTTTGCATAATTTTCCTATCTTTGCTATTCTCCCAAAGACTAAGCACTAGTGATGAGCGAGCCAGAGCGGCAAGATTCGGGATTCGCACGAATCTTGCCCGCTTCGGCTCGGCTCGGCATCCCGAGGCAGTGCGGATTCATGAAGATTCGTGAGTCACTGCCAATTTGAAATGCCCGTTTTTTTCAGCCAATCAGCATCAAAGGGAAGCCTGTGGGAACGCCTGCTGTGATGTAACAGCCCCTATACCTCCCCAGCAGTGATTGGCTGGCAGTGCATGTGACCTAAATTTACATAAGGTAGGGACCTGCAGCATCAGCCTCAGGCCTCATTCACACGTCCGCAAAAATCGTCCGCATCCGATCCGCAATTTGCGGACCAGGTGCGGACCCATTCACAGTCAATGGGGCCGCAAGATGCGGACGGCACACTGTGTGCCGTCCGCATCCGCACTTCCGTTCGTGGGTCGGAAAAAAATAGAACATGTCCTATTCTTGTCCGGATCCACGACAGGAAAAGGCATTTCTATCATGTGCGTTCCGAAAATTGCGGACTGCACATGGGCCGCTGTCCGTGTTTTGCGGATCCACAAATTGCGGATCCGCAAAAACACGGACAACACCAAACGGACGTCTGATGAGCCCTTAGGGAGCCTCAGAGGCATCCCTATATGCTTGCCCCTGGTGTTTCCTAAGCATTTCCAAGGTGTTTCCATCATTTTCTGAGGTTTTCACATGTTGGGGCAAACTTGACTGTGCAGAACCTTTGGCCCCTGCAAAAAGATTCGGTCTCCCATAGAATTTAATGGGATTCGTGATTCGGCCCGAATCCACGAATCCCGCGGTGGGATTCAGGCCGAATACCGAATCCCCGAATCTTTTAGGATTCGCTCATCTCTACTAAGCACTATACCCTTGACATTTTCAAAGTCTGGTTGTTAGATGTTGATGGTTAAACAGCACAACCAGAAAGGATTTTTCTGATCTTTAGGAGTGGCACTTTTGGGGTCATTTATCAATCAGATTCCACCTTTCATTTTAGACAACTCCTTTGGAAAATGAAAAGTGGAATGGGATTGGTTGCTATGGGCAACTAAGCCAGTTCTACTTTACACCACTTTATAGTAGTGGCAATCATGATGTACCTGTTCACCTTCCTTCTTTGGGCATTTTAATATGAAAATCTTAATAATGCTTGCCTGACTGAGTCTTATATGATGTAAATAAATCAAGCTTTTCTGTTTTTAAAGTCAATTTATTATTATTGTAAGAATTGATACTGGAGGATAATACTATTTCCTCTAACAGCTTGACATTTTATATTTAGACCATAGCTTCAAAAAGGGAAAATCTTTGTACTGTGCTGTGCATGCTCAGGCTGTTGCCTCTACAAAGTCTGCATCTTCAGATAAGACTTTCATTCTGTGCTTATTTAACAGATAGAAGAAAGGGCAACAATGAAATCCATCACACTTTAACCCATACAGTATTTCTCTTAACACTACAATACAGTGCCTTAAAAACAGATTATTTGTATATGTTATAATACAAAGACGCAGAAATAGCATCTTTGATGTTTTCCTGCAATAGAAATTGTACATTTGTGCAGAAAAATAAAACTAAATAAAAAGAAATTGTAGAATAGTTACATTACAGTACTTCAAATCAGCACAAATATTTCTATATTTCTGAAATATAGTATTGTGTTTAATAAGCATATTTAGCAGGTTTTTCTATTAAAGGGGTTTTCTGAGTTATATATATTGGTGACCTATCCCTCAGGATAGGTCATCAAATATCAGATCAGCGGGGTTCCGACACCTGGCACCCCCGACGATCAGCTGTTTGAAGAGGAGGCGCGCGCCGTACCAGCGATGCCTCCTCTTCACTGTTTACATGCTGGCCATAACGGGGTAGTGGTGAGTAGGTGTAATTACACCTAAGCACCCCATTCATGGTCTATGGGAAGAATCGCTCCCATACAAGTCTATGGAAGCGATTTTTCCCATAGAAATGAATGGGGTGGTGCCAGGTGTCGGACCCCCGCCGATCTGATATTGATGACCTATCCTGAGGATAGGTCATCAATATATATAACACGGAAAACCCCTTTAAAGGTTTCAGAGCTAAACCCAGACATATCCCCTTTTTCATCCCCCCGGCCCTCTGAAATGAGCATCGGACCATCTCATGCTCCAATCCTCTCCCTTGCCTGGTGCTGGATCACGCAGGGTCAGGGCTGTTTATATTTTCACACTTTTAGGCAGAGGCTTTGGCCTTGCTGTGTTCCTGGTGACGTCACTGGCGCTGAGGGGCTGTTTTACAGGCTAGGGCAGCGCTAAAGACCGTCCATCAGTGTCTGTGACATCACTTGGCTCACTGCTTGCTGGAAGCCTCCGCCTAGCAGTCCCTATGGAGAACCAGGTAAGCCACTGGATCTGAAATGCTCTGATGCTCATATCAGGGGGGGCTTCCTGAGTGAAAATGGGGATATCTCCGGGTTCAGCTCTGCTAAAATAGCTACAAAAATGGTGGAAGGTCTAAAGCATAGAACTTATCAAGAAAAACTCAGAGTACTTAATATGTATAGTCTGGAGGAAAGAGCGGAGAAAAAGTGTTGGAGCACCTTGCCACGGCGCTGCAGACGAGGAGTCAGACTTCAGGGTAAGTGTAAAACATTCATTTATTCGCAGGTCAACGCGTTTCAGGGGCAGACAGCCCCCTTCATCAGGACTTTTAAGGTAAAAGTCCTGATGAAGGGGGCTGTCTGCCCCTGAAACGCGTTGACCTGCGAATAAATGAATGTTTTACACTTACCCTGAAGTCTGACTCCTCGTCCGCAGCGCCGTGGTAAGGTGCTCCAACACTTTTTCTCCGCTCTTTTCTCCTGATTCATCCGATGAACAGCTACGTTCTGCACGGATAGGAGCATAGGCAGTAGCACAGGGACCCAGGTTCTCTGGTCGGGCAACACCAGATGAGCAGATACAAGTTGTTGTGACTTTCTTCACAACCACCTCTGGTAAGCTGCATTTTTTAGCATCTACCAGTATTATTAACGGTGTCACACATAGGCGCTGCCTTCCTCTGTTTTGTTTTCTGGAGGAAAGAAGAGAAAGGGGGGACATGATTGAAACCTTTAAATATGTTAAAGGACTGAATAAAGTTCAGGAGGGAAGGGTTATTAATAAGAAACAGAACACAAGAACAAGGGGGCACAATCTGAGGTTAGTTGGGGGACAAATCAAGAACAACATTAGAAAATATTATTTCACTGAAATAGTAGAAGCTTGGAACAAACTTCCAGCAGAGGTGGTTGATACATCCACAGTTACTGAATGTAAACATGCCTGAGATAAATATGTATCTATCCTAAGATAACAAAAAAAGGATAATAAAAGGGCAGACTAGATGGACCAGGTGGTCTTTTTCTGCCGTCAATCTTCTATGTTTCTATGTTTCTATGAACCGGGACAACCCCTTTAACATTTGCTAAGCAATGTTATGTTTAAATATGTGCTAAAATAGATTTATTTTGCCAGATTTCAGAAAATATCATGCAAACAGCAACATATTTATTCCCTATGCTTTCATACTACAGAGTTGTAGGCATTCCATTTACTACTGTTTAGCATCTGGGAAGATTACAGAGATATTTTTCATTAAAAACAATGATCTGACTTCTAAATCAACGGCATTCAGAGGTACAATATGGGGCCTTAAATTTAATGGATTCTGTATTATTGCTTGGTATAACTTGGGGGGGGGGCACAGTCAGCACTGATTGGAGGAGCTCAAAGAAAAAATGCACAACAATTGTTATTTCCTGTGGAAGCATTTACTAAAACTGCCCTTTTGGGAGAGCTGATACGTCCTTGCTAACCAACACACATATGTAAACTGCCAAGATATAATGCCCCAAAGTATTTAATGTATAAACAATAGAGAAAATTGGAAGGAATAAAATTATGAAAATATATTGCAACATAACATAAAATAATTGTGTATGTTGTTTACAACTACTGATCATAAATGCTGGGGATAGCATGCCCTGTACCCGGTAAAACAATGGTTAAAGTCATACTGATTTGTAAACCACCATGCATGCAAAAATAATAGAAAATTAGTAACAGTATATTGTAAAATGCAAATTTTCCTAGTTGCTCCATATTTTCAGAATAATGTCTGCTCAGAATAGCTGCTGTTGTCCTATAACCATTATACACTTGATATAATTGGAAGCAGACATTCATTTATGTGATCACAATGGTTCTCTGATTAGTGTCATTTTGGGTTCTACTTTAAAAAGAAGATGCTGTTTCTAATATATATTTTTGCTATCACATTAATCTGTGATATTTTGCTCTAAAATTACCCGATAATGATTTTGAAAATTTAAATTTCCATAGAAATTTCAGACATAATTATTTTATAGCATATTTTCATGGTTTCATAAGGCAACCAAGTCTGGAATTTATAGTATGTTACTTGGTTGAAATTCAATATCCACATTAACCCCTTAGTTACCACCAACATGCGTTTTCAAAGGAGTCACGGAGTCACTAAGGCCTAGTCTAAGTAGAACCATGACATCAAGCAATATCTGGATTGGTATCACCACAGTGCTAGCAGGTGTAAATCAATCGAGTTTTGGATTCAGCTGACCTATCTCCTCAGTGACATTGGGGGGTCCTGCAGATGACATAAAAATATTTTTTTAATATTACCATGTCTTTATAATTCCACCTGGAATGTCTGAACATCCTCACTATCTTTTCATTCACAATGGCACCTTCCACATTCGCTTTCATATCACATCTGACACAGAGACCTACTCCACCTGCTTTCCTATTTGCCATGTGTTTCTAAAAGACTGTATAACCCAAAGATTGACAACAAAAATCTGCAATTTTTAAAAATAATCAATAATTGTAATGATAAAGATGACATGACTGTATAATGTGTACATTTGTACATAAATTTTAGATATGAGCAAATTCATTCCTT
>ONZH01001615.1:0-43868 GCA_900303285.1 Rhinella marina
TTTTTTTTGGGTTCTTCTTTTAATTGCCTCCTGCAATAGACGGGAATCGAACCCGGGTCAACTGCTTGGGAAGCAGCTATGCTCACCACTTTACCACCAACAGCCACAGCAACTGATAATAACAAATACTAAACTTGATGTCAGCTGCAGTGCCAGCATGAGCAGTGGTGTCACCTGCAGGCGGTGATGGACCTTCGTTGCACCTATTTTGGTGCTTCCCTAACATGTGATGGGTATTTGCCTCACCTTTCTTGGTCTGGGTGAGCACAATTGCCATGAGGGTAACCACCAGGCTGTTGCCTGAGAATTTGGGGTAATGGTGGGATTAGGCAGCCTCAGAGGCATCCATGCATGCTCCCCTTGCTGTTTCCTGTCCATTTCCGTGGTGTTTCCATCATTTTCTGAGGTTTCCAGGTTTTCACCCAGCCTTCCCTAGGCAGAGCTTTGGTCCCCCGCAAAAAATGCTCGAGTCTCCCATTGACTTCAATGGGGTTCGTTATTCGAAACGAGCACCCGAGCATCGGGAAAAATTCGACTCGAATAACGAGCACCCGAGCATTTTAGTACTCGCTCATCTCTAATTATAAGACTTCTCAATATCAATGTGCAATGTGTTTGTGGTAGGGGAGTGATTCAAGTCTAACAGCACCTCTTTATAATAGCTTTTAGCAGGCTAATAGTAATGGGGACCTCTGTGATCAGAATTATATATTTTCATACATTTCGATGTCTGGCGTATGTCTTTTTATCATTAGGAGACATGCGCTTTGGAAACGTTCTATTAATAAGAAATACTTACACCATGAAAGAATGTGCTCCATGGCACTATCGGTTTCATTGATGAGAAGTGTGGATGATCACATGACCTCCGGAGCTCCTCAAGCTGTCCTTATATCATGCGCTCCACCATGCGCTTCATTGACAGGAAGTGCCCGTGGTCACGTGACCAGGGGCACCCAAGGCTGTCAGTGCTTCGTGCGTCCTACTATGCGTTCCATTGACAGGAAGTGTCCGTGGTCACGTGGCCGTGGGCACCGGAAGTGAGGTGCTCCGGCGAGAGACAGCGTCATATAACGCTGCCCTTAAATAGCCTGGTTAAGGCACATGTAAGTGAGTGTCATCTTTCGCTTCTGGCAAGGGACTTTGACTGGTAGCAAGCAACGCCTATGAGTATATTTGGCACCATACTAATACCTGGACATCTTAAGGTATGTTAACGCTTTTCTGATGGTGATTTTTTATATATTTTGTCTTAGGTATTATCCTTGGAGTTGTTTGCTGAAAACAACCAGTGTGGCTTGGAATCTATGTCCACATTCCCACAGAGGCTGTACCCTTGCTTTATACTTACATACATATATGCTATCCACTTATCTATTGTATCATTATAGATATATATATATAATCTGTGTTTTTAGCAGACACTGTATTGGAGGGATTACATCCCAGAGTACTTATATCCGCTATACCTCTGTGCCTCAGACTAGTTCTGAGGCCAAGTATATACCAACCTCCTGAGAAACCCAAGAGGGAGAAACACGTTGGGGTAATCAGAGATAACATCATTGAGGATGTATTAGGGTTATTTCAGCCAGGAACGTGGACGGAGGACCCCTACCATTAAGAGGTCTCTCCGGGCTGAGGACCTAGTGGAGGGTGAGGCAGGGAAAGGACCACTCTACCTCACATCTCCTTTATATTGGACATTATATGTTTAGTCCGGTATTATAAGGGTGACCATATCTGTGACATTCTGTCACGTATTGAACAGGATAATATTTTAAAGATAGAAATAAAGGAATGATTTTAAGGGTCACAGGATTTTTGATGGAATTTTGATTTAAGCTTTTTTGATGACCTAGGTATCTTTATGTACCAATTTTGGCTGAGTTAGTCTAACAGCACCTCTGTCTTTACATTACAGATAAAACCCTTGCAATTTCCTTAGTATTGCTTATGCAATGACCCCCCTCCCCTTTCTCACTGGGGCTGAGTGTGTCCCAGGTTTTTAGGAATGCCGAGTGGTGATGTGGCCTTAGTAGTTTGTTTGTGTCACAGTGCTCTTACCTGGATATCATTGCTCCCCAGGGTTAGGCTCCATAGCAATAAAAAGGAGAGTGAAAGCTGGTGGAGTTACGAGTCCAGACTTGGTAAAACTTCAACAGCTTTACTTGAATAAACTTGCACCCGGACAATATTTGGTCTTTGTCTGGCTCCAACAGGTTTTGGGGTAAACTGGCAGGCAAACTTGTTTCTCTTTCTCTGTTGTACTAAACTCTGGCTTCGGTCTGGTTGCTGGACTTTCTGACAGTTCTGGTACCTTTGGCTGTTGACTCCCTCATGATACTCTGTATCTGTAAGGAGTCATGGTGCTCTATGAGCTGCTTATCTTGGGAGACTCCTGCTGCTGAAGTGGGGAGCAATTCTCCTCACTGCACCATCTTGACTTGTCTGCTCCCATCTCTAGTCTCGACTAGACTTACTATGGCTTCCTGAAACGCCTCCTTTTGTAGGACTAGCCCACTTCTGCCCAAAAAAAGGGGGGGGGTTGGAATGGTAAGTTCCATTCTGTCTAAAGATCTCTTTGCCAGATACACTGCCACCTGCTGGTGAACCAGGTACAGTGCATAAACTTAACAGTTACACAGCAATATTATGAAGGCACAATATCAAAGGACCTGAAAATAAATACACAGATGACATTCTTATTAGCCATTAGAGACAGTAGCAGGGTGTAGGAATGGTAGTGCTCACTCTGGTCCAATACACTTACAGGGGTGCACCTAGCCTTTCTGCTGCCTGAGGTAAGAATTGAATCAGCTCCCCATGTGAAATTCTCGATCTAACCCCTTCCCTCCAGCTCTATTGTTAGTCATACTTATAAAACATTACATACAGTGCTATGAAACACACAGGGTAATATAGCATCATACATCATACACCTCACTCTGAACTGGGCTTGCTGTGTAAGTGGGCTGTGTAGAAGTGGAGTTTAAAGAACCAGAGGGCATGGCTGGATGCAGAGCTAGGCAGACGCGGGTCCTGTGCGCTCTACAGCTCACCCGTCAATAAGCAGCTCAAAGGGTGATTCACCGACCTGATAAAGAAAAGAAAAGGCACACAGAGCTACCGGAATACCTGTGGAGTCCTCCGGTACAGTCTACAGACATGGGTAAGCCGAGGAAGAGGGGAACCGTCCCGGTTAAACTTACAGCGCTCCTGAGCAAAACAAAGATGGCGCCGATTCACTACCACATGGCGCCTCAGGGTCTGAGGGAAGGAAAAGGAGTGCGGGCACAAACGCCAGCAACCCAAATACTAGCAAAGCCAGGTTGACTCCTGGGTCTCTAGGTGCAGACAATCTCAGCACCTGTCCAACTCTACTACCAGAGTTTTCCCCTACCACGCCATGCACAAGGGCATATTTAACCCCTACAGACCAGAATGCCACCTCAGCCGCACCAGTGTCAGAGCAGGCTATGAGATCCATGCTTACAGACCTCAGACAATCCTTACAGAAAGATATAAATAACGCCTTGACTGTGCTTCATACTGAAATAACCAATATAGGAGAAAGAACTTCTCACTTGGAGAACAAAATGGAGCAATTTGCAGACGCTCACAATACACTAGTTGATGCATATAACGAGTCAGAAGACGACATTATGGCAATTAAACTGAAACTTGCAGACCTTGAAGATAGGTCCAGAATGAACAACCTCCGCTTCAGAGGCATTCCATAGTCAATAGAAACAGACAACCTTAAAGACTTCCTCACAGATTATTTTGTGGCGTTGCTACCAGATACGGATGAAAGAGATCTACTAATTGATAGAGCTCATCGCATTCCCAAGCGTAAAAGTGTTCCTGCGTCAGCTCCAAGGGACGTTATAGCCAGGTTACACTTTTACCATCTAAAAGAAGCTGTCGCTAAAGCTGCTAATTCAACAAAAGAACTACCCGAACGCTTCCAGAAGGTGCTAGTTTTCTCTGACCTGTCTGCTACTACCTTGAATAGAAGGAGAGAATTCATCCCAGCTACAAAAGCTTTGAGAGAGCATGGAATACAGTATAAATGGGGCTACCCTGTCAAGCTGCTGATTACAAGGAATGGCACTACTTGGTCCCTAAATTCTCCCAAAGAAGCTATGGCTATCCTGCAAAAATGGGACTTATTTTCTGGAGATGAAGACCTCACTTCCCCCATCAAGAAAAAA
Organism: Rhinella marina; assembly: GCA_900303285.1. NCBI lineage: Eukaryota > Metazoa > Chordata > Amphibia > Anura > Bufonidae > Rhinella > Rhinella marina. The sequence goes on from ONZH01001615.1 coordinate 4,218, forward strand.
CCCTCCTTTGTGCCAAGGGAATGTAGCGACTCGGCTTCCAAATCTTCAGATGGGTGACTTTTCCGTTATCTCCTTTTCAGGAGTTTTTTCATTCTCTAGTATGGTGATGACTGATACTAAATAGTGAACAAGGAGCTCATACTTCAATTGTTTTTTCACACTCCCCTAAAACCGGGTTATAGTGGTACCTGGTGGTTCACTTAGAACCGAACTTTGTTAACATTTACCCCCTGTTATTTGATTCTTGGCACTATGTGCCTGTATTTTGACATGTACCCATTTTGTTACTGCTATGGTTATGCATGTTTTATTCCAGGACGGCATCACATCCTTTATTTCATAATAAGAAATAAGCTCTATGTACCGCATTGCCTAGGAGTTAACCATCAACCGCCAGTATGGGTTTCACGGTGACTACACTTAACACTAAGGGACTTAATAGTCCGCTAAAAAGATCTCTCTTTTGGAAAGAGGCATTATCAATTAAAAGTGATATAATCTGTGCTCAAGAGACTCATTTAAACGATAATGATACTCATCTCTTGCAACATAGGAATTTTCCCTATATATATTCAGCTCCCGCTAGTTCCAAGGAAAAAGGAGTTTCAATTGCCATTCGCGATACAGTGGCATTCCAGCTGGTGAGGTTGGAGGTTGATGCCGAAGGCAGATATATTATTCTTATCTGTAATGTAAATAATACTCTATACACTATAGCTTCTTTATATGCACCGAATACTCAGCAATATGCCTTTCTTAGAGATCTACGTAGTTTGTCCTATAAATTATACGCAATTGCGTACGAATTAGTTACTTTATACGCTGTTGCGTACGAATTCAATTTAGTAGCGATCTTTTACTGTTCGTTCGTTTATCGTGCGCAAAAGCCCTGACCTAGTAGGCTGGGCTTGCTCTGATTGGCTCAGGCTCAGTAAGCCAGTGACGCTTCATTTCTGCTGCGACTGCTGAGGCGAGCAGAAGCACTGTTGTGAATTTGTGAAGTTCAGAGACACTGTGTTCTTCTAACTGGGGTGTAATTGTAGTGGGAATCTATCATACATATATCAGGGATACTGCAGGGCCAGGTCAGGGCTAGTAAATAATCAGGCAGGGAGAGAGAGACAGGAGGCACAGGAAGGAGAAGGTGGCACAGGGCAGCGCCAGCAGTGCCAAAAGACCTGTAGCCAGAGCATCTGCTAGTAATATTCCCAATACTTGGCCATTGTTCCTCCAGGCTAACCCACCAAGGCGCAACATTGTAGTGGAGGAGAAAGCAGATGAGGTAGTGGAGTGGATGGCACGCTCATCTCAGTCTCAGCCAGATGATCTGCTGTCATCTGCTGATACAGTGTCCATATGTAGCCAGGGGTCAGACTCGTCCTGCTCCACCATTCCACTCAAGCAAACCCCGTCATTTTCTGCCACCTCTTGGGCTTCAGTGTTCCCTCCTAGTGGTGTCCCTTCAGCAATTTCTAGGAAAAAAAGCCACCAAAGCCCAACTTATAATCCGGCGGTTATAGAGGACAGCCTCCCTGAGGATATCTTAGATAGCAGTCAGATTTTGGACTGCCCAGAACTGTCAGTTGGTGGGGATGGGGAACAGCCTAATTTGCAAAAATGTGTTGTGGAGGAGTCTGATGAGGAATCTGATGTGTTAGGCCGGAGGACCTGTGAAGCGGAGGAGGATTTGAGCTCAGAGGAGGAGGGTGGTACTAGTAGTGGCAGCAACAGAGGGCAGATGCGTGTTAGGCCCAGGGCTAGTGCTTCCCTGGAAACTAGCCAGACCCAAAATATAGTGGGGCCGGCGCCAGGAAGTAAGCGTGCGAGAAGCTTGGCCAGCTGTGGAGGGCGCACGTCGGGTGTGTGGAAGTATTTTACCACTCTGCCAGGGGATAGCAGTATGGCCACGTGTAATTTCTGTAAGCAGAAATTGAGCCGTGGGAAAGCCGAAAATGTTGGGACCACTGCTCTGTGGAACCATTTGAAGCGGCGTCATGCCGGCAATTTAGAGCAGCCCAATAATAGTAAAGAGCTGGTTACTTCTCTGGGGGTCCCTTCTGTCAGTCAGGCCGCATCCAGGGTCATAGCTCAGCCCGCATCCCGGGGTGTAAGTAGTACATCCACCTCATCGTCGCCCAGTGCGTGCATGTCTCCACCTCCTCTCATTCGGCAGCCGTCCATTGCCGAGTATGTGGCCAGGAAGCAGTTTTACGCCACAAGTAATCCAACAGTGTGCAAACTGAACGGTCACCTGACAAAGTTGCTGGCTGTGCAGTCTCTACCGTACTAGCTGGTTGACTACCCAGCTTTTAGGGAGCTAATGGCTTGCGCTCAGCCACGCTGGCAGGTCCCCAGCCGGCATTACTTTTCAAACAAAGCTATCCCCGCCCTTTACTCTCACGTGGCAGAGAATATTGGACGCTCCCTGCAGCTGTCTCTCTGCAGCACGGTGCACGTCACGGTGGACACCTGGAGCAGTGCTTATGGCCAGGGGCAATACATGTCCTTTACTGCCCACTGGCTGAATGTATTTAGTGGCAGCGAGGCCGGAACACGCCAGCAACCCGGTCAATTGCTGTTGGCACCTCCACGTGCTTTCCAGCCAGGATTGCAGCAGAGCACCCAACAACTATCCGCTTCCACCTCCACGGGCTGTCCCACTATGCACTAGGGCTTCTTTCCTGCCCAGCCTCAAGTGTCATGTCAGAGAGGGTTTTTAGTGCCGCTGGGGGGGTGGTGACACCCAAAAGGACAAATCTGTCACCAGGCAGTGTTCAAAAAAATACCTTTATAAAAATGAATAAAGGCCGGATTACATCCGAATTTCATACTCCTCTTGCTGATGCTGGTGATTAGATCAGGCCTTGCAGGGCAGAATAGTCTGAGTGCTGTCTTCCCACTGTTGCTGTCAGCCAGGCCATAATTTTACAGCCAAATGTCTAGTGTCATGTCATGGGCTGTGCGAACCTGAAGTCTACAAAACCCTATTTCAAAAGCAAACACTGTTGTCTACCTCCTCCTCCATTTTCTACGCTTGTAGCTGTTGTTAGTTAAAGGGTTTCTGTCACCAGTTTTTTCGGTATGAATCAGGCTGACATTAGAGATGTGCTAATGTCACCTGATTCCAAATATATATCTGTTTTATTTACTGGTGCCCCCATTTTTATATAAAATGAACTTTTATTTTATGCTAATAAGGCTTCTAGGTGCAAGGGGCGTTACCTCTGCTCCTAGAGGCTCTGTTGATTGACAGGACCAGGCAGAGAAGAAACACTCCATTCACCATAGCTTTCAAGGACCTTCAATGATGTCATGACCATGTGATCAGTCACATGGTTTAGGAGGAGACAGGCTATTTGTGTGATCCTAACCATGTGACTGATCACATGGTCATGACATCATTGAAGGTCCTTGAAAGCTATGGTGAATGGAGTGTTTCTTCTCTGCCTGGTCCTGTCAATCAACAGAGCCTCTAGGAGCAGAGGTAACGCCCCTTGCACCTAGAAGCCTTATTAGCATAAAATAAAAGTTCATTTTATATAAAAATGGGGGCACCAGTAAATAAAACAGATATATATTTGGAATCAGGTGACATTAGCACATCTCTAATGTCAGCCTGATTCATACCGAAAAAACTGGTGACAGAAACCCTTTAACGTTACCCCCATAATTAATGTTTTCATGGGTCTGTTCACCACCAGGCCTTCAACCATAATGTTTTCATGGGTCTGTTCACCACCAGGCCTTCAACCATAATGTTTTCATGGGTCTGTTCACCACCAGTCCCTCAAAAATAATGTTTTCATGGGTCTGTTCACCACCAGTCCCTCAAAAATAATGTTTTCATGGGTCTGTTCACCAGCAGGCCATCAATCTTAATTTTTCACGGGTGTGTCTGATGCCCTCCTATATGTGTAATTAAAGGTGTATCGGGGGGCCTGTTCCTTGTAATTTTTGTGAGACTTGTCACTTTGTGCATAGGCTTTATGAGTGTATGAGTCCCACAACAAGAACAATTGTTCCACAATGTGAATGAGGCCCTTCTTTATACCCCTTGTATTGGAGTGCCTGTTCCGTCTCATTTTTGGCAGCACTTGTGCGTTACGTACATATATGTTTCCTAACAATATTTCTTCACAGTATGTCAGGAAGGGGTTAAAGGTACAAAAACATCAAACCACAGGTTATATACCTATTTAATATTATTATTAATAATAATAATAATAATAATGATAATAATAAAATAACTTTTTGAAAACAGAAAAATACAAAAAATGAATAAAATAAAAATTAAAGCGGATGCCGACGTGCCGCCATCATTTGCTGCAGCTCCAGGTGGTCCAGCTGGAAGCTGCGTAGGAGGCGGGTGGCAGCGTGGAGCTTCACGCCAAATCGCCGTATGGCGGCCTCCATCTCGAAGTCAGATGGTATGTCTGTAGGGGTGGAAACAGGAATATAATTAGTATGTAATATCAAGTTAAAGGGGTTGTCCCACGAAAAATATTCTAAACTTTCAAAGCAGCACCTGGATCTGAATACTAGTTGCATGTCATGAAATATTTTGTATATCTACTAGAACTGACTCAGTTATTCAGTGAAATGTATATTTATTGAGCCATTTTTTTTTTCAAAATTTTCTTTGAACTGCTCACTGAGAAGGCTGCACATGCTCAGTTTAAATCTTCAACTGCCTCCTGTCCTGAGCTGTGATAGGGAGAGATGGACATGAGTCCTGACATGCAGCAGAATAGACACTAGTCACACTACCCTTTAGTAACCAGCTTGATGTAGCAGTAATTAGGGCAGATCTCTGGATCTATGTGAGGTGCAGGGCTGTTTCTCGCTTTGTTAAAAAGAGATTGCGAATGTACTATAATTGTAACACCCCAGTGATGGTCTGGACTTCATTTCACTCGACGACCCTCAATTATTTCACCTATCATTTTTGCAGCCAGAGCCACCGCCTGGGGCCTATTTGTTCATCAAGGTAGGAACACCGTGACACATACCCCAGAGACACTGTAGGCCTAAAATAACCTTGGCACTCCTACACTGGGACAAGAGAGACATCTCCTTAGAGGGCCCTGGAGGGGAAGGGTCGCCTCGCTGCAAATGCTGTCTGAGCGCTGCATAATATGATTCACATTTTTGTTAAATAATACTTTTGGGGTAACACAAGTTTATACTTCTTTAACTAACTTGATTTTAAAATTATTGTGATATGTCGGCTTCACTAACCACTTGGAGAACATAATGTGTACACAGTCTAGTTATCAATAACATGTTGGGTGGCATGATCCTAGTGCTAGAAAATATTACACTTCTGTGAATTAGGGGTTTGTACTTACGGGACACCCATACTGGGTTGTCTTCCCATGGGCCTGGGGAAAAATCAATATCCCCCCTGACGGTTGGAGCTATAAAAGATAAAACATAAAATTAGCTTGTATTTTGAAGACAGAAGGGCCAACCATTACACTTTTTATTTTACCTACCTTCTGCCTCTGGTAGCTGGACTGGGGGTGTATGAGGGCCAGGTGGGGTCCTCTCAGGGTGGGGTGGAGGAGGGGCAGAGGAGCTCCTCTCTGGTGCAGCAGCTGTCAAAATTTAAATAATGGCATTACATTCAACTCAAATGAACAGTTGTAACTTCTGATGTTGATACATCTGAATAGTTTGGGGCTGGATCCCATTCCTAACCACTAGTGCTCTTATATCACTGCTGCTGCACTCCCACATAGCCTGGATTAAAAATAAATTAAATATGTTTACACTTTCTAGAAGGTCCTTCAGGGGCCGTCCGGGCACGTCCCTGCTGTCGACGTCGCTGACATTGCTCTGCAACATAAATCCATACACCAGGGGCGTTGCTAGGCTAAAACATTCGGGGCCTGGGCCCCTGATGTTTTCTCTCAGGCCCCGAATGTCCTGCCTGTTAGACAAATACAATTGTATTGCCGTCCTCAGGACAGCAGTACAATTGATTCTAACAGACTGCAAGATATGTAGAACCTTTGATGACATCACAGGTCATGTGATCAGTGCCGTCCAATCCTGCACTGGTCACATGACAGGTCTTTTTCAACTCCCGTCTTCTAAACTGAAGAGGAGAATTGTGGGGAAGAAGCTACAGTGAGCTCTGCTACATCAGAAGAGGTAAGTGAAGGGAGAAGCAGAGGGATGCTGGGAGTTGTGGTTATTTAACTGGGACTGTATGTTAGGGCAGAAGGGAGGGATGTTATCATGGGACTGTGTTGGAGGTGACTTGGGCAGGGTTCTGTTGGAGTACTTTCACACCTGCGGCATGGGACTCTGGTAGGCTGTTAGGATCCGTGCTGCCGGAACTACGCTCTGGCCCCATTCACTGTAATAGGGGCGGGCCACGGATCCGGCTGCAGCATGGCAACCCCTGCCGAGAGACGGCCGGAACAAAAGTACAGCATGTTGTACTTTTGTTCTGGCCGCCTCTCGGCAGGGTTTGCCATCCTGCAGCTGGATCCGTGGCTCGCCCCGATTACAGTGAATGATGCCAGAGCGTAGTTCCAGCCCCACATGTGCACCTGCGGCAGCATGGATCCGGCGGGCTGTTCACCCACCGTAACAGCCTGCCGGAGTCCCCTGCCGCAGGTGTGAAACTAGCCTTAGGCTACTTTCACACTTGCGTTGTACGGATCCGTTTGTGAGATTCGTCGCAGGCTCTCATAAACGGTCCAAAACTGATCAGTTTTGTCCTAATGCATTCTGAATGGAAAAGGATCCGTTCAGAATGCATCAGTTTAGCTTCAGTTCAGTCTCCATTCCGTTTTGGAGGCGGACACTAAAACACTACTTGCTGCGTTTTGGTGTCCGCATGAAGAAACTGATCCAAACTGTATATTTAAAAGATAATACAACCGGATCCGTTCAGAACAGATGCAGGTGGTTGTATTATCATGACGGAAGCGTTTTTGCTGATCCATGACAGATCCAGCAAAAACGCTGGTGTGAAGGTAGCCTTATTTACTTTGGACTGTGGGGTGGAGTGATGTTATTTACATAGGAATGTATGTTGAAGGTGGCTGTCGGAGGGAGGGATATTTACATAGGACTGTATGTTGATGACGGCTATGGGAATGATGTTATTTACATAGGACTGTATTTGGAGGGGACTGTAAATAGAGAGGGATGTAATTTACATGGGACTGTATATTGACTGTATAGTGATGTTATTTACACAGGAGGGAAATAGCTTTATTTATACAGGACTGTATGGTGGAGGGGCTGAGGAATTATAATTTCTGAGGACACTAAAGGGAGGAATATAACTACAGCGGGCACTTCAGGGCGAGCATTATAACATTAGGGGGAGCGATATAAATACTGGGGGCACTGTAGGGGTATTATAAATCCAGGGGACATTAGGCATTCTTATTACTACTGGGGCTCTATAGGAGAGACTTATAGATCCGCCTTATTTCTACTAAGAGCACTATGGGAGCCTTATTACTACTGAGGGGTCTGTAGAGAGCTTGATTATCACTGGGGGAACAATAGGAGGCCTTATTACTACTGGGGGCTCTGTGAGGGCATTATTAATACTGGAGGACTCTTCTACTAATGAAGACAATCTTGGGGAGCATTATCAGTGCTGGGGTCACTGTAGGGTGGAGTGTTACTAATGATGGAATTACTATTGGTAGGACTATTACTATGGGGCAGTATTATTTCTCCAGGATAGTATTTGGAGGTTTTGGGGGGCACAGCAAGCAGCAGGATAAGGCTGTGGGGACTCTAGGTTGGGGGATGATGATAGAAATGTGATGAAGCTAAGATGTCCGTGTGTCACATTCTGCAGAGATAAGGCGGCTGAGAGAAGTTGTCCGGGCCGAATGGAGAAGATGATGACAGAGAAGATCTATATCAGAGGAGATGTCATCTGGGAGGCCCTGGATGTGAGGTATGTTCTCCTGTTGGGACGAGGGTCGACATAGAGAATTGGGCCATATTCATTGGGGCTTGGGCCCCGGATCTTTTGAGACCCTAGCAACGCCCCTGCCATACACAATTGTTATGATGACCGTTTTAATACTAACAATGTATACTACTATGAAGATATTAAGGGTGAGAGGAGGGCGATATGATGGGGAGTGAAGGGAACATAGAATATCTGGGGTGCATATTTGATGGAGGGAGTATTTGTTGGGAGGGGTGGGGGGCTGAATGAATGAATAAAAGATGTCTTTGTGTCACATTCTGCAGGTACAAACATAACAAATAGAAATACAGCACATACAATGCACTAGTATACCATAGCTCCAGTCCCAACCGTTCCAGATTCGGCAGGACAGTCAGGATTTTAGCGGCTATGTCCGGGAACGGGTGGCTATGTCCCGTGGTCAGCTGTCTTTGCATCCATAGGAAGCAGAGACGGGTGACGGTAAGCAGGGAGCAGTCCCTTCACCTTCCCCGACATCCAATATAATGTCTCCTTGGGGCCCCCATACAGTATAATGTCTCCTTGTGGCTGCTCCCATACAGTATAATGTCTTCTCCTTGTGGCCCAAAGTGTTTTTTTCTTTTAAATGGGTATTTATTGGGATAAATTTCTTAATATCGTTATCGTGGGAATATATTTTAAATCACCCACTCCAGACACATTAGCTGCAGCATGAGCACATCTTTGAGTCTGTGTGTAGGAGGAGGAAGCGCTAACTATGAAGGGGCATATAAGGGTACTTTCACACTAGCGCTAGAGATCTGGCGGGCTGTTATGGCCGGGAACAGCCCACCGGATCTGTCTGGATCCGGCATTTGCCTGACACAAAAGGCCGGGAATTGGCAGGACAAATACAGTGGAACAGCCTGCCAGATCAATGCCACATATGTGAATGTAGCCTAAGGCAAATTACTGGGAAGGGGCACGTATCTGAGAATACCTTCACTTGTTTGGCTAGGGCTACACAATGACATGTGTCGCGCGACAGTAAGTCGCGCGACACATAGTGCACAACTACACTCGCGACAGTGTTCGCGACAATTTTTACAATGGAAGTATATGGTGTTGACTGCGACATGCGACATGCTGTGACTGCGCAGAAAAACCTATCCTGGATGGACTTTTCTGCGACTGTCGTGTCGCAGTCGCAGCATGTCGCATGTCGCAGTGCGACAACATAGACTTCCATTATAAAAATTGTCGCGCGACATTGGTGCGACACAATGTCGCACGACAAATGTCGTCGTGTAGCCCTAGCCTTTGAGTGGAGTTAGAGGCGTGGCCTAGCATGAAAGAAAATTGCTGCAGCGCACTACGCACTCCCACGTTGTTCTATACGGTTTTCTTTAATGGCACTGGTACATATACAATACAGACAGTAAACTAATTTTTTAACATGTTACTTATCAAATATTTTTGGTTACTCACCCTCTCGTATCTCATCCCGGATCTGCCTTAGCCGCTCTGGGCACTTCAATTTGAGGTCCGACCACTTTCTCTGGACCTGGCTCGGGGTCCGCTCACTCTGACAGTGATGGCGCAAGCCTTGTATCACCCGCTCCACTATTTTATTTTTTTTTTCTTGGTGCGGGTGTTGATGGGTGCCACTGCCATCATAGCCCAGCTTGTCCATCTTCTGGACCATGTACTTTAGCTCTTCAGAGCTGAATGGACACGAACGCCTGCTTGCCGTTGCCATCTTGCAAAATTCGCTCTGACTCTGAGGTTCGTACGCCACGACCTAGCATTGTGCGTGCATTCGCAGGACTTATATTCGTACGCAACAGTGTATAGATTAAAAGCATATAAAGTTGCGTACCTTTTGAAAAATGAAAGTTCGTTATTAGTGAGCGAATATTCGCAAATAGCACATAATAACGTATATTTTGTACGCAAATACAACGAATCTATTCGTCGAATATACGAATTTTAGGAAAAGTTCAGCGAATGTTCGGCAAATAATTTTTTGCATGATTCGCTCATCTCTACTACTAACCGAAGATTTATATGATGCGTGGCGTGTGTTACACGCATCTGAAAAAGATTATACTTTTTTCTCCAATCCCCACAAGTCTTACTCCCGCATAGACTTGATCCTAGTAGACAAATGGTTGCTACAAAGAATTTCTATGTCTAAAATTGGAATAATTACATGGTCAGACCACGCTCCAGTTTCCATTACTATTTCTCAACCAGCTATACCCTGTCCTAGATCTGTATGGAGATTAAATAATTATATTCTGGCAAATCCCCAATATGCTGCAGATTCAGAGAAAGCTCTATCCGAATTCTTCAATTTAAATGATTCCCCTGAACTCTCTCAATTTACTTTATGGTGCGCACATAAAGCTGTGATGAGAGGTAACTTTATCAGATTGGCTTCCTATGATAAAAAAAAAGAGGTCAGAAACGTCCAAAAATTTGGTGTCTAAAATAGCTGAATTAGAAGAAAATAATAAAAAATGTTACTCATATAATAATACCAAGGACCTTAGAGACCTCAGATACAAGCTATACCAACTCCATAGTTATCAACTAGAATTCTATATGAGGAGAAACCGGGCCACCTTTTATAGTCAAGGCAACAGAGCGAATAAAACCATGGCCAACAAGTTCAGGAACAGATTGATAAAACACAAAATTCCCTACATCTACAACTCGAAGAAAGAAAAAATTATAAACCCTAAAGAAATAGCTGACACCTTTGCTCAATATTACGCATCTCTTTATAATTTAAAGGATGATAAGGAAACTACCCAACCCTCTTGTGAAAAAATCGACTCTTTTCTATCCAAAATTCACCTCCCTAGAATAGAGCACAATCATTTAACTACATTAAATGCTCCTATAACAGAAAGTGAAATCAGTAATATCATCAAATCCTTAAAATTAGCTAAATCCCCAGGGCCTGACGGTTTTTACTAATGAATATTATAGAACATACTCTAAAATTCTTGTTCCATATCTCTGTAAAATGTTCAATGTAATCGTTTCCCAAAAGTATATACCCAAAGAAATGTTAAAGGCTACCATTGTAACGCTACCTAAACCAGGTAAATCTACAGATTCACCCTCTAATTTTCGGCCAATTTCTTTGCTTAATACTGATCTGAAGATTTATGCCAAACTCATTGCAAACAGGCTCTCAGATATAATACCATTACTGGTTCAGAATGACCAAACTGGCTTTGTTAAGACTAGACAAACCTTAGATAGTACCAGAAGGATCTTGGACCTTATACATGTGGCTGAAACCCGGTGAACGCCTTCTCTTTTACTCTCTTTGGATGCGGAGAAGGCGTTCGACCGGGTACATTGGAGTTACTTAGATGCTGTTTTACGCAAGTTCGGATTTGAGGGGAACATTTTCAACGCTATTTCTTCTCTGTACACTGAACCTTCTGCACAGATATTCACCTCAGGATTTCTATCCAAAGATTTCAACATATCTAACGGGACGAGACAGGGGTACCCGCTTTCCCCTTTAATTTTCGTTTTGACCATAGAACCCCTATCAGAATACATTTGCTCCTCTCAGGAGGTCTCTGGATTAAAAGTTGGAAGTAGACAGCATAAGATAGGCCTCTTCGCTGACGATACTATATTAATTTTATTGGATCCTCAAAAATCTCTACCGGCAGCGATGGAAATCTTGCACCGATTTGGCACTGTGTCTTACTACAAACTTAATATTAATAAATGCCAAGTCCTCAATATGGGACTCAAAAACTCCATTATTAATTAATTAAAAACTGTGTATCAATTCCAATGGAACACTGATTCCATTACCTACTTAGGTATTAAATTAACATTTCCCTCATGCAAACTATTCTCAGTTAACTATGGTGATCTACTTAAAAGGGTAAAAGAGGACCTTCGCAAATATGACAAGACAGGGATCTTCTGGATGGGACGAATTGCCACGGTTAAAATGATGATACTACCAGTTATTCTTTATATGTTCCGTAACTTACCAAGTCATTTTCCCATGAAGCATCTTAAAGAATTACATAGATTATTATGGCTGTACATATGGAATAATAAAAGAGCGAGAATCCAATCAGATGTATTGTTCCACACTATAAGGAATGGGGGGATGGGTTGCCCATCGGTGGTACAATATTATAGAGCCTGTATTCTAGACCAATTTCGCACTCTTTGGCTTAACGATCCAAATAAGTTGTGGGTAGAATTGGAATGTAATTTGATCCCAACTAAACATATCCCATCATTCTTTTATGGTTCTCAGATGTTTGGCTTCCATTATTCTATGATACCTGAAACCATTAAAGCTTGTGTGGAAGTGTGGAAGGTTCTTTCTATAAAGAAATTAGTTGTTATCCCCACTATACAACATATTTCTTCTAAAGTATTGGAGTTGGGTATTTCCAACCTCAACATGTCTGATTGGATTAAACGCGGAATTTCCAATTTAAGTGACTTGGTAGAGGATCAGGATATTCTCCCTTTTTGTGACCTACAACAAACATTTGGGCTTCCCGCCTATAACTCACGTCAATATATGCAAATTAAGTCTATTCTCCGTAGAACGAATCTTCCGAAAACATCAGAAGAGTCTAAGATAATTTCTCTTCTGTCTAATAAAAACACTCATATAAAGGCACTCTCTGCGGCTTACAATATTTTAATTGAGACCTCTACTCATACTAACTTCACTCATTTAACCAAATGGAACTCCCAAATCGGTCCTAATATCTCCCTTGAGAGATGGATGGAATCATGTAAGATCATTCCTAAAGTCTCCAAATGTATCTCCCACCTTGAAAATGCTATGAAGATATGATACAGATGGTATTTAACTCCTCACAGATTATCTGTAATATATAAAGACCACCTAGATATATGTTGGAGATGTAAAGAGGAAAAAGCAGATATGCTTCATGTTTGGTGGAGTTGTTCTCAAATCAATCCACTTTGGAAAGCAATTGAGGCCTTAATCTCGAGGATTTCTCATTTTCCCTGAAACTCACATCTTTGTCATTACACATGTTTTGATAGCTATGAGTCTTAACCCTTTCACGACCGGAGGTTTTTTCGGTTCTGCATTTTCGTTTTGCGCTCCCTGCCTTCAAACAGCCATAACTGTTTTATTTTTCTGTTCACATAGCTGTATGAGGGCTTGTTTTTTGCGGGACAAGTTGTACTTTCCAACGCCACCATTTAATATTACATATGGTGTAGTGGGAAGCGGGAAAAAAAATCCAAATGGGGTGAAATTGCAAGAAAACCGCTATTCCGCTACAGTTCTACAGGTTTCTTATTTACAGCGTTCGATGTGCATTAAAACTGACCGGTTACTTTCATTCTACTGGTCAGTACGAATCCGGCAATACCTAATATGTATAGTTTTTCCTGCGTTTAGATGGTGATAAAATAATTAGAAAGTTGCCCTTTTTTTTTTTCCTTGTCATATCTTGACCCCTATAACTTTTTGGTATTTATGTGTACAGAGCTGTATGGGGGCTCATTTTTTGCGGGGCGGTCTGAAGTTTTTATTGATACCATTCTGGGGTGTGTATGACTTTTTATTTAATTTTTTTTAGAAAAAAAAAGGGACAAAAAACTGCGAATCGCCATTTGGACGCTTTTTTCCGCCACACAATTCGCCGTATTGAAATTTTTTTTTTATATTTTAAAAGTACGGGCGTTTTCGGTCACGGTGATACCCATGATGTCTATATTTATTGTTATTTAGGTATTTATTTTTTACTTATACGGAAAGGGGGGTGATTTGAACTTTTATATCTTTTTTATTTTTTATATATTTTTTAACATTTTTTTTAAATTTTTCTGTGATTATTTTAAAGCTCAAATATCATCTGATCTATTGTGTTTTGTTTTTTTTCTTTATGAGCAATCATGGATTTACTAGATGCAGTTAAAACCATGAATTGCTCATTTCTTATCCTGGCCTGCCATCTAGTGGCCAGAATAAGAATTGCAGTTTGAAAACTGTAATCCTCACCAGCGAGGATTACAGTTTTCATATGGTGTACAGACACCCCGATTGGCCAATCGGGGCGTCTGTACACCACCCGGAAGCGCGGGCTTCCGGGTTCAGACGCATCCTGATGCCGTGATCACGTGTGATCACGGCATCAGTAAGGCCCAGGAAGTCTCCGCAGACGGAGGTAAGATGCGGCAAGTCTCTGCTGTTAGAAACAGCAGAGACTTGCCGGCCATGACGCCCGCCGCACCCGCGAGCGGGCGTCATGTCCCCGCACCGCCCGCGCGCCGTACATGTACGGCGGCGGTCGGGAAGGGGTTAAAATAGCTAAATATTGGAAAAACCCGTCTCTCCCTTCTATAGCTGAAATAATTAATTATGTTAATGTTAACTGTATGTATGAGAAAATGACTGCTTATAGCCAGCATAAAATTAACCACTTCCTAAATAACTGGGATGTTTGGATTGCTTCCCCATATAATAAAGATAAAGAGATGGTATAATAAGCTAGGATAACTTTTACTCCATTCTATAAAGGTCGGTACAATTTTTCATTGTGATTCTATTACTTATTAGAAATTATTCACATGTCGTCCACAGTTTTGCTATATTTGTAATTTTATATTTATATTTTTTATTTTGTATTTTATTTGTATTGCCAATACAGATACACATACAATGCTTGTAATTCTTGTGAACAATAAGGCAAATTCCTTTGTTATATGTTTATTAAAACCAATAAAATTTTGGTAAAAAAAAAAGAACCAGAGAATAGCAAAAAACTAAGGTTTGCTAGTTTTCCTTGTGTGTTGTTAACTTGATTTGAGCTAGTCCTCCAACTACAGCAAACAGGGTCCGCATCTTATCTCATATTTACTGTGTTTATCCCCATCTAACATGTGATTCATGGACAATGCTACTAAGTGTGTGTCTTGTGCAATGTATGCATGCCTTGAAGAGCCATTCTAGAGGGAATATATTTGCACTAGATGCAATCACGTTGCATATTTGGAAGCCCAGTACTTGGATCTAAATAAGCAGCTTGACATACTTAGGGGCATTAAAAAACTGGAGAGAAGCTTAGACCTCAATGTGCAGGCACTGGAAAAAGAGGTCAAAGGAGAAGGGCAAGATCAGGACTATCAGGTCAGCAGTTGGGTTAATGTAGTAAAAAGAGGTAGAGGGAAAAGTGCCAGAGAGGCTAGTCCTGAGCTGGAACACTCTAGCAAATATGCCTGTTTGGCTGATATTAGGGATGAAAGCCCAGGACCAGCAACACTACAGCAGGGCGATTCTCCTAGAAACCAGGAGGATGACCGCTGCAGGAAGGATAGGAAAAGGAGAGCAGCAAAGGACAGACAGATGCTGGTGGTAGGGGACTCTATTATTAGGCGGAAAGACAGGGTCATCAGTCGCCGAGAACTTGAATGCCAAACAGTGTGTTGTCTACTGGGTGCCCGGGTTCAGCATATTGCGGATTGGATTGACAGATTGCTGGGTGGGGTTGGGGAAGACCCGGCGGTCATGGTACACATTGGCACCAATGACAAAGTCAGGGGGAGATGGTAGGTCCTTAAAAATGATTTTAGGGAACTAGGAGAGACACTCAAGTCCAGGACCTCCAAGGTAGTGTTTTCAGAAATACTACCAGTGCCACGAGTGTCACCAGAGAGACAACGGGAGCTTAGGGAGTTAAATAAGTGGCTCAGTAGCTGGTACATGAAGGAAGGGTTTGGGTTCATGGAGAACTGGTCCGACTTTGCGGTTGGCTACAGACTCTACAGTAGGGACTGACTACACCTTAATGTGGAGGGTGCAACTGCCCTGGGGGAAAAATGGACTAGTGGGAAAGCCATACTGGACTTAGTATTAACCAATAGACCTGACAGAATAACAAATATGCAGGTTGGGGGATACCTGGGAAATAGTGACCATAATATAATAACCTTCAAATTGTCATTCAAAAGAGTGTTTCTTCAGGGAGGAACAAAAATACCAAACTTCAAAAAAGTAAAATTTAGCCAACTAAGAGAGGCCATAGGCCCAAAAATAAAAATACAGCCACAAAATGGAAGTTTTTTAAAGGTGTCCTAATATCTAATTGTGAGAGGTACATACCGTATGGGAATAAAAGGTTGAGAAACAAGAAAAAAACAATGTGGATAAATAGAACTGTAAAGAAAGCAATAAATGACAAAAATAAAGCATTTACATCACTAAAACAGGAGGGGAGCGAGGAAGCATTGAAAAACTATAAGGAAAATAATAGAATATGTAAAAGACAAATAAAAGCAACCAAACTGGAGACATAGATTAATTGCCAAAGAGAGTAAAACTAACCCTAAAATGTTCTTCAATTATATAAATAGTAAAAAGTATCAACCTGAAGGTGTCAGCCCTTTACAGAGTAATGAGAGGGGAGTTGCAGAGAGCGATAAGGAGAAAGCAAAGCTATTAAATATCATTTTACCAATGTATTCACTGAGGAAAATAAACTGTCACATGAAATGCAGAGTGTAAAAGTAAATTCCCCATTAAAATTACCCTGTCTGACCCAGGAAGAAGTACAGCAGCATCTTAAAAAAAGTAAAATAGATAAATCGCCAGGACCAGATGGCATACACCCCCGTATCCTAAGAGAATTAAGTAATGTCATAGCCAGACCCTTATTTCTGATATTTAAGGACTCTATACTGACAGGAAGTGTTCCACAGGTATGGCACATTAGCAAATGTGGTGCTAATATTCAAAAAGGGCCAAAAAAGAGAGCCCGGAAACTATAGGCCAGTAAGTTTAACATCTGTGCTGGGTAAACTGTTTAAAGGTTTTCTAAGAGATGCTATCTAGGAGTACCTCAACGAAAATAAGAAAATAATGTCATATCAGCATGGCTTCATGAGGGATCGGTCATGTCAAATTAATTTAATCAGTTTCTATGAGGTGGTAAGTTCTAGACTTGACTGATATGGATGTCGTATATCTGGACTTCTCCAAAGCATTTGACACTACCACATAAAAGGTTAGTATATGAAATGAGAATGCTTGGACTGGGGAAAAATGTCTGTATGTGGGTAAGTAGTGGCTATTAACGGTACACACTCAGATTGGGTCACTGTCACTAGTGGGGTACCACAGGGGTCAGTATTGGGCCCTATTCTCTTCAATATATTTATTAATGATCTGGTAGAAGGCTTGCACAATAAAATATCAATTTTTGCAGATGACACTAAACTGTGTAAAGTAATTAACACAGAAGAGGACAGTACACTGCTACAGATGGATCTGGATAGATTGGAGGCATATAAGTGGCAGATGAGGTTTAACACTGACAAATATAAGGTTATGCACATAGGAAAGAATAATGCAAGTCACCAGTGCATAGTAAATGGTAAAACACTGGAGAACACTGACATGGAAAAGGACCTAGGAAACAGCAAACTAAGGTGTAGAAACCAGTGTCAGACAGCTGCTGCCAAGGCCAATAAGATTATGGGTTGCATCAAAAGAGGCATAGATGCCCGTGATGAGAACATAGTCCTGCCACTTTACAAATCACTAGTCAGACCACACATGGAGTACCGTGTACAGTTCTGGGCTCCTGTGAACAAGGCAGACATAGCAGTGCTGGAGAGGGTTCAGAGGAGGGCAACTAAAGTAATAACTGGAATGGGTGGACTAAAGTACCCAGAAAGATTATCAAAATTAGGGTTATTCACTTTAGAAAAAAGACGACTGAGAGGAGATCTAATAACCATGTATAAATATATCAGGAGTCAGTACAGAGATCTCTCCCATGATCTTTTTATCCCCAGGACTGTGACTGTGACGAGGGGACATCCTCTGCGTCTGGAGGAAAGAAGGTTTGTATACAAACATAGAAGAGGATTATTTATGGTAAGAGCAGTAAGACTATGGAAATCTCTGCCTGAGGAGGTGGTGATGGTCAGTTCACTTAAAGAGTTCAAGAGGGGCCTGGATCTATTTCTGGAGGGTAATAATATTTTACAGGATATAGTTACTAGAGAGGGGTCGTTGATCCAGGGAGTTATTCTGATTGCCTTCCTTTGGGTCAACTTGCAGGATAACAGTCCGAACTGGATGGACAGATTTCTTTTTAGTTTCCTACTTTTCCATCATCATCCCCAACATTCTGCCACCCTCAGTACTGTGACCACCATGCTCTCCAATACTACAGTGTACTGCAGAAACAGATAGTAATCCTCCTGAAAACCCTAGTACCACACATAGTGCCCCCTCCAATAATTATTGTCATGTAGTGCCCTAAAAAATAACTGCATCCAGTGTAATGACACTAATAGTTTGGAAACATGGCGCACCTCAAAAATATTTGTGCTAAGCTGATACTGTGCCAGGCTGGCCTTATAATGATAGCTCTCTGAAAAGTCCCACCAATAGTAATAATTCTCTGCCAGAGTAGACTTATTGTTAACAGTGGCACCAATAGTAATAATGTCCTTCATTGTGCTCCAAAAGTAATAGGGGCAGTCAGGGACATGAACTATTGTTTAATGTGTCTTTCCTGTACCTGTCTGACTTCCACAGCAACTTGAATCAACTATGCAGTGCCTTTTGGTCTTACCGAGGCCCCTTTCAGACGAGCGAGTTCCATGCATTGGACTTACAGAGCGAGTATGCGGCAGCTCCCATCCTGACCTACAAGCACTGACAGGGTCGAATAGCATTATATTGAGTTATGATGCTATGTAACAATTACAGTCCTGGAATGTATTGGATAACACTGACAGCATTATGTCAGTGTTATACAATTCATTCTAAAACTCCAAGAGTTACATAGCATCATAAATAAATATAATGCTATACGACCCTATCATTGCTGGGAGGTCAGGACGGGAGCTGCCGCATACTCATTCTGTAAGTCTGAAAGGGGCCTAACAAGCCAGCAAATATATGGAAATGAACCTGCTAATTACATCACCTCTGAATTGCATCAGCCCCCTTGCTGTGTATTAGGAAACATTCAGCCTGTCTGGCTGAAGTGGAAAAGCTGTGTCATCAGAATGACATTATGCAGTCGGATTGGACTGATAACCAATGATGGAACAGCAGGTAGGCCATCGCTGTCACATGTGCCATATTGTGTCCTTGCTGGGACTGTACTATATACTACTGACTGTTGGTTGTCCAATAAAGTCTTCCTATGTGTTGTACCCTCACCCTGAGTTGTTTTAGTAGAATTACCCCCACGGGAAATGAGCGTAGATGTTCAGTGATATGAGCCATGTCTCTGCGTTATCTTTATAAAGATAGCCAGGACGGCGGCACAAAAGCACCCATTGACCCTTGTGTCTCCACAACTGGTGGCAGTTGTAGGACATTGGTGAGCTTGGCTGATCCGGGGGAGCTACTGGGGACTAGTATTCGTAGGCACTGTCCAAGGGCTAAAAAAACAGGGAGCATATAGATATACCCAGCAGGTCATAGGTGAGGCATACACAGAAGGTTTTGGATGACACCATGTCCACCCCTACCAGTTCGGCCTTGGAAAAAGGACCGGAGTGGATGTATAGCCGCAACAGGAAACAGCAACTACAAGAACTGTGCCATCTACAACAGATTGAATGTTGGGCCACCGACACCCAGTTAGATTTGATCTAGAAATTGGTTCTTTTGGATGCTCAGAACATTGGGGAGGATGATGAGGTCTCCACCCAAGGCTGACCCAGAGGAATAAGACAAAATGCACACAATCAGTATTGCCATGGATTTTCCACATGGTTTCGCGTGTATTCTATGAGAATTTGACCTATGGTGCAGATTTTAAAATCTGCAGTATGTCAATTTATTTTATTTTTCCTGACCGGATTTTCTCCATTCACTTCAGTGAGGAGAGGAAAATCTGCACCTAATCCGCATGCAAATCCGCATGCAAGTCGACATGTAAATCCATACCAACTGATTGATTGACCACACAGACTTCCCAGCAGACACCTGCGGATTTCAGTGTGTATTGTCCGCACATAAATCCTGAACGTGTGCATTTACCCTTAAACTGCTTATCAGATAAAGGATCCAGTTGCAGTCTAGCGTCAACAACCCTGTCTCAAGCAGCCTGAATCCAGGGGTTGTTTTTCACATTGGGGCCCGAAGCCTCAAGTATGGAGGGAGCTTGTGTCATGGAATCAGTTTTGGGAGTTCCAGTACACCTGCTGCCAGCTCTGGCCACTACACCCATGGTGGTCCTCCAGCAAGGAAACCATCTACGCTACAGGGACATTCCAGTCTTTACTAAGTCCAGTACTGAGATTAATGAACATCTGCAAAGTTTTGAGACCTTGATGTTGATGCACCAGGTGCTCATAGCTGATTGGGCCCAATACCTGTGGATTAGTTTGACTGGCCGGCCCCGGGATACTGTCCAGTCTCTATCGCACCAAGTTACAGACTTTGTCTTGCCATGGGGCCTCCTATGTGGAGTTTGGCAGTCAACTAAGCTGGCACTGCAACCGCTGGCTCTATGGTCGGGCTATCCACTCCACTGCTGCCCTCTGAGATGTGATCATGCTCAAGCAACTTATGGAGAAGATTGCCCCAGAGATACAAGAGTGGGTAGTCGACCAGAAGCCTGACACCCCAAAGCAATCATCTTGACTGGATGATGAGTTTATTGCCAATCGACCTCCTGGATGTCCATGATGCCCACTGATCTCAGGAGACTCGCCAGCCAGGAACTTGATCTGCCACAATCCCATCAGCCCCTCAAGCAGGAATATCCCGCTACCCAGCAGCCTCTCCATGTAAAAGACTTACAAACAGGGCCCATGATTTGCCAAACCCGCGGTGCTGTTAGACGTTCAGGCACCTCAGACATATGGCCAAAGACAGTCTCCAGGGGCGGGGACCCATGCCTAGAGCCCGTCTGATGGCCCAGCCAGTCAACTTTTGCCAAGATGAGCCATTGGGATCTGAGGAACTCTACCCCTGGGATATACCAGCAGCAGAGGAGGTGATATACCCTGTCCACATGGGCCATCCTACTCCAGCCAACCTCCATCCCCACATCCAGCCAGTCAAGGTTGGTAACATCTTCGTAGGCTCAAGGACAGATATCTTCCCCCCAGAACACCATCTACAGGGCCACCAAGTGACCATCTTTCTGGCTGGAGGCCAGAGCTCAGACATCCCTCTGGCACAGGTTCAGTTAGACTGGAGAATCAACAAGGGAGAGTGTCAAAATGGGGCTCCAAAATAGCCTTCCAACACCAATTATTTTGTGTAACAACCTAGAGCAAGAGCTGTCCTGCCAGTTCGTCACAGCCATCACCCACAGACAAGCCAAGCAGTACCCTGTTGCTGATCCTTCTGCAACTTCTTCCGAGGCTGCCCAATCATCTGTCATCTTCTTCTGAACCAGCGGCGGTGAGTAATCCTGACTAGAATGTGACCATTGACCGGGGGAGGTAGCTCATAAGGAGTTTAGGGAAGCCCAATTCATGGACCTCACCCTAGAGCTTGTCTGCATGCAGCTGCCCAACCTGGGGGAGGAAACCAGAGGGATGTGCATAGATGGGTTAAGGGGCTCTTATATAGGGAAAATCCTGCATTCTGCCCAGAGAAGCCCTGGACCCACATACATCAGCTAGTGATGCCCAACCAGAACCAACTCCAACTCCTCTGCCTGGCCCATGACGTCCCGGCAGTGGGGTACATAAGAGTCAAAAAGACCCAAGCCCATATGCTACGTAGTTTTTTTTTTAAGGGTTACTCAGGACGTTCAGAAGTAACGAGCCTCTTTCCTGTGTGTCAACAGATGAGGGAGCACACTGCTGTGCCCCGCTGCAATCCATACCCTTAATAGGTGAACCATTCCAGTAGGACCTTTAGCCATCCCCAGTCACAGCAGAAAGAGGTTCATCCTCACCCTGGTCAACTTTGCCACTCGCTATCCAGAGGCCATTGCCCTGTCATTCATAGATGAGGAGCAAGTGGCTCAATCTCTAGTGGACATCTTTAATCAAGTTGGGTTTCCTCAGGAGGTACTGACTAACCTGAAGGCCCTATTCTAAAGTGAGCTGATTCAGACCCTCTGGGGGAAAAATGGGGTCCACGGTGCGCACCACCCCCTACCACCCTCAAACTAAATGTTGTGCAAGTATTTCAACAGAACACTCAAACAACTCATTATCAGGTATGCAGAGCCTGAAGGGGGATACTGGGAGAAAAACCTGCAGCAACTCCTCTTTGCCTACCTGTAGGTGACGCAGGATACTACCGGGTTCTCCTCCTCGAATTGCTGTATGGCTGAAAGGTACAGGGGCCTTTGGAGCTGGTACAAGAGAGTTGGGAAGGCAGCTTCCCACAGAGGAGGTTCACCTTCTGCATAATGTCCAAAAAATTTAGGGAAAGGATGAGATACCTCATGGCCTTAGCCATGGGAATTAAGAAGTAGCTCAGGAAAGGCAGCAATGGTATTACAACCATACTGCCCGACTTCAAGAATTTACCTGTGGGCAGAACGTTCTAGTACCAGTACGCACAAACTAGCTGAAAGCCATGTGGGTGGGTCCGTTCAACATTACCAGGAAATGAGGGAACACTGACTACACAGTAGCCCTGGATCAAGCACGTATGATGGAGTGGCTTAGTCTATCACAAAAGCAGCAGCTAGAAGACCTGCTCATAACATATGGACTCCTTTTCACACCCCTGCCGGCCTGGTCGAACACTCCTGGTCCAGCATCATGTCAACACAGGGACAGCCACTCCTCTCAGGCAATCCACCTACTGGGTGACACCTCCAGTGTTGGCAATGATGAAGGCTGAGGTGGATGACATGCTGACTATGGGGGTCATAATAACTTCTCATAGCCCCCAGGAGGCGAGTGTGGTGTTGCTCCCCACAAAAGACAGGAGTACTTGCTTCTGTGTGGAATATATTATGGCCGTTATGGACACCAATCCCATGTCTCAGGTGGATGAACTACTGGACAGGTTAGGGGGGTTCTGGTTCATATCTACTCTTGATCTGAGCAAGGGATACTGGCAGATCCCACTCATGAAAGAGGCGCAGGAGAAGTCCACGTTCATCACCCCTTCATCGCCTGTATGAATTTACCAGCATGCCATTTGGGATGAAGAACGCCCGGCAACCTTTCAAGAAATGTTGGATCTACTGCTGTCAGGGTATACCCAGGCCTTCCTGGATAACATTGCTATCTAAAGTGACACCTGGAAAAAGCATCTCTAATACACTTGTCCTGACAAGTTCCAGATGAGGATGGCCAAGATGCTATACCAGGGACACTGGGTGGGAAGCCTTCCAGAACCCGCAAAAGTAGAAGCCATTACCCACCCAGTCAACTAAAAATAGGTCAGCGCATTCTAAGAGACCTCTATGGACTATTATGGGAAGTTTTTGCCCAAAGCCCCTCACTGACCACACCGCCAAAAAGTATGCTCGCAACTTCATCTGGACCCCAGAATGTGAGTCCGCATTCATCCAGCTAAAAACCTAGGTAGCACAGAGCCCTGTTCTGACCGCTCCAGACTTCTGCTGCTGGTTTATTGTTCAAATGTATATATATAGGATACCAGACTTTTAGCCATACTCAGCCAGGAGGCTGATGGTCAAGAGCACCAGATAGCCTATCTATCCTTTAAGCTATTGGACTGGGAGAGGGCATATGCCACAACAGAAAAAAATGCCTGGCCTGAGTCTGGCTCCTGATAAGGCTACATTCACACGACCGTATGTGTTTTGCGGTCCGCAAATTGCGGATCCGCAAAACACGGATACCGGCTGTGTGAATGTAGCTGGCCCTATGATAGAACTGCCTATTCTTGTCCGCGGTTGCGGACAAGAATAGGACATGCTCTATCTTTTTTGCAGGGCCGCGGATCGGACCTACGGATGCGGACAGCACATTGTGTGCCGTCCACATCTTTTGCGGCTCCATTGAAATGAATGGGTCCGCACCCGTTCCGCAAAATTGCGGAACGGATGCGGACCCAAAACTACGGTCGTGTGAATGCACCCTCAATTTGCAGCCATACCTCTATGGCAAATATTTCACTGCCCTAACCTACTACAACCATTAAAGGTGGCTAAACCGGACTGTAGGAGACGACAGATGATTGCTCAGGTGGAGTCTGGCCCAACAGGCCTATAACTTTTCTGCCCCCCGCCCCCCCAAAAAAAAAAAAAAAAAAAAATGGAACCATGTGAGACAGAAATAAACAAAAACAGATTTAGTTCTAAATTCACTATCACTCACAGATAATGTTGTGCATTACCCTGCGTATTCGTGTAGTAATCACCTATATGCTGGTTTGAATTCTGGAATATAGAAATAAATGTATTAGCCCTAATATTATGTTATCACTCACTGATGTTTTTGTCCGCTACCCTGCGTATTTTAAAAGGTTTTTAAAACTTAAAACAAAAAGGAAAATTAAATTTGTGCAATGCCCTTCCAGCGACCACGCCACAGGGTTGTCACGGTGGTGAGCTGATGGATATATTACTCACAGGTTTTAACTCTCTAGTTTCAGGGGCTTTGCTGGGTGTTGGTGTGAGGTGCCTTTGATGTTGGAAGATTTGGGTGTCGGTCGGCAGGGTCCCTGATAATTTTGTCACGCCAGCACCTTGTGGTGGAAAATGCGTGAACAGTAGAAAAGATGAGGAGACACGTGAGTTGCAAACTGTAGGAACTTTACTGAAGATAGATCCGCCTTGAGATGCAGGTTGTTCATACAAAAAGGCTTACAATAAGTTGATGCTGTAGGATTCCTGACCAGGCTGGATAAAAAGGTGTGCCTCAGTGCTTACTTTTGGAGTCAGAGTTTTCCTTTAGGTTCCTCAGTTTAGATCCTCTCTATGCTACATGCTATGGACAGCCAGGCAATGGATATAAAATAAGTTTCTCATAAACTACCAGTAACCCACAGGGTGGTCTCCCTGATGGCAGGAAATACCCATCTGCTCCATTCTTTGTCTTGGGTGCTGTTTTGCTGATACTTCAGGTTCGGATACTCTTTAAAGAGAGACTCTTAACTGAACTACAGCTACACTTCAAAGGAAGGTTTATAATATGATTTTATTAAATATCCGGATTATTGGACCTACCCCTTTAAATTCCAGAATTTTAGCAAAAATCAGCTCTACGTCTCTCTGAGTATGCTGCCGACTACGCCACTAATGTTTTGCTGATAAGAGCAAGACTTCAGGTTCGGATACTCTTTAAAGAGAGACTACACACACCAATTTAAGGGTAAGCTATATAAGTAAGTTTATTAATGCAATAATAACAATAATAATCAGGCAAATGTATGTCCTTCTTTTGCAAGTTAAGTATATACAAAGGATAAAAAACTTACATCACCGATTGAGTAAACTTCATCTGACAGCAACACATCAGCTGGGAAGCCCTTTCAACGAAAGCAGTCAGAGGCTCTATCGGGAAAACACCGATTAGGTTCCTACACGAGGCGTCCCCCCGTAGGATGAGCTTCTGACTTATTTCCTAAAGGGTTACAGCTATATACCAATTAAACAAAGAGCTCCATTCCCTAGTGGAACGTAGCCAGCACATGCGCTGTATAATTGTCACTGTGTACGTGTTATTCATCTGCTCTCACCACAGACCTTGGAGCGGCCAGTTCTCAGGTCCTCAGCAAGTCAGAATGCCAAAACAACCTTGAGAAAATATGTAGACAAAACCTTACTCCATGCACCTGCATTCACAGGTCTTAAATCAACACTTTAACTGAACAGATACAAAATGGAATTCAAATGATCAGAAACTTCATCTTCACACTTTAGGTGCCTCTGGTAAATTGGGTCCACACTCCCCAGAGGGGTAAATGTGGATAGAAGACGACTGTGCCTGGTCGCCTGGTCGTGTCCAGGTGCCTTTGAGCTCCTCCTGGTCACACTTGCAGTAGAGTCCATAAACAGTAGAAATGCTTTACCTCCACCTTCCCTATATCCTTCTAGCTTCTGGTCTGTCTGAAGTGGCTCTAGAGATGTTAGCCACACGATCCCTCAGCTAGGTTAAGGCCAAGGGCTAGCAGGGCAGCTACATGGCTGCTTTCTCCTTTCTCACTCAACTCTGCTCTGAACTAATTCTGAACTACACTAAACTGGTTCTAGTCTGTTGCATAGCTTTATATAAGGTGTTGCAGCACCACCTAGGGGTATAAAATGTGTATGACAGTTCACCAGCCTGATAAGGTTCCTACAGCATAGATATACATGGCTGGCATATTAACAATGACATGACATTTGTAGTGCACACTATTAGTGGGACACTGCACCCTGACCTAGAGTTTGAACTAGTATTTCATGTGTTTTCACTAAGATCTCAAATTCCTCATCAATCTGCCTTTATGGTTTGCAGCAGCTGCAGTTCTAGAAGGCACAGGCAGCCTCAGTTCCATACTTATGACTCTCTAGCTGACAACGTTCCCTGCCTGTCTCTATTCTACACATCCCTGACAGTAGAATACAAGCTTGATTTTGATTTCTGACTGTCCCTGACTTCCTAGGATTGTTTTTCTGGCAGACTCTGTAAGACCCATTCACCCTCATTCACAGGCCAGCACAGAATGACGTTCTGCTTGTTTTGATAGGGCACCTCCTTGCCTGCTGCAGCTCTGTTTGGTTTAAAACCCGGCAGTAAAAATTGGATAATAGAGGAAAAAATGTTTTCTCAAGCACTATTGTAATGCTAAAGTCCCTAGTTATATGGGGAAATGACTTTTTTAACCCCTTCCTAATCTCCACCATACCACCATACATGTACAATGGAAGCTCAGAAGCTTTACATTGCAAACATTGCAGTAACACAGATCACAGACATTTAACTCCTCATATGCTGTGGTCAAGAGCAAACCCAGTATATAAGGCATCTTTCACCTGAAGCTCTGCAGTTCCAGGGCTCAAACATATCTTCTGTGCTGAGATCAAATAAGCTATTTCATTGCTATGGAAGCATTGGATCTTCGGAAGACTTCGAGGCCTATCACAGCGATGTTCCCATGGAGGACTGCCTGTGGGAGGCCTCCATAGAAACACAATAAATCTCCTATAGGATGCAGTGGTAAATCATTACAGTTTATGGGAGAAGAGAGCATGTTTAATTCCCTAGGAGGTCTTAAAATAAGTTAAAAGAAAAAAGTTGTAAAATTAGAAAAAAAATAAAATTGAAATGAGCCTCTTTCCACCCTTAAAAAAATAAAGAACAAAAAATAAAGAATTTTGTCATTGTGGTGTAAAAGATCTCTGTACTATGAAAATATAAAAGTATTTATTCCATACTGTGTACAGTACAGACCAAAAGTTTGGACACACCTTCTCATTCAACGAGTTTTCTGTATTTTCATGACTATGAAAATTGTAGATTCACACTGAAGGCATCAAAACTATGAATTAACACATGTGGAATTATATACTTAACAAAAAAGTGTGAAACAACTGAAAATATGTCTTATATTCTAGGTTCTTCAAAATAGCCACCTTTTGCTTTGATTACTGCTTTGCAGTCTTGAAGGAGTTCCCAGAGATGCTTAGCACTTGTTGGCCCTTTTGCCTTCACCCTGCGGTCCAGCTCACCCCAAACCATCTCGATTGGGTTCAGGTCTGGTGACTGTGGAGGCCAGGTCATCTGGCGTAACACCCCATCACTCTCCTTCTTGGTCAAATAGCCCTTACACAGCCTGGAGGTGTGTTCTGGGTCATTGTCCTGTTGATAAATAAATGATGGTCCAACTAAACGCAAACCAGATGGAATAGCATGCCGCTGCAAGATGCTGTGGTAGCCATGCTGGTTCAGTATGCCTTCAATTTTGAATAAATCCCCAACAGTGTCAGCAGCAAAGCACCCCACACCATCACACCTCCTCCTCCATGCTTCACGGTGGGAACCAGGCATGTAGAGTCCATCCGTTCACCTTTTCTGCGTCGCACAAAGACAAAAGATCTCAAATTTGGAC
Source organism: Rhinella marina (assembly GCA_900303285.1). Classification (NCBI taxonomy): domain Eukaryota; kingdom Metazoa; phylum Chordata; class Amphibia; order Anura; family Bufonidae; genus Rhinella; species Rhinella marina. Next base: position 32,132 of record ONZH01001615.1, read on the forward strand.
TCATCAGACCAAAGCACAGATTTCCACTGGTCTAATGTCCATTCCTTGTGTTCTTTAGCCCAAACAAGTCTCTTCTGCTTGTTGCCTGTCCTTAGCAGTGGTTTCGTTTCCTAGCAGCTATTTTACCATGAAGGCCTGCTGCACACAGTCTCCTCTTAAGGTAACTGTGGCCGCACGCAGACTGAGTTGATCATGTAATGAGTGATCCACCCCTTCGCTCTTAGACTTACTGTGTTTTCATCTCCGATCATGTGATCATCGGACCGGGTAGCGCGTGACCGTGACTACCATCCTCTCGCGAGACTTTGTCTGCGTGCGGCCATGGAGGCCTCGATACACGCGATCCCGGACCTGATGATGAGGTAACCTTTGCCACCTGTTGTGGCATTATTTAAATCCTCCTGTGAACACTGTTCCCCACATCTCTTTGTCACCCCTGATGAAGCCATACCGGCGAAACGCGTCGGGTGAACGGGGGACTACCCCTGCGACGCCCTTGTGATTATTCTGCTAAGCTGGTAACGTACTGCCATGATTATCTGTGCCCCTCTTCTTTGAGCTCTGTTTCATTGGTAAATTTGTTGATTACCTCTTTATAAATTTATACATGAGCTTTGGGGACAATTTTCTCTGTTATGGCATATTTTAGTGTGGCCTGTCAATAATTCTATTGGCCCACTATACGTTTTTCCGGCCTTTGTGATTTATTTTGGGCCTAGAAGCAGGTGTATAGTCCCCCTCAAAGTGGGGCTTATTTGCCTTTTATCTTTTGTCTCCTATATGTATGGACTCCTCTATTTTAGCGATGTAATTTTAATATTTAATAAAGATTGAATAATTTGCTATTGAATTGAGTTGTTTTCTTTGAGGGCATTATACAGTTCCTTTTGTAGGTTATAGCGGTATCTCTTTGGGGCTGTGCCCAGTGGTAGGCTTAGTCTTTGGATATATTAAATGCTGCTTTCAGAGGACGTGTCCTAGGCACATAGCCATATTGAAGAGGAGGCAATGGGAGGAGTAATTTGAAATGTTTAATAAATGAAAACTGTTAATACGATTTACCTTCATCCCTGGAAAGGTTTGTGCAAGGAAGTGTAATATGGCTACTGCTGGAAAAGTAAGTGAGAGTTCTTATGTGTTTAGATCTTCCTAGTTTATAAGTTATGACAAGACACTATCTGTCACCTTTATATATCTGTATGTTTTTCATGTATTTCATGGTACAATTCTTGATGGTTTCCATCTAAAATGTTCTTGTTTAATGTAACTGATTTTCTGAGCCTACGTCTAGCTGAGTTAATTGAGTGAATTTGCTAAACTAAACAGCACTTTCCCACTAGCAGTCAGTAGAGAACACTAGAACTTTACTAATTCTGTGAGTTCTGATAAAAAAGGAAAGTAGAACATTCTATGCTTTACTGTGAAATGAGTTGCAGATGACCTTGTGGGGTCATGAACTTCTTCACGCGAAGCAGTCATGCTGCTCTGCGCAGCATTTAAAGAATTGGCCATAGATTTCTCTCACTCTGAATTTCCAAAAAATATCATATGATACTTAACCATTACAGATGCTCTCTTGTCTTGGAAGTTTGTCAGGGTTTCAACTCATGGAACCAATCTAGGAACATATCAAAAGTGAGAATATACATTAAAGAATACAGTATGTGCATTTTACAACCGATGCATGTAAACTAAAAAATAATATGTCACCATGTTTTATACAGCTCCCGTGCACACCTAAGTGTCTCCATTGTGTCAGACTGTAATCCCAGTGTGAGGGTTTATCCTTCACCCATACATTACTTCATTCCTTCTGCCACCCTACTGTGTGTATGTTAGAAAACGAGGTAACAGCAAGTTTTTAAGATTATACATGAGAAAGATTAAGAGTCATGCTTGTGTTTAGAGTATAGATATATTTCACAATCCAGGTCATACACAAGAGGCATTGCCAAGTTCTTCTTTACATACTGCAATTAGTTATTCTTAATTGCCCCAGAATTGTAGCTAGGATTTCCTTCTTTCACGGCAGATTCAGTTTGTTACACTAGTCAAATACCTTCCCAAGAAAGATTTTCTTCGTGTTCAGGCTATATGAATCTTTATAAAACTTAAAAAAGACTTCAGGCAAAATTTGTTCATTGTGTCAGTCGACTGGAAGGAACCCCAAAGACAATTCCTGGTTCATATTCTGGTCCTATGTCCCTGTTCTAGCCACAATACAGTGTATGCATTTTGTTTTAATTACCATTCTTTATATTAAAAAAATGAATATTGAGTTAAATTTTGAAGCATAACAGTCCAAAAAATACACATGGTTTCTCTATTTCACATGTTGGAAAAATACTAAAAGTAGAGATTGACTGACGTGTATAAATATGTACAGTAACATTAATGTGCTGCCACCTGCTGACAATTTACTGAACAGAAATCTGTTTTCTATGGGTAAATATTATTTAAGATCACCATATTTGTGGCCCAGTCTTCCTACTCATACCCAGAATTGCTAATTGACTTTAAATACAAGATTATACATTATATTATAGGCATGCATCAGACTAATAGAAATCTATGAAGATGTTTTTATTTGCATATTGGCCATGATCATTCCCGAGTATATACACCATAGATACAGCACTAGAAGCCACAACTTTGAATGGATCAAAATGGAACATTTACAAAAAAAAACTATCCTAGCAATTATGCCTTTGTGGTTTTCTACTCATTTGGTACAAAATATATGATCCTACAATGTGAATTGGTAAGTGGATGCTACTCTTGATTTCTGCAGCTGAATATATTCATTTTTATTATTATTATTATTATTATTTCACATTCAGGTGATCAAATGTAAAGCCGCGGTGTGCTGGGCACCTAAACAACCGCTCAGCATAGAAGAGATTGAAGTTGCACCACCAAAGGCTCATGAAGTTCGCATAAAGGTGATATTTATACTTGAAAACAACTTTATTATAACTATTGAGTTATAAAATACATCCCAAAGGAACCTTCAGAAGTGAAAAGGGTATTTCCATCTGATAAAGTGATGATGTTGCTAGTGTGTGCCATCATTTTATGTTCAGTGGGTTTCCAATTTCAGGTTTGGTGGGAGTCCCAGAGGTCAGACCCCCACTAATCATAAGCATATGGCATAACCCTGTTGTATTCCTTCACTTTATCAAATGGGCATATACCTTTTATAGGGCTACAGGATTATAAAAAAAAGTCTGCTTTTTTCTACAATCAGCGCTAAGTCTGCCCCCAAGAGCTCCACTTATAGACGGGGCTCAGCTGCAATACCACACACAACATGTGGACAAGAGTGGCAAAATTTTTGAGAAAAAAAAAGTCATGATTTCCTAATCCTGTATAATGATATTAGTAGACTGTATTTACTTCGTTGGAAAGTTAAAGGGGTTGTCCGAGTTATGACAAAAAATATATAGCACTATAAATCTGATGGGCAGCAATATATAACTAAGTTAAGCAAGTTTTAGGCAAAAAAAATCCATATTTCCTAATTTCCCTGGTTCTCTTCTGGTCTTTGTTTACGTGCAATAACAACAATCTCAGCCCCTCCCCCTTCTCCCCCCCTCTCTGCAAAGGGAATGAATATAAGTGCTGTGAGTACATGTCTGCCTGCTGGAATACTCAGCAGCATGTTGTATGCGCAGGACTACAAGTCCCAGCTGTACAATGACACTGCTGATACACACAGGAATTTCTCCCTACCTGTTCTTGTACAATACAATTCCTCTATAGCTCCTTGCCCAGCATTTGTCTCCTCTCACTGCTGCAGCTACTGTTTGTTATAAAGCCTTGAGCCCTCAGTGTGTTCTGGCTGAAGGGGTTAATGTTTTATCTGAAGGAAACCAGGAAGAAAGCAGATAGCAGAAGCCCCGCAAAGAAAGGGGGCGTGGCCAGTGAGGTCTCCTGTACAGACTGTTATCTGAACTCTGAGGCTTGTGAATGAAACATCACAGAGCAGAGAGATAAGGTGACATCACAGGTCATGTGACCCTCAGTCAACTCTGAGAAACCAGCAGCTTTAGAAACACAAAGTATATGGGAAAGTTGTTATACCTGACAAGTTAGAAACATATAAAGAACAAAAAAATAACTCGGACAACCCCTTTAAGAGCCTACATGACATTCTGCTCTAACATTTGGAGATTTCTCTTGAATCCAGAGCAGCTGAGGAGCACTTCTAGAAGTGACTGTGTTATCTACCAACATTTATGAGCACATATACTTGGATTTAAAGCAATAAAAACTAAATTAACATACGTTAAGTCAGTGTACAGTTAAGGGGGTTTTCCATGGCTTTTAAACTGATAATCTAATGCCAAGAGAAGTCATCAGTATCTGAACAACGGAGCTCCAATGCTCGAGACCCCCACTGATCAGCTGTTTGAGAAGGCACCAGTTTTCCTGTAAGCATCACTGCCTTCTTGCAGATTACCAAGCAAGGTGCTGTACATTGTATAAGCATGGTATTGACCTTGGTATTGCGCTCAGCCACATTCACTTTAATGGAGCTGCCTAGGACAAGTGACTGATAAGCGCAATGTCACATGGCCTAGGGAGAGCTCCAAGCTCATCCATTTACACATGAAGAGGCTGCCACAGGCACCTTGATTGAAGATCCCGCGTGAAATCTCGATGTGCGGCGACATATGACGTCACCGTGCTGGCCAGCGTGATGATATCACATCAATAGGCGAGATTTCGCTCTGTGTCTTCAATCAAGATGGCCGCAATGGCCTCTACATGGTCAAGTGGATAAGGTGAGTATTTTTTATTTTCCATCGGATTAACCCTGAAAGCGATAAAAGCGGCTTCTGAAGGGTCCAATGACAGGGGGAGGCGCAATTGCCGTTCAATGTCATTGGGCCCTCTAATTACAAAGAAATGTGCTTTCTGATGAAGTAATTCATCACAAAGAGAATTTCTTTGTGAAATTTAGTGAAACAGTCAAATTAAAGTTTTGATAACTTTGCTCATCACTAATCCCGGGTGTCAGACCCCCACCGATCAGATTATGACCTATAGAGAGGATAGGTAATGAATATAAGGGTCTTGGAAAACCCCTTTAACAACAACTAAAATTCCATGCCAAAACTATATGGTTATAGTTTTGACACGGAATAATATAGTTTTTATAGTCCATTGGCAGTTCCTATTAATAGGCATGAGCGAACCTGGCTTCATACCGAACACTGCGATGTCCGGGCACCTAAACCTGAACATGGACTATGCTGTGAATGTCTGTGTTTGGGTTCGGTGTTTGAATGATGAATAAAGCTTCTTAAAAGGCTGTAGTGCAGCCAATCAACAAGCTTTTAAGCTGTGGGCACTTTGAAGCCATCACAGTCATGCTTAGTATTGGCATGGATGTGATTGGCCAGCTCAGCACATAACCCGGCCTGCATAAATGCCAGATCACGTGTTGTGCCACCATTCTGCTCTAACTAGTGTAAGGACAGGATGCAGCTGCAGTGAGGGAGAGTGTTAGGCTTTTAATCTGACAGTTAACTCTCAATAGCAATTTTTTGTGGGTGCAATACACCTCCTTTGCACCAGTGACACAGAAATGCAATTCTTAATCTGGCTGTTAATTCTGTGGGCGACCTATAGCCATTTTATGGGGTGCAATGCACCTCCTTTTAACCTGTGACACAGAAATAGAATAGTTAATCAGTCTGTTAATTCTGTGGGTGACATAAAGCCATTTTCTGGGGGTGAGATACACCTCATTTGCACCTGTGACCCACAATTTTGTGGGTGACCTCAAAGAATGAGGAGACCATCAAATAAGGAAGGTGGCCCTGGTTGTGGTGCTACTAGTGTAGTGGTGGTGGTGGAGCTCCTGCTGCAGGGACAGGAAGTTTTCGATCTGTGCCAGCTACGCACCCAAATGAAACACCTTCCTCTGGTGCACGCAGGTGACGGGACGTTCTGCATCATTTTGTAGGCCTGAATACCGCTGTACAAATAGTGAGGCCAGAACAAGTAGAGGAGGTATTAGATTGGATGGCTGACAGTGCCTCCAGTTCCTGCACATTGTCTCCCACCCAGTCCTTGTCTCCCACCCCTTGCACATCAGCCAAGAAGTCTGAGCCCAAAGTCACACAGCAGTCACTTATACTTTTTGATCACTCTGCTGGGGTAGGGTTCTCTGGGCCATCCACCTAGCCCTGCCCCAGAAGTGGAAGAGATTGAGTGCACTGATGCCCAACCACTTATGTTTGAGTATGAGAATGTGGGAGGACCACCACAGAACGTCACACAGGTGTCAACTGCTGCAGCTTTCTGCAGTGCGCTGACCGGCAAGGAGGGTAGAGGTGAGGAGTGGGTGGAAGATGATGTGGAGGATGATGAGGTCCTAGACCTCACATGGCATCCAGGTCATGCCAGTGACGTATGGAGTTCGGAGGAAGAGGTGGTGGTCACGCAGCGCCAGCCGCACAGCACAAGAGGGTGCAAGGTACAAAAGCAGAGCAGCCATCTGCCAGGCAGTACGCCTGCTACTGCTCAACATGCCAAGAGACTTTGCACAGCAAAGCCAGAGTAAAGAGGTTCCCTGGCATGGCAGTTCTTCAGGCAGTGTGCTGATGACATTTATGTTCTAAGCAATGTTCTAAAGCTAAGCACCACCTGCATGACCAGGCATCTAAAAGCAAAGCACAGTGGAGAGTGTGCAAGAGTGACAGTGGAGTAGACACCTGAAAAACCACAAAAGATCTGGGGCTACACCTGCTCCCTCTTCTGCTGTAGTTTTGGCATCTCCCTCCCCCTCTCGAGCAACAGGTTCACCTGACACCACGCAAAGAAAGGATGCGACAGCAACACCACCACAACATCTCCAAACATCTGCACACTGTCCCATGGAAGCGTTCAGCTGTCCATCTCCGAACACTACAGAGAAAGAGGAAGTACCTCTGGCACTGAATGCCAGCATTTCAAAATTCCTGGCCTTTGAAATGCTGCCATTCCATCTGGTATAGACGGATACTTTAAAAAAAAACAATGACAGTGGCTTTCTCACAGTATGTGGTTCCCGGCCGCCACTACTTTTCCAGGCGGGCCTCCCTGCCCTGCATGAACAAGTAGTGTACAAAATCAGGTGTGCATTGCACAACACCCTCTGTGGCAAGGTCCACATAACCACAGATACATGGACTAGTAAGAATGGGCAGGGATGTTTTCTCTCCCTAAATGCCCACTGGGTAAATGTAGTGGCGGATGGGCCTGAGGCGGAAAGTGGTTTGGCACATGTCATATCACACCGAGGGTTGCTGGACATTTCTCAGTACCTCCTGATGCCTCCTCCTCCTACTCTGCTTCCTCCTCTACCACCTCCTCATCCGGTCAGAGTAACACCTGCACCACCAGCTTCAGCATAGCCAGGGGGAAAACGACAGCAGGCTATTCTAAAACTCCTCTGTTTGTCAGAAAAACTCCACACTGTGTAAGAGCTATCAACGGGCATTGAAGAACAAACCGATGAGTGGTTGGTGCCACTGAGCCTCAAGCCCAGCCTGGTGGTATCCGATAACGGGCAAAATCTTGTGGCAGCTCTAGGCCTAACCAGTTTGATGCACATCCCCTGCCTGGCACATGTGCTGAATTTGGTGGTGCAGAGGCTCCTGAAAAATTACCCCAAGATGTCAGAGCCACTGCAGAAAGTGCGGGCTGTCTGTGCAAGCTTTCAGCATTTTCACAGTGCTGCTGCTCGCCTGTCTGTGATGCAGTGTAACTTTAGCCTTCCTGTTCACATACATACATGTCTGCCGCATATACAACGTACCCAAAAGGTGGAACTCCACCTTGCACATGCTGGAGAGACTGTGCGAGCATTGCAGTGGAGTTTCAGCTGCAGCACGCACTGGTTAGTCACTCTGCAGAACAGCACCACTGCACCACCAACGAGTGGGCCTCCATGTGGGACATGTGTACTGTGTTGCATTGTTTCAACTACTCAACCAAAATGGCCAGCGCTGATGATACAGTCATCAGCATTACTATCCCGCTTCTAAGCCTCCTTGAAAAAACGTTTCAGACGATGATGGATGAGGTGGTGGCACAGGAGGAAGGGGAGGAGGAACAGGGGTCATTCACATGGTTATCAGGCCAGCCGTCCACACGTGGCTTGGAGGGTGGGTTCCTGCACCAAGAACGGACAGGTACACAACTGTCCAGCCAAGGCACAGTTTTGGAGGATGGGGAGGATGATGATGATGATGAAGAAAATATGCCACAGACTTAATTGAAGATCTACATCAAAATCCAGGTTACATGTGAATGTTAGTGTGGATTTGCCGCAGATTTCATTATTTGCATTGCAACATATCCACAATGTATGGATGTATCCTTAGGGTGCTATTACACATTGCACGCAAGGGATTGTAACAGCAAGTGGATTACCTGTAATATCTGGGCTTCACCAGTACTTGATATGAGTATAGAAGCATGACAATTAGTGGTAATCCACATGTGGTTAAAATGTGAAATCTTATATGTTCCTACAGATTGTGGCGACTGGAATTTGTCGTTCAGATGATCATGTTATAGAAGGGGACTTAAGTAAGATAAAATACCCTTTGATACTGGGCCATGAAGCTGCTGGGATTGTAGAGAGTGTTGGTGAAGGAGTAACAGATCTGAAACCTGGTAAGGCTTATAATATAAAGGACTGTAAATATGATGGTAAAAAGTTGTCATTGATTGTCAAGGAAAGCTTTAAAAATATATATATTTTTAATATTTTTTCAAGTTACAGTAACTAAAGACAACCACATTTTAAATGGTTCTGAATAAAGATATCTCAACATTTTCTCTACTGGTCCCTTGAAGATATATGTGCTTCCATGGCTAAAAAATAACAGTCTCAGGGGTGTAGCTATAGTGGAAGCAGGGACAGAGACTGCTATGGAGCCAGAACCCACAAGATGCCCTTCCAGGAAGACTGAAAGATTTTATTGTCTGTCCTCCCTCAACTGTATTATACAATTACATTATATACAGTGACAACTCCACCTGCCGTTTTCAACCCTCACCTCCACCTACTGTTTTCAGCTTAAGAACATCTCTTGTATTCACGCCTTCCTCACCTGTCAACTAAAATACAAATGCATGCTCTTGTCATATCTAGAGATGAGCGAATCTATTTGCTGCTTCGTAGATTCAATACGAATCTTCTTTTTTTTTTTACACCGCAGTGAATCCGAATTTTTTCAGATTCGCTTCGGAAGATTCTTCTTAAATCTTTGTACGCTAACGATACGTATGCATAATATAATTTGTACGCTAATGTGTAGGTATTCACTTAAGTAGGGTACTTTTACTGTATGTTCGTTATTTTTGTGGGCCTTAGACAATAATACGCTAAAGCTTCGTACACACTTTGTACACTCACGCGTACGTTTTCATGGGAATATTCACAGAACACAAATATTTTTTTACGCAACTTGAACTGAATCAAATCTTATCTGAGGCAAATCTTTTTAAAAATTAGGCGAATATTCGCTGAGGCGAATCTTGGAAGATTCGCTCATCTCTAGTCATATCCCAAACACAAAAAGCCTTATCCAACATAGAAAGGGCATACCTCCATATACATAATACCTACAAACCTGTCACCCCAGATGGGAACAAGAAATCATGCCCACACACAAGGTAAATATATATAAAAGTACCAAAGTTTATTAAGAAAAAAATAAAATAACATACACTGTTATACACATATATCCAGGGAAATATAATCAGGAAGGTTGCAATAACCTATAAAAACTGTGTGGAATCACAGGTCCCAGGGTTCATCGCCCCTGAACAGAATATAATGCATATCCACTAGAGATGAGCGAATCTATTCACCGCTTCATAGATTTGTATCGAATCTTGGAAATTTTCTTCTCTGAAGCGAATTTGAATTTTGTTGGCTTCGCTTCGTATTATTCGTAAACGTATGCAAAAATTTGACCGCTAACTATACGTAAGATAAATATGAAACGTAAGTAAATTTACGCATTCTGCGTACGGCGGGAAAATGACGTTCCGCCCACGCAAGAGCGGGAAAGTGAAAATACGCCCCCCCCTCAGAACTGGAAAAAAACAATAGTACGGTAAGGATTTGTACGCACTTTTGTATGCTCATGCGTACGTGTTCACATAAGTTGCGTACCTTTAACAAGTGTATGTTCGTTATTAGTGTGCAAATGTTCGCAAAACACCACATAATAACGTATAATTTGTACGCAGCTTGGAGATAATCTCCGATGAGCCAGAGATTAAATATTAATATATTAGTATAGAGCACCAGCCTATATATATTAGTACCCCTGATCTACAACCAGGAACATCCCATCATAGGTAACGGCCGGACAAATCAGCTCATACAAACAAATAGCGCCCATCTCTAAGCTCACCAATGGACATGATCGGGGGAGAGGAGACACCGGGCAACCAAAAGAAACACCTCGATGCGCGTTTCGCCCTCACAGCTTCGTCAAGAGGTAAGCTCTTAGCTACTAGAGATGAGCGAGCACTAAAATGCTCGGGTGCTCGTTATTCAAGACAAACTTTTCCCGATGCTCGGGTGCTCGTTTCGAGTAACGAACCCCATTGAAGTCAATGGGAGACTCGAGCATTTTTGCAGGGGACCAAGGCTCTGCCTAGGGAAGGCTGGGTGAAAACCTGGAAACCTCAGACAATGATGGAAACACTACGGAAATGGACAGGAAACATCAGGGGCAGCATGCATGGATGCCTCTGAGGCTGCCTAATCCCACCATTACCCCAAATTCTCAGGCAACATCCTGGTGGTTACCCTTATGGCAATTGTGCTCACCCAGACCAAGAAAGGCGAGGCACATGCCCATCACATGTTAGGGAAGCATCCAACTAGGTGCAACGAAGGTCCATCACCCATGCCCATGCTGGCACTGCTCTCCTATCCCCAGCCACACGATGCAGGCACCAACAAGTGACCAAGTTAGATGAGGTAGCAGGTGAGCCACCCAAAAATTTAGCCTGACGCAGCATGGCGGTGACAACAGAGTGACCGTAGCAGGAGGTGAAGCACGGATGGTAATTCGAAGGAGGAGGGGTTGGAGGAAGAGGCATAGTAAGTCTGAGAAACCATGACCGAGGTAGGCCCCGTAATCCTCCAAGTGGGCAGTACATGAGCGGCCCCAGGGTCAGACTCGGTCAGAGTGACCGAGCTACACGACGGTAGCAGGTAGAGCACATAAAAAATTTACCGTGGCCCTATATGTGGACGTTGAGGGCTTGTGCATGAAGGTGGGCTGAACTTTTTTCTGCTTGCGCTCCAACATCTGCTGTAATGACAGCTGAACGTTGCACAGGGACACATTGGTGGACAGTGTGGAGGATCATGGAGATGAAGGAGTGGTTTTCCGGCGGGAGGCGCTCGAGCCGGGGTCCTGGGCTGGGGGTTGACTCGCAGAGGCAGCGAGTGACACAGGGGAAGGAGCAGTGGTGGGACCCGCATGAGGGGAACGGACGGCCTTGGTTCCATAGTGTTTAGCACTCGTATACCTGCGCATGCTGGTGGTGGTTAGGCTGGTAGTGGTGGAACCCCCACTTAAAAATTTGGCATCAACTGGTACGGCTGTCAACATTGAGCTTGAATTAGTGGGGCATGTGTGGTATCGATTCTTCTCAGTTTAAAATCGTATACATCCCCTATCTTGGGACCATATATTTCATGGATTTT